>JAQFVV010006389.1:1200000-1800000 GCA_028023455.1 Epiperipatus broadwayi | reverse complement strand
TATTTTCATGCACTTGAGAAATATTATTTTCACATTCTTATTCATTTTATCAGTCATGTCCACTTATTTTTGATAAATTTGATACTTTATATTCCATACATGTGTGTACTATTATTACTTTATGCCAAAATTTTATATGCTATTAATTTTCACAGTCGTTTGACTTAATTTCACATTGTTGTTTTCAGACATTGCTTATTGTTTATTATAATTTAAATTTGAATATTATTTTAGTCAGTTACAATGTTAAATTAATATCTTGTCATCATTTAGTTTATGGTAGTGATCAGCCTCATAATGAATGTTAGGCCCTACTTGCTCATGTTTATTATTGTGCTTTATGAAATAGATGAGTTCCCCCATTATTATATCACTTTCCATGAGTTGATAGTACTTTACTCTCATGATTATTATCACATTTAAAGGTACATAAATCTTTAGACAGGATTATATTTCTTAGTGTGTTTCCCCATTTCCCTCTATGTGCTGTGACAAAGTCCACACATACTTAGCCTTATATATGGTATTGAAAGTTACCAACTATTTATTGGTTCATATCATTTAGCTCTGCAGAGTGTATGCTTTGGCCTATCCCTCATGATGTATTTAAATTTATTTTTCCACCATGGTAAATGATGTTGTTTTGTGATCTAGATACGTGATGACAATGATAAGCTAGTTTTTGAATGATTTAGTTTATTCAAGTTGCACTTTGTTGTTTTAGTGCTAAGAAGTGTATAACAATGTCTGTATTGTGTTGCTATGTTATAATCAGCCGCAAGCAAACCAATAAGAGATAATAAATTTTAAAGATTTATTTGTAAGTATATGGCCATTAAGAGCAATCCACATATTCTATGCAACTATTTTATTCACCTAGAATTTTTCATCGATGGATGTGTAAGTCATTTACATTAAATATTTTGGGTATTATCAGTATTAGGTGGGCAGTAATTTATTAATAGCATGCATGCACATGACTTCTGATGAGTGATCCATACTTTTCTTTCATTCAGTTTATTTAATAATAAAGAATATTAAGCAATATGAGATCATTTATTTTAATCTGATATTAATTTTATTATGCCAGCAATTGATTTAAGTTTATTTAACTGATAATTCTAGTTATTAGCAAGTCAGCCCATTAACAAAGGTTATTGATGATTATCATTTTGAAAAATAAGTAATTTAAATAAAATTATGTTACTGAGTTATTGTTAAACCATATGCGAACATTTAGCTTCATTGCTACACTTTCATTTACCATTGCCAAACTTCCTCCACTCATAACTTTGACACCATCCATTTCAGATAAATACAATAATTATTATTAATCATTTTTGAAACTAGAGATTATCTCTAGCACAGATATAAACTTTAAACCTTGGTTAAAGATTAATAAATCTGATTTTTTTTTATTTTACAGACATACACAGAGTTATTAACCATTCTCTTTCCCATGTATAATATCTTATAGATACAATAAACACCTCCATTCTTCCTCATTCGTTTTAAATTCACTTAAATAAAGATATAATAAAAGAGAAATGACCCCCAAGATGCATTTCATGCTGAACCAGCACTCATCAGTTGGTCCAGGTCACTATCTCTTATATATATATCTTTATTATATGAAGAGTATTTATCTAGAGCAAATTGCTACATTTTCATTTACCATTGTCAAACTTCTTCCATTCACAACTTTGATGCCATCCATTTCAGATAAATCCAATAATAATTATTATTAATCATTTTCGAAACTAGAGATTATTTCTAGCACAGATATACACTTTAAATCTCAGTTAAAGATTATCAGGTTTTTTTTATTATTTTATAGACACACATGGAGTTATTAACCTTTCTCTTTTCCATGTGTAATGTCTTATAGATATAATAAACATCTCCATACTTCCCCATTCTTTTTAAATTCACTTAAATAAAAATATAATAAAAGACAAATGACTCCCAAGATGCATTTAATGCTGAACCAACACTCATTAGTTGGCCCAGGCCACTATCTCTCATATATATCTTTATTATATGAAAAGTATTTATCTAGAGCAAATTGATACATTTTCATTTACCAATGTCAAACTTCCTCCACTCACAACTTTGGCATATTTCAGATAAATACAATAATGATTATTATTAATCATTTTTGAAACTAGAGATTATCTCTAGCACAGATATAAACTTTAAACCTCAGTTAAGAATTGATCTATCTGATTTTGTTTATTTTACACACACACAGCATTATTAACCTTTCTTTTTCCCATGTGTAATATCTTATAGATATAATAAACACCTCCATACTTCCTCATTCTTTTTAAATTCACTTAAATAAAGATATAATAAAAGACAAATGACCCCCAAGATGCATTTCATGCTAAATCAGCAGTCATCAGTTGGCCCAGGTCATTATCTCTCATATATATCTTTATTATATGAAAAGCATTTATGAGACTCAAAATTGTTTAGGGATCATCTAGTGGAATTAAGATGTATAACAGTTATCTATTGTTAACTCACAACTTTTATTAATACTGTTTAGTAAGTTGATCCATTTAAAATCATTTATTTCAAAACCTTGGCTGGTCAGTTCCCAAGGCTAAAATATGTTGCTGTAGTACTTATAATCAAGAAAACATTTTTTAACAACGCTATCTTGGCAATAATTCTAAACTTTGTACGAATTTTATTTTATCATTTTAGTAATTGTAAATAAACCTATTTATTAAAACAAATCTAATTTCTGTTTATTTACTTTTTATATGCTATTGTCTTGGGTTCACAATATTCATTATTTTCATTGAGTTAATGATATTCAGAATATTCCAATATTTACAGAAATAAAAATAAAGTCATGCATATAATTGTGATTTCTAAATGAAATCAAGGTAATTGAAAGTTAAACATTTGCAGATACAAATAATAATATTTTACATTAAGATATATTTCAACTATGTTTATCTTCTAAAAAGGAAGATTGCACAATATGGAAATGAAGATTTCTTGACAGTGCAGGAGATTATTTCTATTATTTCAGACTGCACATGATCAAGGGCTAATTACATTTAATTACTTATGAAGGTTATCTGTGGAGCGTAGAAAGACATAAAAAGCACCCTTGTCTTTCTACAACCTTGGGTGATATCCTGGGTAAAAAGGCTACAACTATTCCAAATTTTAAATATTTTAATTAGGCAATTAGATATTAGAATAAATATCCTTTTATGTAATTTTAATGAGTATTGTTATTTAATAGTAGGAAGAAGTTGCTACAAAAGAAATGTTTGCCTCCTACAATCAGCCAGAATGTCATTCACTCATTCATTTATCCATTTATTTATTTAATAGGCAACATTACATGATAATACAATTTACAATAGTTATAGTAGGACCCCTGAGATTATTTATTCTTGTTATTTTTATAATTATTTATCCACTTCTTTATGACATAATATCAAACATTGGTAGTATAAGATAAGTATTCTTTATTTATTCCCTGTGCTATAAGAAAAGTATATTTTATGATAGTTTTACATAAATCAAATATTTCAAATCATGCTATTCAGAATTGATGATAAGAGTATTACCATATTTTTGAAATATTAGAAGATTTATTAGAAAATACTTCTTTAAGTACAGATTTATTTTACTCGGAGAATATAATTTAATGGGAGGTTAAATCTGATAAATATTTAGCAAGTGTAGAAACTTTCCTCTCTACCATTTATTCCAAATCATTTATTATATTATGATTATTTGCAATACTGTTTGATTTTTCCTCTATCTTATTGTAAGTCTCTGTAGTATCATCTTAAAATTATTGTAACCCCACTGAGTATAACCAGTGTTCTAGGAAAAGAGACTCTCGAATAATAATAATTTCTTAATATAATATTCTCATCACCCAGCAGAAAGTAAGAGGAGTTCTTTCAGCTTACAATATCAATAAAGAAAATTAATAGCATATAAAATTTTAACATAAAGTAACAATATACACATGTACAGAATAACTGAAACCCACAGGCTTATTATATACCTGAGTTTATATATGTAATATATAGGGTATATGAGCCTATCCATTAAAGTATGAGGATTGGCTCTCTTAATATATATTTGAGAACTTATGGCATATATGTGTAGAGATGGTAATCTGGACCAACTGATGATTGCTGGTTTAGCATGAAATACATATATTGGTGATTCAACATAAGTGTTCAAGTGTATCAGTGTTATGAGGTAGTGTGGAGAGTGGTGAGTTGTGTGTAGTATGTGCTCATATACCCTATATATTACATGTACAGAATATAAAATATCAACATTTATCAAAAATAAGTGGGCATGATTGATAAAATGAATAAGAATGTGAAAATAATAATTCTCAAGTGCATGAAAATATTAGCGGTTATTACTATTATTGCAATTAGGCAAAATATTAAAACTTTTGATAATTACTTTAGCTGTTTCACTAATAAATGAATGAAATCCCATGCATTTTAAAAATAATAATTATGAGAAATGAATATCTGCTGACTCAAAATATAATATATAGTAGTTTGGTATATCCAGCAACTAAATAAGGGTATCAGCTTTTCAATAATGGATATGCACAAAGTAGTCACTTAACAAACCACTTTATATATAAAGCCTTTTGGGTAAGAGACATAATTTTCTTAAGTGAGAAACAATGTATCTTATGGAGCAATTAAATTGTCATATTACCCAAAAGTTATAAGTAGATCTTAAAGTCATTGCATTATAGTTATCTTGGAATAATTAGAATAAAATAGCTAGATATATCTTATGTTTGGTGGCTAATGTAAGTTGTGATATAGCTTACAGATATATCAGTCCCAGCAATGCAAAATCAGTCAAATTATATTATGTGAAATGAAGAACAATCTTTCTACTGCAGGCTGATGGGCCCTGAAAAGAATTCACTTAGAACATGCTGGATCATGGAAGAGCAAAAAAAGTATATTTTGTTGATACTTACTCAAATGTTCAATAGTTATTGTACCAGTTTCCATACTTCAACCATGATTGATATTTCCAACTCATAGTCTTCGTTTGCTTCCTTTATGTTTAACCAATTCAAGAACTTCTGTGCAAATGATGAATTCAATCACATATTGACATTGTCATTCCACCCAAAAGCCAATGGACAAACCAAAAGATTGGTGCAAATAGTGAAAAAAACCTCAAAATGGGAAACATCAAATGATTGGGACATACAATATAGCTAGAAAGCTGCTAATTCAGCACATTCAATCTACTGTTCACAGCAGAACACTAATCAAAATGTTCATAAATCATAGTTTGAGAACTAAGTTATCTAGTCTCAAGCCTAAATCTATCACCAAAAGAAACAAAACAGCAAATTATAACCAAAATTGGTACAATCATTTTATGTTATATGTTCTTTGGAAAAAACTTGATCCCAGCTATGATTGTGGCTAAATCCTGTAAGTCAGTAGTAATAAAAAAATATACAAAAATGCTAAAGCTAAGAGTATGTTGAAATAAGTAGTAATTTCATTTAGTGGGGAATAAATATTGTGAAGGTATTTCCCCCCTCCCCATCCCTCCTAAAAACACAAAATGACTATCACTGAGTAAAATATATAAACAAACAAACTAATAGAAATTAATGGTCAAATTGACACATTCTCCTTGATACTCTATATCTTTATTCTTTAAAGGAAAACAGGCTTTCTCTTAAATGACCTGCAGATATGGTTGTTTAGAAGCATGAGAATCAGTATTCAACTTAGAAAGATGTTTTATTATTATCTTCAAGATGTATGCATGACTTATGCACAAACTCTATAATTATTATGCAAGAATAACCTTCATATATGTATGTGAAATTTAATTTGGGTTGTCTTCTCTATACATAACAACTAATAAGATGGGAGTTCATAAGAAGTCAAGCTGCAGAAGACCAGACCTGGAAATCATTCAAGGACTTTACTCTCCAAAATTTAACACTATAAACCATCCAGAGAATTATGCCATTATACAGTACATACAAGTGATAAACATAAACCCAATAGCTGAAAATAATGGAGTAAAAAATATAATTTTAACTGTTTAGTCATTAAAAAAAAAATTTTATTAACATTTTTGCAAATTTTATAATATATTATTGATAAAAAATTTACAAATATATATAATATAGCATTCCTTTTTTTAGTAAACAACGTTACTTTATTATTATATTTCAAGACTGCTGTCAAATTAACTTTTACAAAAAATAACTAATTTAAAAAAAAACAACCCAGAAAATGGTTAATCTAACCCCTTGCATTGATAATTATACAAAGGTAGATATTTTTAGAAGGTGCTTTTCATTGGTGAATTTCTTTTCTTTTTCCTTTTTTTAAATTTTTGCTGAGGTTGTCAGTAAGAATGAAAATTATATATATAAAAGTATTTTTGTAACTATTTTAAAATAAAACACATAATAAAAGTTGAAAATAACTCCAAAAGAGATTATTAAAAACTATTAATAAAGCTTAATGAAGTTTGTATTTTTAATGACCCAAAAATTATATTATTTTATAACTAAAGCGTTATCTTTGAAATATTCTCTTTTAATGAGTTCACAGGGGAGTGTGAGTTGTTTCCTGACTTTGCAATGATTTATGCATGTTAGAATTGATATCAGTATTTCGAATCAGTTATTAAAATAAATCTATATTTAAATAAATAATTAATTTATATGCTAAAAAGACAAAAGTAATGTCCAAAGCTTTTCAAAATAGATTTTGATAATAACGAATTAGAACAACTTGACTATAAAAATTAGTCTGTTGGCAGGAAAGTGCCTTATATCCTAAATACCCAAGTGTGTTAAATCCAGATTAAAACTTCTTGCTGAAGGTCACAGATCAAATACTAGTGTAAGAATATAGATAGATCAGTAGTAATTAGAGATTTAGTAATCACTATCATCTATTCATTAAAATATTTAATAACATGCTGCGATATTCGATTAGGAGAAATGCAATTTGATACTGAGATCTAACTTTATATTTTTAGTCCGGTCTTCCTTCTTTTTTTCTGAATTAGAATGGCCATACTTTTTAAGCTAATGATGATAATAAGTATGACAGACTAACGTTAGACATGTCACCTATATAATTAAAATGAAAGTAACTGGACCTCCACTGATCTATATAAACATCAATCAACTATGAAAAGATAGAATGATACCAATCTATTTTTTAGCTTTGTTGGTATTTAAGTTTAGTTAATTGATATTGTTCTAGAGTGTCAACTTTTGTATTATTTTAATTTCATGTGCAGAATAAAATCTTTTTAGAAAGTCTTATTTATTTCACATAACCATACAATTAAAATGCTATTTTACAATAGTGGACTTTATAGTATCTCATTCAGCATGTTAAAGATATTGATTGGTCTTATAATTTTACCATTATACTTTTTAAATTTTACAGAGCTCTAAGTTTCATTTCCAGACTATAAATCAGATAGAATAACAACTCTATATATCGCTAATTTCTTACAGTAGTTATTTTATAGTGATGAAATATCTTACTTTACTTTTAACTTGTTAAAAGCAGCAACACCATGTTGGAATTTGCGCTATCATTAACATCTAATCTATATATTGCACTTGAAATGCACATTCGTAAAGCTATATTAAAAATTTATAATTGCTCAGCACTTTCAAGAACTTCATACTTCCATATTCATATCTTATAATAATAATGTTTGTTATTAGCTTGTCTATTAGATATATATATGCAAATCACCTAGACCACCTATTTTTTTGAAATAGAGAAGCAAGCATCTCTCCTATTGATGGCATTGGGGTCATCTGCTATAAAGCACACCTCCTTTATCTTACACTTGATGTCATTGCATTCCATGCAAAACATTTCAGCCATCATGGGTTCAAACATGTGGCCTGTGGACATTTGATGTTCAAAAAATATTGAACTACCCTCAGATTTGATTCATGCCCTGTTATATAAGTGTTGATGTTGTGATAGTCTGGTAGCAATTGCAGCTCATGTTTCTCAATAATATGCTGCACTGCAGCCATTATGGGGCATGTGACTTTGTAAACAACCCGAGGGCTTTAGACATTGAATTATTGATTAGTCTGTTAATGGCTGGTGATGTGTGAAAGCTTAAATTGAAATCTGTTGTGAGTGTTTTAATGAGTTTTTTAGCCAAGATAGTTATATATGGTAACAGCATACATGGTTTATCCTCTTTGGCTAGGTTAGTTCTTAGTTTGTTATAAAAAATTTTGACTTTCCTGTTAATGGCTCCATGTTTAAATCCAATGTTCAGATCTTTCAGGTAGTGAATTAAATTGTTGTTTTTTTTCTGATTTGAATTTACAAAGACAGTGGTTTCTAAACAGGGGTGCTGCCAAGCCTGCCCATTTAAGTGTTCTTAGTGACTTTGAATTCATGTGGGTGTAGTCCTGTATTTCAAGTGGCTTGATGATCATGCAGGAATTGAGTTATTTTGCATCTCTTTGCACTTATATATTTAAGTATCTAACTTCTTGCTTTTCATCCTGCTACACCCCATTCAATATTAATTTAGTGTGTGCTTAGATGTCATCCTGAATTCTTACAGTTATATTCTCCAGTGTGGCTATGAACAAATTGTCTACATAGCATGTGTATAATATTCTCAGTTCTGCGGTGTAATATTTGGGTAATTTGTTTCTTATAATAGTTAAGAAAAATGCTGGGAATGATTCCACTCATTGGAATACCCATAGGCCATCAATCTTTCATATGGAATCACTTGCCATCAAACACCACCATAATATTATCATTGAGCCATGTCAGAAATTCCATGATGAAATTAATACATGTCTGTGGGTAATTATTATTTATTAATTCGTTTTTAATTTATGTCTATCACTTTAAAATTACTAAATATTGACTTGTGTTTTTATATTTATGACTAGTCAAATTGCAATCATTGACTGATAACTAGTCACTATATTTAAGTCTCAAAACATTAAATACATTCTCTAGTTGCTCTTTTGAATTTGAAATTTATAGCATAATTATCAACATGCTGTAAGCCCAGAATTCAAGAAGATGTTCTTGTTTTTGTTTATAATTGATTCATATTAAAAAGCCTACAATAGCTGATCCATTAAGCTACAGTTTCAAAAACTAATGTTACATTGGATCAAGTACACATTCTTGTCTAACACCAGTTTTTAATTCAAACACATTAGCTTTTCCACGTTTATAGTAAAAATTATTCCTCTCATTCCATTATATAAAAGCCTTATAATACAAATACATTTTTATGGATGATCAATTAATTTCAAACAGTACCACAAATCTGTTAAATTAACTGAAAAAGTGCTTTGACCAAATCAATAAAAACAACATATGAATCACTCCTTTCTTCCTAACACTTTTCTTCCATTTTTTTTGGCAACAAAAACTATGTCCATTGTGCTTCATGATTCTTTAAAACCACATTAAGTTTCTGGCAACCATTTATCTATGACTAAAAACAACCTATTCTTGAAAATTTTTGGAATATCTTTGCTGTAGTAAATAACAATGATAATTACTGATATCTTATTTGTTCTCTTTATTTTTAAAATATTGAAATAATAAAAGGATCCTGATTTTTAGAAGGATCCTTAAAATCTGGATGTACTACTTGATGTATCCATATATTTCTAAAAAAACTTCCAGCCACCAAAAACTCCAAGTATTTTATCAGATGCTGCAAACTTTTTATTTCTTAAAATTATTAAGAAATGGTTTTATTTTCAAAACTAAATTAATAGATAAAATGGATATATCATTAAAAGTTATTATTTCAATTCTTGTATCATTGTTTACAAAAATCATCAAAATACTTCTTTTGCCTGTTCAAAATATCATTACCATCATATAAAAAGAATGCTGGATTTAATAGGATTGAGATATCATTTTTGAGGTCCATTTTCAGCACATCAACAAAGATCTAGAATAATCATGATCAATATATGTCTATATCTAACTTGCAGATCTAAAATGATCATGATCAATATCTACTTTGCAGTTTTAATTTATCAATCATTTTTAAGCCTTTTTGTTATTAAACTTTTCTTTTTAAATCTTTATATTTATTATTCCCATATAAATCACTAATAATAAGGTTATTATCATAAAACCAGTAAATATTCTTATTTTAGTAAACCCAAGAAGATTTACTTGTCTTCATTTATTATTATGATACTCTTTAAGAGAATTCCACATCTCAATAATATAACAATTCTAAAAATCCAAATTTTCTATTTTAAATAATAAATAGTTAATAAAATTTTACATAAATTATATAAATATTTGAAAACCAGGCACTCTTCACAAACCTGGGAGATTAATTGTAAGTATAGAGGATTTGAACTCAGATTTTCAAGCACCATTCAACTATCCACACTATCTCACAGAACTGATACATATGACCACACACATGTAGTAAAGATTAATAATCACCAATAAATGTATTTCATGCTAAACCAGCACTCATCAGTTGGTCCAGACTATCATCTCTCACACACATATATAATCAATGCTCAGTTTATATTAAGATAGCAAATCTTCATACTTTAATGGAAAGGCTTCAATCCACTGCAACCTCCAACTTTTCAGCCATCCATATCATTGAAAATCTGATGATGAAAACTCAAATCCCATGCTGATGCCAATATTATTGCCATGCCCATGTTGAACTGAAGTCACTCTGATGCCTCATGTATAGGACAGCATCCATTAAATACATATAAGAGGGATGGACAGGATACAGGCTTGATATGTAAATATTTGAAAACCAGGCACTCTTCACAAACCCGGGATCTTAATTGTAAGTATAGAGGATTTGAACTCATATTTTCAAGCACCCTTCAACTATCCACACTATCTCATACAACTGATGCATATGACCACACATATGTAAAAAAGATTAATAATCACCAATATACATATTTCATGCTAAAGCAGCACTCATCAGTTGGTCCAGACTATCATCTCTCATATATATGGGGCATGGCAATAATATTGACATCAGCATGGGATTTGAGTTTTCATCATCATATTTTCAATGATATGGATGGCTGAAAAGTTGGAGGTTGCAGTGGATTGAAGCCTGTCCATTAAAGTATGAAGATTTACTATCTTAATATAAACTGAGCATTGATTATATATGTGTGTGAGAGATGATAGTCTGGACCAACTGATGAGTGCTGGTTTAGCATGAAATACATATAATGATGATTATTAATCTTTTCTACATGTGTGTGGTCATATGTATCAGTTGTATGAGATAGTGTGGATAGTTGAAGGGTGCTTCCAAAATCTGAGTTCAAATCCTCTATACTTATAAATTATATATGTATAAAGAAGAAACATGTTTTTTTTTAATTATATAATTGGAATAAGATTTACTTTTAATGCAACTACTATTCTAGCTCTGAAGTATATTAATCTATGATATGTTCAACAGTTGGTATTTATAGATGCTTCTATAATATAAATTTCTCTTGTATTCTGACTCTAACAGTAGTATAATCGAATAAAGCCCATTGTTTTGATTATAGATGTATCCATGTAAATCTATAGCAATTTTCCTTTCTAAATAAAATATATGTAATAATCAATCCATTGTACAAAAGTTTAATAGTAACAGATCATTTGAGTTTACAGTGCCAATACCAATGTTTGCAATTTTAGTCAAAGTCTACTATTTGTATCAATATATTCATTAATGTTTACAAGTCTGTCTTCAGTTACTTAAGTTAAGTTAGGACCCAATTACCATGAGTTTCTCATGTCATCAATCATCTCCCCATATTTGACTGTGACAATAGGATTATATGTTTCCATCCTTTAACTACTTACATAGAAATTATACTTCCAATTCACTTTTTCATTTTTTAATTGAAGCCCTAAAAAATTATGAATGCAATGATTGTAACAGGTCTAGTAAAATGATAGTCTTTAGTTGTAATTTTTGTTTGAGGAAGTACAATTACTAATGAGTCAGGTTTAAATTAGATTTGGGTTAGAAGTTTCAGTTAGGCAAAAATGGTATTTCACATAACTCTATTTAGCATTCCTCTGCCTATCACAGAAATAAAAGGATCTAAAAATGTGGACTAAAAATAATGTGTTTCACTTAGTCGTTTATATTGTATCATGATTGGTGGATAATTGGTTTATATAATATATATGTGTAATATAATTTATTTAAATATATATATATTACATTTTTTGCTTTTAACTTTCACATCTGATTTTTATTTTACAATACTTATTTATTTTTATATAATTAAAAAGAATCCAATGTATCGTTGCATGTGTGTGCCACATTATTCATATAGAAGTTTATGATTCCAGGTGCGCAAAAAAAAAAAATCTTTTTTAAAAATAATAAAAATTTGTTAGTCTTAGTACACTGAAACTTTTTCTCAATCTGAAAATCATTACAATCATATGCATGAAAAGTTCATTAACTTGAACCCATATGTATGAAAGTTATATTTAGAGAAAACTTTCTTTTACAAGATTACAATTAATTGAACCTAATTTTTGTTTTCTACAAAAAATATGTATTTTACTTCAGCATAAAACATCATATTAGAAGATTTCTCAGCATCATCATATAGATTATTTAGAAATTGGCAGAAAATATTGCTATTAATTTATTGCCCAACTAAATATCTCAGAATAGATAGATGCCACTCCTATAAAATGCCATTAGTTTTTTGTTTTGGATCTTGACAGATTTACAAACACAATTTATGTGGTTATGACCGACTAACAATTAAAAATATTTCCCTTTAATTAATCCAATTTTTACCAAGTGACGCTGTTCCTATAGAAAAAGCATGTAGAAACAAAATATATACTTATTAGAAATTTAGTAGATATTTTTAAATAGTTGTTGTTGTTTTTTTTTTAAAAAATAAAAAAGGATTTTCATACTTTGGAAAAAAATCCTCTCTCTTCCATTTCCTTCTATTTCGTTTTTATATATATTAAAAACACAAATAATGCATTTTAATGAAGTATGATTTAATTAAAATTCAATTAATTGAATTGAGATTTTATGTTCATTTTATATTACTCAAATAAGAATCAATCCCAACGTTTTTAGCCCCAAATCTATAATGTTGCCACTGTATTAAATATGTCCGAGCATTTAAATGATTATTAATTGCAAAGAATATCATATGACATTCTTGCACTAAAAGGGGCTTAAAAACATCTAACTCGACCTCTGTATTAAATTACACAAGGTGTGTGTTCAGCTGATTGCATTTAAGAAAAGTAATTCGTTTTACTTAATTCTTCTTTTAAGTCATCAATGTAATCATCAGTTATGAATGGCTGTTAGATGCTAGTGCTCTGTAAAATTTTATGCACTGATGAAGCAACAGACTCTAAAATTCAAGAATCATGGTTTGTAGCTTAGCCTGTCATTTATGATGCTCAATATCTTATGAATTCCAAGCAATAAAACCATTCAATTCTTTTTTGTAGATGATAGTAATAAGCTGATGTATATCTGTTAATTATTCTTGAAGAATTATGTGAAATAAATAGCATTCTTCAATACATTTAAAATTAAATATAGGATTTACCTATTAATTTGTTTTAATATATACTGAAGATGGTTCTGATAATATAAAAAGCAATAAAAAACACTACACTTAAATATTTAATGTGTAAATGAAAGAAAATAAGATTTTGAAAGGAAATGCACTATGCAAATTGATTTTAAATTGTAGTAGAAACAGTAATCCAGCACATAAGAGTGGTATTTTCTCATGTCTAGACTTGATTCAAGCTGTTGGCCATCTCCATTGAGAAACAATATTTTAGTTTTTGAAAGGAAAAAAGAGATTAAGACTTGATTTAAAAAATTTTAAATAGTAAATATAGAGAATTGGAATGGAAGCCAAAACAATATATCAAAACTGGTGAAAAGTTTTTAGCAGTCAGTGAATAAGATAAAAACAGTAAAGAAAAATATGAAAAGAAGAGAATCATTTAAAAATTAATTTTAAAAAAATCCCTCTCCCATGCTTGGTGGTACATGACTACTTACTAATGAAAGATTTTTGTGTTATATTTTTACTATTTTATAAATTTTGGAGTGAAAACCTTTACAAATTGCTCATCTACAATATACTTTTTAAACATTTAATTGAAAAAGGATTGCCTTTGTTTTTATATCAGTAAATCTATTTGAATAACAACTAACCCCACCACCACCCCATTTTATTTCAGCTTTCATGTTTATTATTGATTTGTATTCTTTTACATTATCATGAGTCACCTTGATCATAAGTTTGGAATAATTGTGCTTTTGGACTGAAAGGAGGATTTAAACAATGATAAAGAATAATAATTAGTACCTATTTATAATGTACATTAAAGTCCTATAGTTGTTTTTCATTATAGCTATAATATAGTATATCATTATATATAATATTATATAAACAACAGCGTAATTACTGTATTTTGTTCATATCATGTCATATACATTTAAGTTTGTGTTTACAATATGATCTGCAAACAGTAATAAATGTAAATATTATTTGATAAAGTTTATTTTGAGTTTAGCATAATATCTATTTCAATTTTGACTGTATTATGTTAATGAGCTTGTGTCAAAGTTTTGAATTTATTTTCTTTGTATATGAGCAAATTAGGATTAATATGTTTATATGCAAGGAATCTTTAGTTATCATAATTGATTGATTTTAAAACTATAGCATTAAAAAAAATTGTGATGAACATTGGGGGGCAGGGATATATTTTTTACAATAATAATAATAATAATAATAATATTTTTACTGGGATCATAGTATTGCTTACTTTTATATATTGTCAATAATTTACTTGAGCAATATATGAGTATTTAAATTGATTTAAGTTATAATTTATATAATAAAATAACTTTATGGCAATTTTTTAATTGAAATTGATCACCTAAGGTTCATATTTTATATTGATTAAATTAACACAAAATTAAAGTCTATATAAAATTGATAATAATAAAAGTAAGTTAATACCAAAGATTGTATTGTAATATTCACATAAATGTTCTGAACATTCATACAGAAAAGATAGTCTATATAATTTTAAACACCCATGTCATTTAAATATGCTGGATATGAAGATTTTTTTATACAGGAATTTCAAATTGTGTAAATTTGAGATGGATAGTGTAATATATGCATTTTAAATTAAACGTACATACGAAAGTATCTTATTCTAAAATATTATTTTATTGTTAAATCTTTAAATTTTGCTACTAATATTTTAATCATAGATGCAATCAATTGTAACAAACTAATTAAACAGATAACGAAGAAATTTAATTAGCAAAACCCAATTTAATTAAATCCCACCTTAATTTATAAGAGTTACTCCAGAAAACAAAAGAAAGCAAACATATAAAAGGGGGGGCCATTTTGAAAGAACAACAGAGTGAGTACAGAGCATTTTAAGTGAATTCGAGAAGAGCATCAGTTGCAAGAGAATAGCATGGGAATTGCGGATTACCCTCATGGAGAAAGGAGAGAAGTTAGACATAGAAATTATATGTTGAGAATTAAACCAACTAGTTCACAAATTAACTTTTGTGTGCAGTAATTGAAGAGCCAATATACTGCAATCTGGTGCAGTCGAACCTAAAAACCACAGTGAATAACCAGTTATTAATTAGAAAATGTCAGTTTTCGGACAAAACTCTATTGAAGAGTTTGATGTGGAAAACGCGGCCAATTGGCCACTATACCTGTCACAAATCGAAAATTTCTTCATTTTAAATGGCATTGAAGACAACAAGTGGAAAGTAGCTGCCCTCTTATGTTTCTTGGGAAAAAAAATTATTGAAATCGCCAATAAATTATACCAAAATCCCGTAGATGAGAATGTACCATTCAAGGAATTATCCCAATGGCTAAATGAATTTTTTAGCCCTCGCCCTTCCTGGCATATAGCACACCTACAGTTAAGAAATAAAAAACAACTAAATAGTGAAACAATCAAACAGTTTAATTTAGCTCTCAAGGAGCTAGCGAAAGATTGTGTGTATGGTGATTTCGTAGAAGAAATATTATTAGATCAACTGTTATGGGGAATGTCTGACGACATGCTCAGACAAGAGCTGTTAACAGAGGCAGACCTAACCTATGAAAGTGCTATAAAAAAAGGAATAACATTTGAGCTAATTCTAGAACAGGTACAGGCCTTCAGATCAAAAGAGAAAAGTTACGAGCAAGTTTTCAAAACTGATAAAGCAGAAATACGTTCGTTTCGATGGAAACCCCCAGAGAAATAACATAATTAAATGCTACTGCTGCGGGAAAACAGGCCACATAGCTAAAGACTGCAAATGGAAACAAGAAACGTGTTTCAATTGCCGAACTAAGGGCCACCTTGCATGTGCATGCAGACAATCACCAGAAAGGGATGGTCGACAAAGGAAATATAGTCCAGACACAAATGGTAGAGCGTATAGTATTAAATATATATCTACCAAGGGGGAAAGAGATAGGACCATTTCGCAAGCACAAGCAGAGATCATTAAATTACAAAATCAATTTGAAGATGATCGGAAAGACTCTGAACAGAAGCAGTGTAAAGAGCAAGATTCTATGAAAGAGCAACTCCAGATTCACATACAGATGATAGATATGTTGGTCACAGAAAAAACAAAGCTGCAATCATCCCTAGCACAAAGTCAGCAGGCCATAAAACAGAAATCAGCTGAACTCGAAGAATTTCAAGTAACGATTGAAGGTTTCTAGACAACGAGTAATAGAACCTGAACAACAAAACTCAGAACTTAGTGAAAAATTGCAAAGTAAACTCACAATGTCAGAATTATCCGAACAGGTAGAGAGTTGGCAGTTGTTTGAAATGGAGCCACAAGAAAAAATGGCCGAAAGTGAAAATGAAGAAGACACTTTCGAAGATTTTTTAGAAGAGCGTCAATCTTTAACCAGTGAGCTGCCAGATACAAAAACTGTAGAGCAAGGAAAAAAGCAGACTCTCTCCAAGCAGGAGAAAAAGGCACTCAGGGCAGCAAGGAAAAAGAATTTGCACAAATTTCAAGGTTACATCAGTTAATCGTAAAAATAAAGTTTTTCTCCAGTTTGGAAAAAGAAAAAATAAATCACCAAAGAATCGCATCATGGGGTTTTCTGGAGTAAGGGGAGGTATTGTAATGTATGCATTTTAAATTAAACGTACATACGAAAGTTTATTCTAAAATATTATTTTATTGTTAAATCTTTAAATTTTGCTACTAATATTTTAATCATAGACACAATCAATTGTAACAAACTAATTAAACAGATAATGAAGGAATTTAATTAGCAAAACCCAATTTAATTAAATCCCACCTTAATTTATAAGAGTTACTCCAGAAAACAAAAGAAAGCAAACATATAAAAGGAGGGCCATTTTGAAAAGAACAACAGAATGAGTACAGAGCGTTTTTAAGTGAATTCAAGAAGAACATCAGTTGTAAGAGAATAGTGTGGGAATTGCGGATTACCCTCATGGAGAAAGAAGAGAAGTTAGACATAGAAACTATATGTTGAGAATTAAACCAACTAGTTCGCAAATTAACTTTTGTGTGCAGTAATAGAAGAGCCAATATACTGCAGATAGGAAAAATAACATAGATTCATATATTAAAGACTTTAAAAACCTATAATATTATATTAATAAAATTCTTAACATGATCAATAGATTTTATAATAAACTAAAAAAAAACACATAGCTTTAATCTATGGATACTAAAACATGGCTAAAACTTCCATACATCCTGAAAGTCTTTCAGAAATTAAAAAGAATATGCTCTGAAAATTATAAGATAAGTTTTCATATTCTTCTTTCACTAAACAAACAGCTTAACAATTCTAATGATAAACTGCCCATGGGGTCAGCTCATCAAATCAACTGCAAAATTAAATGCAACCAAACTATGTGTACATTTTATTATCAAGGGAAATCAAGGACTAATCTCTCAACAAGACTGGCCTAGTATAAATACCTATACAATAGACCACATAAGAGTAGTGAACATTCCTCAATATTTACAGACAATAAAAAAAATCTAGTCCTAGAGCTAGAATTATATGCACCGAGAGAGAAGACAGCAAATGAAAAATTAAAGGGGCTTGGCAATAGCAAAACATCGATAAAGACATAAACTTCCTCCTCTAAAAGAAGTAGGCTCTTTGAAGGAATTTAAATATTTTCGAATATTAAATAATGTTTTTAAATATTAAAATATTCATCAAGTATATATATAAGTTTGGAACATTAAAAAGTGAGTTTGCTCTGATTATGATATTTTATATATCAAAAGCATTAATAAAAGCTAAGTTTAAATTATATAGACTATCGTTTGTGTAAGAATGTCCAGAATATTTATGTGAATATAAAAGTAAGTTATGAATTTTTAAAAAACATTACATTCAACATTAACTTTTAGTTTTATTTTTAATTTTTTTAAAAAAAGACAATTAAATGACTTCTTTCTTTAGCTCTTCTGAGTAATTTTATCATTAAAATTTTTTATCTTCATGTCTTATTTACCAAATTTCCAAATAACTTACAAAGAAGAAAGAAAAAAAGAGAAAAAGAAGAAAGAGAAGAAAGGAGGAGGGGGGAAAAGAAGAATGAGGAGAAGGAAGGAGAATAGGAGTAGAAGCAGAAGCAATTCTCAAATAAAAAAAAATAACGTTACCATTTATTTTTCCTCTTGCATACAATTTAAAAAACGATAACTGTCATATTTTTGTTTTTATCCATAATTTTGCAGTTAGCAAATTTAAAAGCTTTTTTTTTAGATTTCTAAATATCTTTTTTAATTATTCAGGGTTTCTTTTTTCTTCTTAATATTGACAGCATAATCGAACAAATTTATGCAATTTTTATGCCTTTAAAACTGGACAATTTTTTTCTTGTTTCAGTCTTGATTAAAACTAAGTTTGTTTTGAAATATTATCGTCCTCAGTAATTAGAAATGTATTAAACTTTATACAAATAAAATAAAATTTTAATTATTTTTTACGCAACACCTAATTATGGTTACAGTTAATTAATTGCATGTTCGAAAACAACTGACAACTTCTAATTTTACATATAAGCTATAAATTATTACTATTATTAAATTTAGATGATATTTATTAAATAATATAGCTTTTTAAAAATGCATGCAAATCCATAATATGATAATGCTGAAAATTTAAAATTATTTATAATTTAAGTTTGCATATTCTGAATGGATTTCATTTTTAGAGCTTTTTGCTCTTTGAAGCTTCCATTTTGTGAAGCAGAAAACCCTTTTTTATGTTATTCTACAATTATTCAAATGTGAGAAGCAAAACTGTATAGATGTGATGAGATGTAAAATGGCTTTTTAAATAAAGTCAGAAATTTCCAGTTCATATCCTAAATGATATATTAAATACGATCCTTTAACACATTTACATAAAATATTTAAATTTATAAAGATAATTTATTTTATTAAATATGCAATAATAATAAACAGCCACTCATAAATGAGTTTAATCATTCCAATTCCTATAAAAGAGAAGAAAAAGAAAGAAAAAAACTATTCTAGCAATGAATTTGTGATAACTATACAAACTAATTTGTGAATCAAAAATACATCACATATAGAACATGCTGGTTTATTTTTCTGTTTGTGTAATATTTTGTGATTTTATCTTTCAATTTCTTCAGCAGAAAACTTTTCTTTCTGAAATACTTCAATATTATGTCTAATTGTAGCTGTCCAAAGCATTCAATTTTCTGTCATATCTTTACTATAAAAACAATCAACATTGCATTTTGTAATAATGTCTATGAGAACATTTTTACACCATAAACAAGGTCTATCTCTCCCATGGCAACCATGCTCAAGTTGATCCCAAACACCCTTTTAGGAAGTTTATCTTTGTTTTTTGTTTTTTACATGTCCTTAAATAAAAGTTTTCTAATGCCTGTCCAAAATTTCATTTCATGCATAACTTAGTTGCAGTAGTTTTTTTCTGTGATGAAATATTCTATCTTTTAACATGTTAAAAGCAGCAGCAGTACATTAGAATCTACACTGTATCTCACTATTTAAATCCATTTTTCTAGTTATAAAACTACCAATATATTTAAACTGGTTTACATTCTCACTTTGATAATTCAACTTATTTCTATTTCTAATATTATATTTTTTAAATATAAGTTTTTTAATAGATAAATGACTTATTTATTTTGATTTTTCTTATGATTATTTATTTTAATTATTCATCTAATTATTCATTTACATTTTTATTTCAGTTTTTTAAAAAAAAAGGTTTCTTCTTATCTTCAACATTTTGAAAGATTTAGTATTCTAATATTTTTTCCTTTTTTGTTTTAGAATAATTTTCATTTTGATTAATCTTTAAGACTATATTCTATCAAAGTAAATAATTTAAAGTCTTTTCTAACTCATATTTAATCTTTACTTGAGAGCAAAAATGATTGCACTTAACTCATAGTTGAAATCACTAAAAGTAAAGTTACTGACTTACCATAATAATGCTATAGATATAAAGCCAAGCATGCATGGGTTTAAAACCCCAAAGTGTTTGAAACTTCAAGTTATTTGCTTAAATAGTACAATAGCAAGATATAGTTGAAGTACAGATATTGTTTTCTGCAAAAAGAGGCAATATTTTAAAAGTATCATCAACAACATTAATAGCTATTTATAAAGGAGTATGAAGATAAAAAGAAAAAGAATAAAATGTTAATGATAAATTTTGTAATCCATTATATATATATATATATGGATTCTTTAGTCTGATTATGAGATATCTTGTGGTGTTACTTTTTAAATCTTTACAGATAATGGTTACCTTTTGAAATACCTTAACACTTACCTAATTATAGCTCTCCAACTATATTTCATCTCACTTCTATTTCCACATGAAAAAAATACTATTTCACCTTTTTAGTCCCACCATTTGGTTATCCATAGATTATTTATGCTTGCATAAATTGCCTCATAACTAGAATGATGTTCAATGAATTAATTTTCAAGCTCCTATATCTAAAAATCTCATTTATTCAATTTATCATTTTATTTAGTTTCATGTAATTCTGCAATATTTTTCAAAAATATATATATAAACAATTTTGTTGAAAGTTTACATAACTATTAAACTCCCTAAAATTTATAATATAGCTCTAAAATTGAGATGCTAAAATAAATAGTGCTAAAATGATGACAAACTATTACCAATAATGATTAATTGCCATCATCTGATCATAGAATTTTGTTGCATAATTACTCTACCTTCATACAGAAAGTTAACATACATACAGAGATTACTCTTTTTTGTCTGATTTTCCTTTTAATATGCATCTAAGCAAATTTGGTATTGTTTTCTTTTTAAATTTATTTTAATATTTACTTCACAAATATCACTAAATCTTCCATTTCCTTTATTTCGCTGTAAATTAAATTAATATTTGGTCATGAATATATATATTGTAATTGGTTGTGCACATATATGTAAAGGAAAAGTAGAAATAAACACAGTCATAAATTTTTGTAAATATTTTTCTACATTTCCTGGAATAAAAATAATAAATAAAGGGTTAAATAATTCAATTTAAAACAGAATTTTATTATAAAATAAACATTTAAAAAGGTCTAAATTAAATTATTATTATTATTATTATTATTATTATTATTATTATTATTATTATTATTATTATTATTATTCTGATTTTGAAATTTAAAAACAAGCATGTTTCTGAGAATTGTAAAAATTTCTATTATGTATTTTTAAAATCTTTTAATTAATTGATAAATTTCCCCTTCTAAGTAAAAACATGTATATCACACTTTTTAAAAAATTTCAAACTTGTTTTCAAAAAGGATTAGAGAGATAAAAAAACCTCTGTTTTTAAATTTAGGGTTTTTATCACCTCAAATGAGTCTTATAAAAAGCTGATAAAAATATTCATTCTGTTAACTGTCAGATGTCTGTCAGATCACTAAAAAATTGATGAGTACATAATTTGAGATATGAACTTTCTTTTGATTATGCATATTATGTAAAATATTGTTAGATAGATATTTCATTTCTATTTTCCTTTTCCCTCAGAGCAGGACAATGTAACCAGTTGTGTTACATGACACACAGCAAAATAATTGTATGTATGCATATAGATATAAAATAAAGGAAAAGTAGAAATAAACACAGACATAAATTTTTGTAGATATTTTTCTACATATCCTGGAATAAAAATAATAAATAAAGGGTTAAATAACTACATTTAAAATAAAATTTTATTATAAATTAAAACACTTTAAAAGGTATAAATAAATTATGATTATTATCATTATTCTGATTTTGAAATTTAAAAACAAGCATGTTTCTGATAGTTGTAAAAATGTCTATTATGTATTTTTGAAATCTTTTAATTAATTGGTAAATTTCGCTATTTAAACATGTATATCACATTTTTATAAAAAATTCAAACTTGTTTGCAAAAGGGATTACAGAGATAAAAAACATTGTTTTTAAATTTAGTGTTTTTATCACTTCAAATTTGGATAAAAAGATTAGAACAGTTTGGCTTGTAATTTTTGTAAGAGCTGGCCAGAAGAGCTTGGTTTTAATATTTTGAGAAGCAGAGGCCAAATTGGCCAACTGCAAAGTTGGGATAGTAATTTTTTTAAGACAGTTTTTGTCTTAATATTTTTGAGAAGTTGGATAATAGCTAGCTGCAAAGTTGGCTAAAATATTTTGTGAAGAAGTTAGCTGCAGTAGTTGGTAGCTGTAGCAGAATAGTTAGCTTCAGAACTGATTTCCAGAATTATATAAAGCTACCATGAGGATATAAAAATGTAAAGAAGCAGCTGTTTTACAGTTCAATGGTGGAGTTTAAATTAACATGGAAAAAATGACCCATCCCTTTGTATTGATATTCGTAACATTAAGGTGCATATGTTAAATAAAATGGCTATTTGGGTATAGTTTATATTTTTAAATCTACTTTCAATATGATTCAATCATGTGTTCTAAGAAAACAGTTTGCTGGCCTGAATCAAGCCCTAGACAGAATGGATCTTATGGCATGCCAACAAATTACCTGAATGCCTTTCCTGATACTGACAATTGTTTGTATTATGCCTATTTTGATGATGAGCCAAAAACCACACTTACCAAGAGAAACTCCAGCTTGCTGAAGTAATTATACATATGCTGATGTATCTATATGCAGAGAAGCACAGATAATGTATATACAATAGTGAGTTATTTTAATATTCCTTAAATGACATTTTAACTATAACTTAAAATAAAACAAATAAATAATTTGCTTGAATCAAACATCTAAAAAAAAGATGATTTGATATATATTTTAAAGAAATTGTTTTAGTAATTCCTTTAAAAAATGACATTTAAAATATATAATTTAAAATGCAAATAATTTTTGCTTGGATTAAAAATAAACAAATAAAAAAGTAAAGGATTAATAGATGATTCTATAATCTAAATTTAAAGATGCTGATAATTAATCAATCAAAACAGTTACCAATTGAATACTGATTTTAAAAAAACTTAAAACAGTAATGAGAAAATTAATGAGTGATTTATATATATATATATCTGTAAACTTTATATACTCTTAATGTATTCTAACCAAGGAATTAATTATGGAAAGTATATTTTGAATAACTTTTATTATTATATAAAACTAAAATATGTAAATATCAGTATGTGCATAAATGACTAAACACACACACACACACACACACATATATATATATATTAAATATAGTCCTACAAAAAGGAAAATGAGTTTTTGCTATTATCAAATATGATAGAAGCTGAAATTCATTTATATAATTAATCAATTATTGTATCACACATATGTGCACTGATTATATATATGTGTGTGTGGTGGAGGGTTGAGTAAACCTATTAGGACATATATGTAAAATGTAATCATTTTTACTATTAAATGTCAATTCAAATATATCCATTTCTAAATAGTACTGCACTCTGTGTGTATATATATATATCAATGAGTGCCAAATAGAACACATGTAAAATTTTAGTCATATTTTAATTTTATTAGATGTCAATTGAAATGTATTACTTGCATATTATAAAACATACATGTGGGCAAATATATAAATGCATTTACGTAAACTCTTTAAGAGGCATTATAAACCAATGTAATAATTTGAACATTTTAAACTACATATATGTAAATCACAATGAGATAATTTGCTTTATCATTGTATGTTAATCAAAATCAGAAGGCTTCTAATTGTAGAGCCATATTCTAAAGAGGTTAATATCATTTTTTATTGCTGTTAATAAACTTGTATTCAATTGTTAAAATTGTATTAAAGCATCATCTCTTGGTCATTGTAACAGTAATAGAGCCCATGTTTTCTGAGTTAGATTCAAGTATAATAGCTGAGTATAACAATGAGAATGTGTTTTAATGCTTAAAGGGCATCCAGTGATGATCAATCATCATCCTGGATGATGCATAAAATTATATTTTTAAAGCCCCTGCACTATATTTTTTAGTTTAATCTATTAAAAATTAAGTTTATAGTTGGCCAATACATTAATGGTACTAAGTGACCCCAAGCATTGATGATGATCAGCATGTTTTAATATCCTAAAATTATTGTTTTGATTATGTATTCTGATGGATTAGCACTTAAGTTGTGTATTCAAATTAATATTTTAATAATTGCCCAAGCTGGCGAGGGCTCAATAGTTAGCCTGATCTATAGAAGACCCATTTTCAATCCAATTACTAGATTGACTACTGATTTACTTTTATTATTGATCATTCAGGATGATGGTATTTTGAGTATTACTTACCTTCTTTGATTATTTATATTACTTTATAATGCTGGTTGATGTATAGTTAATTATACTTATAGTTGCTCTAAAGAGTTAACTGATATCTTCTGATCTAACTGATGTAGTTGGCAGATCTCTTACTTAGATTTCATGCTTCTATAATATATAAAATTATATCTCTCTAATATCTTATTAAAAAATTATTTTAATTGTAAATTTTAATTTAATTTTTTATTTGGAGTGATGATGATTTGCCATCACCCCAGATACAACCTCTAGCATCACCCAGATTCCCATCCGATTGCAATATATATATGAACACACATGTACAATCGTTATTTATTTTATATTTAATTTTAATATTGTATATTTTATTGTATAATATCTGAATTATTTTAATTGGTTTTAATTCCACTTTATCATATTTAACAAATTTTAATTTTATTAATTTTATTATCTTTTGTTATCTTTTATTTATTTATTTATTTTTGATTACATGTTTATTGTATTATTTATATAGTTATTTATTTCATTTGTCATTATATCATAACTCTGAGGAAGACTGAAGAACAATCAAAATGTCAGTTTGTGTGTTTATATATATGCAATAAGAAATTTTTGCTAAAAGTGTTTGAAGTAAGATGTACAAATTGTAGTATTTACTTATTAAATTACATACAGTTTTGGATAGATACATGGATTCCTATTAAATACTATATATATATACATGGTTCCTTCAAATTATAATATATATATAAACTATGATGAAGTTTATATCTGTATAAAAATTGAAGTAAATATTAATATTATATATAATGTATTACATAACTGATTAAGTACATAGATAGTTTAATTGAAAAAAAAATATTGAAATGTTTAAAAAGATCATCAGTAGCCTCCCTGTATCAGAAAACTCACATTCTTGGTTTAAAACTAATAAAAATTTTCAATACATCTGTAAATGGGAATTCATAACTGTTTATGTATATATTATTTTGCATGAGCATATTATGACTCATCTTTCATTCAGCCATTTTTTCATTTTGTAAACTCAATGTTTACACATGTAATTATGTATTTGTTTTCTTTTTTAATTTATTATTGTTCCACTTAATGTTAATTATTTTTGCTGAGATTTTAATATATATATTTTAAAATTAAATTATATTATTTAAGTTTTGCATTTTTATCTGCTATTGTTTATGGAAAACACAGTAAATACAAGGGGACTAATATAAGCAAATAATAATAAAAAGTGCTATCATAATTGTGGCTGAAAATTTACATAAATTACAATAAAGAAAGTAAATTGTTGTCAAGCGTTGGTGGTCGAGTGGTCAGCACAGTGGCCTTACAAGCAGTTGTCCCGGATTAGCGGGTTCGCTTCCTGGCCGATGCTATGACACATGAAAAAAAAAAAGTAAATTGTTATTAAGACAAGAATGAGATTTAACTTCACAAAAAGTGTATATAATTAAAGTAGGAATTTAAATTTATATGTCATGTTAGAGGATGGATTAAAAAAACATAAATTATTTAAGGTTGTACTGTGGTAATTTAAAAAAAAAAAAAGATAGAATTATAGAAGCAGTATAATGAAAACTAAGATTAAAAAAACAAACATCATTGATTGTTCTTTTTATTTTAGAAGATGATCAAAAATAGTGAAAAAATATTTTTAAAAAATGTAGTAATATTATAATAATGCGTATTTTTAATAATCTTAATTTACACAAAAGCTTTCTTGAAATTGATTTTTAAATAGAAGAGGGGGCTGCATATATCACAACAAATTATATATTAATAGGTATTATCACTGCATATATCTGATGTTATAATTAAATATTGCTCATGCTTGTCATCTTTTAATATGGAATACATTAGAAACAATATATATTGTTTTTTGCGAGTATAAAATTCTATAAAGTGTTATTTATGAAGTAGATTGGAGCATGGATTTTTTTGCAAAGCTAATAATATTTTTAATGAGACTATTTCAATATCTGGGCACATAGCTAGCCAATATTAACTGATAAATATATATTAATTATTTTTATTTGGAGAAATAAAAATATAAAATAATCTGACTTAGATGAATATATCAGAATGCAATACAATAAAAAATATCACTCTAATATGATGACAGAAATGTCATTTACAGATAATAGCTTTCAATAATACCTTATTGCTATGAGATTCTAAACAAAATTATGACAAAAGACAATCAGATTAAAATTCATAAAATCTTAAAATATATTACCAAATTTAATTTTTGGGACATCTGTATCTGCAGAGATCATGACTGATGTATTATGTGCATATACATAAACACATTATAACAACAGAGTGACAATAATACCTAAATTACTTTTAATGATAATATTCAGTACTGGTATTCACTTTTCCATATATAACATTACATGCCCACCACTTCTTATGCTTGTATATAACTGTTTTAAAACAGGCAAAACTCACTATACGTATTGCCACACACAGCAAGCTAGAGTAATCAATGGATGCCAGAAGGCTTGTGCATAAAATCCCCATCTAGTGCCTACTCATCCAATAGCGCCAGACTGTTTTTCCACATATAATAAAAAATAACATTTTTTTTTTAATTTACTAAAAGTCTTAGTTCTTCTGAAGGTCATGTCATTCAAATAGAAGATGGGGCTAAAATTCAAAACCAATGAAGATCAAAAAATATTTCAGATAGATTAAAAAATTATAAAGAGAACTCGGAAATATTTTATATTATAATCCTATTGCAATTATTGATAAATTATCTAACTGTTCAGAAAATGAGTATCTATCTATTCTTAAAAAGGTAATAAAGCAAAAAGTTCTTAAATGAGAAATTGTGCAAATTCCAGCTATTCTTTCAGCATTAAAGATATATTTCTGCAATTACTTAAGATTTTTACTTCATTATCATAAATCTTACATTTTAAAATCTCAAGTTATGATTTGGTGAAAATAAGCAAATCTATTTCTTTATATAATTATTGACGTCTAGAGTTTTAAAACTTTTTTTATTTAACAAAATATATTAATTATTTATTGATTCATCTTATGTTAATTATTATATGTTAATAAATTAGCTAAAATATTGATTTGTATTATTTAAAAGTGCATGAAAATTTTGGTTTTTGATTTAGAAAAAATAGTACGGAAAAAATATGTTTTTTATTTTGATTTTGATTTATGCTACAAATATATTTTATCATCATCTCATTTATTTAATCATCACTGTCTTCAGTTAATTTATAATGGATCAAATTTATCCATATAGGATACTATTCTTATTAAAAGAAATGTTAAAAATAAAAACACTTGATTTTCTTTTTCACTGAAACTTTAGTTTTATTTCTGTGACATGTAACTTATCATCTTATTGGAAGTTTATTTTATATGTTTGATCATTCAATTTTTTAAAACTTGTTTAAAATTATATTTATATTTTAGCAAATTTAACATTATATTACTTTACTAAGTTGTATTTCCCTGAATATGTTTTATTTAGTTTTCTTAATGCTTTTATTTTCCAGCATTTGTTCACACACACTAATGACATGTTCATTATCGCACTTATCTTATTAACATTTACTTTTGCCAAATTCATGTTTAAAGTTCATTCATCTTTAACATGCTTCACAGATTACAAATAATAATCTAAATCTTCTTTACATTGGTTTCATTGCATATTTATTTGACATTTTGTATAAATCATAAATATAAAGACAATAAACTTTACTTGTTCTTTCCATATATATAATCAATAAACTAAAATGATGTTAATGATAAAAAATCTGTAGTTATCGCATATCATTATTTATTTTGCAAAAACAAGCTTTTTCGTGTCAAACCAGATTTTTTGTTGAGTCTTTCATCATCAACCAATTTCTTCCTTTTCTTATCTTCCTTTTGTTTATCCTCCACAGATTCTTCCAACATATTTTACACAATTTTCTTGCTTTGAAGATCAAGAATTATTATTTTTTTCACCTTTTCTTAATTGTTTCAAAAAATAATATTTTTCATTTTTTTCTTTCATAACTTCCACATTGTTAATCTTATTTTTATAACCTATCCTTTTTATTTTTCTTCAAATCAAAAAACTTTCAATCTTTTGTTTTCTTTTTTTTTGTGTGTGTATGTGTAACTGCATTTCTGTTTCATATAAAGCAAAACTACAAACAAAACATTTAACAAATATATTTTAAATTCAATTCTAAATGATCTTAATATAATGTTATTTTAATCAAAAGCTATTGCAATTTTTGCTTTTTTTTATTGTTAATTTCATCATCAGTTATCCAACTATCAACAGATATAAAAGCATTAACCTGCTAAATAATTTTATATCTACCTCTTATTTTAAATATTTTATTGTTATCAGAATTTCCAGCATATTTATTTTTATCTCAAATTTTATTTTTAAATGCTTTTATTTAAGTTACATACTATGTTTGTTTTTTTATTTGTTTATAAATTACTATAATTACTTTTATTATTAAAGTGATAAGAAAATGTTAAGGTTTAAATTCAATAAAATTGGGTCAAATTTTATATATAAAAAAGAAAAATCAGATAAAGCAATAAGGGATTAGAATATTTTAGATAAGTAACCTAGTTTTTTAGATATGGAACAATGGGTGGGGAAATTTTGAATATTTCATTATCAGATTTAAAAATTATTTTTAGAACTTTAATATGTTTTAAGTAAGGCTCATGAAAGAGCAGTATAGATATTTCTTTTTCTTTCAATTTAAAGTTATAACATTTTAAAATTGAAGTAAAATAGATCTAAATTCAATATAATTTGTTGAAATTTTTTATTTTTAAATCTGTACCAAAGTGATAGGGAACTATAATATTTTATGTAAATGACCTAGTTTTTTAGATATAGAACAGTTGGTAGAAAAGTTTTTAATATTTTGATATCAAATTTAAATATTATTTTTAGAACCTCAATATTTTTAAGTAATGCATGTGATTTTCTTGATTTCAATTGTAGCCTTCATAGTTTACAATAAAGTTTTGTTAAGCTTTTTTAAAAATAATAATTTTAAATGAAAAAATGTCAAACACTTTTTGACAGAAAAGTTAAGTTACTTAATGCTATATTATATATATATATGATTATGTACACATACTGAATATTATATATACATAAGGAGTATACATATATATTAATTTATTGCAGAAATATCTAGTATATATATATATATAATATAAGTGTCAAATTGAATTAAAATAAAATTATACATATTAAATAAAGTTCATTTACAACATTGTTTTTATAAACTTTTTCTTTTAAAAAAATATCCAATCAAAAACAAGTATGTCAAATACTTTTCACTTAAAATAATATTTTCTTATTTTTAGTTACTTAATAGTTTATTGTACACATATACTATTATGTACACATAATAAATATATATATACATTAGATATATACATATTAACATATAGTAGAAATAACTAGTGATATATATATATATATATATAATTATAAATGTCAAGTTCCTTTAAAGTGCAATATAGTTTCATATTTTTTTTTACTGTGCCGATGCTAAAAAATTAAAATGTTCAGATTTATTTATTAAGTACATAGATCCTATGAAATTAAAGAGACAGGATTTCACCTTTTTAACATATGCATCTTACTGATTTTATAATAACTCAATACAGAGAAGACTCTCAAATCCAAACACAAAGTAGAGACTTTATAAAGATAAGAGCGGACATCTTATCTTTAACTTAAATTTTGATTTATATAGGCCAATCTGAAGCATCTTGGATTGAAATAGTGAAGATGTTACCTTATTCACTTTTACATCCATTACTTTCTTACATACATTAACATTTGCAAAATCTTTCCATTTACTACATGTTAATATTATGAATTAATAGAAATTATGTAATATTCAGATTTATTTATTAAGCACATAGAACATATGAAATAAAGAAAAAGGGTTTCACCTTTTCAACATATGTGCCTTACTGATTTTATAATAGCTCAAGATTATCATCTTGAGTACATAGTACACTAACAAAGATATTTTTATATATATTAAATGCTTTTGTTTACCATGCACTAAAAGGCAAAAAAATAATTATTTCTTCAATCACATATGCAGTTTTTAGATTTAACATGAAATAAAAGCTTGGGGAGTCCAAAAATTAATTAAGTCAATCCCTATTTTTTTATACCAAGGGATTGACTTAATTAATTTCTGGACTCCTCATGCTTTTATTTCAAGTTAAATCTAAAATATTATTTGTGATTAAAAAAAAAAAAAACAATTATTATTTTTTGCTTTTTAATGCTGAATAAAAAAAAAAGCATTAAAATATTTAAAATATATATCTATTTATTTTATTATCATTTCTTGCGATGTTCAATTAATATCTACTATTTCCTGACATGAATTCAGAAATTATAAAAACTCAAGTCTAATGTTAAAAAATAATAAGCTAACATATTCTGAATTGAGCCTATCTTGCTTTATAGAAGGAACTAAATCCATTATCATTAATTGAATATTTTATCATTTGAGTTATCAAATGTCATTTAAGTGCCAATGGTAACAAAGTTGAACTGCAATCCACAAATCTTTAGCTTTTGATTCTGTCATTATTTCATTACACTAGGACACACAACATTCCACTGTATCAATTTTTTAATCAACAAATGTTAATTCTAATTTCTTATTTAAAAATTTGGAAATCAGATCAAACAATAGGGCTGATAAGCATTTTTATTCTTTGACATTTAAAAATAACATAAATTTGAGTAGTTTTTCTTGTTAATTTAATTGATACCTTTTTAATAAATAAGATACCAGCATAGACAAAATTAGTAAAAATCAAATTCATGAAACAAAAATAAGTTAATTTTTTTAAAAAAATCATATTTACAGCAAATTTAACAACACAATTCTTAATCCAGCATCAACTTTTTTTGCTAAATTTTACAATAATAATAATTTCCAATTTTATTAGCTACTTGTACCAATATTTTTATACTAAATTCTTCTATAGATGAATATTAATATCTTTAACTGAAAACAAATTAAGGAAGCATTTATAATATGCTAGAGCATGCCAATAGGTGATACTTTATTTTGGAATTTTATAATATAACCAAGAACATTTTTAAAATCATGTAATTTTTTTAGAATCAAAAAATTAATTTATATAATATAAATTAGTCAGGCAGTCTTATTTCTAGATAAAAAAAAATTATTTACATTTTCTGCAGCTGATTTAAATCACTAATAAAAGTTATAGAAAAATCACATATTTTTATTACCTGTATGAAAAAAGAGCAGCAATGCCTGTGCTTACAAATAATGCTTACATTTAACTTATTATGTAAAAACATATATTCATACTATGGATATGCTAAACTTTTTTGTAATCAACAGATTTCTACTGATGCTTCTACTATAAACTAAAAATGCATTTGATGAAAGAATGCTCTTCTAAATGATATTATGGTTACAGATTGAAAAATCACAACTACTAATGAATCTCTACCTATTCAAACACTCATTAATAAGAATAATAACTTTATTACAAATACTTCCAGTTTAAGCCATGTTTCTCTAAGCCAAAAACAACATGAACTCCACAGTACTTGTTGAGTTCCATAAACACAACTTAACCTATCAAACTTTCAGTAATTATAATCAATAATAGATTAATATATTTTGATTTTCAAAATGGTATTTAGAAATAAAGACTATCAAAACCATCTAATGAAGTATTCAGAACTTCCAAATATTGCACTAGCAAAAAAGTTCCCCTGAACAATAATATGCTATTTTAACTCAACAACTGAACTCTACTTAAGTGTGGACTAAACTTCATAGCCAGAACTTTCAAATATTTGACTAGATTGAACTTTGACTCAGCCTCTTTTCTTCAATATTTGTTTCTTGTCATCTCTAAGAAAAAGTATTCTAAGAATAATTCTCATTGCAATTCTGTTTTCTATTTTCAAAAAATAGAATTATTGTCTTCTATTATAAATGTAACTCTTTATTTCTGTTTTGCTTATTGATACTCAATCTCCATTGAAAAATAAATTCTTAAAAGATTTACTCATTTTATTTCCAAATTTGCTATTCATATTCTATCATTTATCTGCAAAAAATTTTTATAGTGGAGCCACACAAATTAGATAATAATTCTCAGTCTAGAAATATAACAGAATCCATCCTAATTTTCACTAATCTTTATATTATAAGAAAATTCAACCACTGAATTAGGAATTAAAATACTTTGGCTTTTTTAATCAAAACAAATCTATGTATTTTATCTACTAATGATTTCCATGGTTAAAAAAATAGTGTACACAAACATAAATACTATCTGTATTTTGTATAGAAAAGAGAATCAGGAGATCAGGGATATTTTATATTCTGGTGCTCTTTCATAAAATATTACTATAAGCTAATGTCTTTCATCACTTTTTCCAAGATACTTTCAACTTTTCATCTTTTCATTTCTGAGATGCCATTTTATTTTTTTAACATTTAAAGAACTTCACTCAATCTTTTTAAATAAATTTAATAAAACAAAATTCAGAGACCAAACTTTAGCACTGTTGGAGATATAAACAACTGCTTGAAACCTGCTCTCATAATCACTACCAATATAATCACTAAATCTGCCTTATGATTTGGGGAATTGTTTTCTTGTTTTTGTTGTTGTTATTTTGTAATTATTTTTGTAAAAATTAATAAATCTTTGAATATAAAATCAATATGAATTATTTTTTATTACCATACAACTGTAATGATTTTATTATAAACAATATAACAAATGTTAATATTTTATTTATTTATTTATAGAAACAAATATCCAATTGTCAATGTACTGTAATCATTGTAATTCAAAAAGTAACAATAAAAAAATCCTTTAGAATTAGTAAGTGTATTATAAGTTGTCAAGTCAACATCATCATATGAATTATATTCTAGCTATTTGTATAATTTTCAGTATAGCATGTGATAACAATTGATTTTAGATACATACAATAAAGATTTTATAATATATACTGTATGAAATTCATAGTATTTGCTTTATATACACAAATATGTTTAGCATATAGAAATTTATTATATAAATATGTCCCATTTTTCTTTTTAAAAGTAATGTTTGTATTATATATGGATCATTTTTATAAGTTTAATAAATTATGTTAAGTTAATTAACGATGGTAAAACTCAAGATCTTTCGTATATGCAAAAAAAAAAAACAATCAAATTAATAGTTATTACATTGTTGAGAAATCTATTCAGTGATAAAAAGAATAATTGTAGATATATTAGCTTCATTTATATACAAGTGTCTGAATTGAAAGATATAGATAAAACATTAACTATTTATATTTACACACATATTAACTAAGAAATGTTCTATGCAGCTTCAGTTAAACATGTTACCTTTCATTAATTGCTATTCAATCATTTTATCGTTGAAATTTTTTTAAAGCTATATACTTCTTATCAATTGAAACTTAATGATTAATAGAATTTTCATCTTGATTTGAGATTGAATACAGATAGTGGGAGAACATCAGTTTATTGAATAGATTTCATCTTTTCAAGACTTTTTAATATTTTTAATGGCAAATTTTTATTATGCTATTAAAAGAATGCTGTTAACCAATACAGAAAATCATGAAAAGCCAAGACTTCAGAATTCTAGGAAGAATTCTCAAAAATCATTGCAAACAAGTAATGCTTGCATAAGATATCAACTATGCATTTATAAGTTGTTGATAAGGTTATTAAACTGAACTATTACAAATAATAAATGAAAAATATATTGCCCAGTTAGATTTGATGCAGTGATAGAATGGAGAGTGGAGCACAAAGTCCATGGATCATGAGAGTTCTTTTTTGAACTTCTTATAAGTTTCCAAACAATAAAGACATTCAAATTTTTTTTTAGTATTATTTAATAGGACATTTTTTTTAGACATAGAACAGTGTCTGCCAAACTATGTGCTGTAGAAATCCATGAGAGATTCCAGGTGTGCTACAAAAGATTTAAAAATATAGGTAAATAGCATGCAGACACCACAAATTATTTGACTGTGAGTCACCCTGTGATAGCTTTGGAAAACAAAGATCTGAGAACATTTGCAAAGTTCAAGCATGTTCTGGAACAATATTATGTCGAGTATATGTAATGGCAGTAATCACCTCTGTAAAATGCTTAAAAATGTGTATTATGGTTAAATTAAATTGAACAATTTGTTATATAAGTAGTAGAGATAGTGATTAGTTTAAAATAATTGTAATTGTAAATATTGTGCAAAATACTATAAATATAAATTATGTTACACAATATATTTCATTTCTGCGTTAATAAAATAAATCAGGATTGTCTGTAAGTAAATTGTTTAGTAGACCTAATAGTTTTTAGTTTATTGTTTATTTATAATTTACATAAATTATTTTATATTAATTTTAATCAATTTTTAGTGAAGAGAAAATATTTTAAACATGGACAAATTTTTATTGAGATCTCAAAAAAAATGAGAGCCATAGCAAACAAGACAAACACCAGAAAAAGTTTACCTCATCAAAATAATAATGTAATGAAATTTACATCCAAAATGGTTTTATATTAGTGGAAAAAGAGAACTCTGTTCCCTTTTGTATGATTTGTTTAACAACACTCTCAAATGAAATGATGGTTCCAAGTAAACTTCGTCATTTAATAACAAATCATCCACAACATAAGGACAAACCAAAATAATACCTTGACATGCTAAAAAATAATTTAAAAATTCAATAAAAAAGGCTAAGGAAATTTCATACAGTTTCTGAGAAAGCTCAAATTGCTTGTTACAAGATTGCCAGCTTTTGACAAAGAAGAAAAAAACACATTCTGATGCTGAAAACATCATTTTACCAGCCTTGGAGGTCACTGTTGGCACAATGATTAATGATAAAGCCATCAAACAAATTAAGACTATTCATTTGTCAGCCCATACAATTTTTTGAAAAATTCAATACATTTCACAAGACATTGATGATCAGTTCTGTGAACATTTCACTCAAGCAAAAAAAATGAACTCAAAAACTCGTAGGTCTTACAAATTAATGAAAGTACAGACATCAGCAACAAAATTCAACTAATTTCATTTCTGTGAGTCATCAGATGTGGTAAAATCATAAGTCAAGAATGACAGATGTCTTTAACCTGATAAACCAAAATGTTATATTGAGAGGGATTCAGTAACAAACTTGTATTAGCATTTTCCCTGATGGCACTCCATCCATGCAAGGCTAAAAAAGGCTTTGTGTCTCATGTATTGCAAAAAATCACAAATTAAAATTGTACATTGCATGATTCACTGTGAAGTTTTGGTGTCAAAATCACTACCTGACAGTCTCCTGAAGATGATAGACAACATTGTTAAAGTGGTGAATTACATAAAATTATCTTCCCTATGTTGCAAACTTTTTGCATCCCTATATAAAACTATGGATTCTGATTTTAAGTGTTTACTGCTTCATATAGAAGTGTGATGACTCTCAAAAAGAAAAGTGCTTGCATGATTTATTTCTTTGCAAATTGAAATAATATGTTTCTTCAATGCTGAAAATTCTGGATTTGAATTTTTTAAAGATAATAATAATTGGTGGCTGGAAGTAGCATTTCAAAATGATCTTTTTGAGAACTTGAATGTTTTAAAATTTGAGTCTGCAAAGAGTAAATGAAAATATCATTACAATTACAGACAAATTAAAGTCTTTCACTGACAAGTTAGAACTGTAGACCAGGAAAGTTAAAAATTCACAGCTTGATTGCTTCCCAGGCAAAGAAGATTTTTCAAACAAATTTAAAATTTTGTCAGAAGTGCAGAAGGCAGCAGAAAATCTCTCTGTGACATTTTCTAAGTATTTTCCCTCACTTGATTTACCAAATGTACCTACCAGTGGATCATCAATCCTTTTGCAAGATACAACCATATACATCTGCCATTAACATTACCAGAAGAAGAAAAATTAATAGACTTGAAAAACAATCCTGTGCACAAAGCCTCATTTTTTGTGCTAGAATTGTCAGAATTTTTGATTTCACTTTGGAGCCAATATTTTTGATTACCTATTACAATTGTTAAATCTCTGTTGCCCTTTAGACCATTGTATCTTTGTGAATTATGTTTCTTGATGCTTTGGAAATGAAATCAAAAAAATGCGAACAATTACAGATGATAGATGAGAAGTTATGTGTTTATCTAATTTAAACCACATTTAGACAAAATTCTTTCTCAAAATCAATCACATCCTTCTCACTAACAACATTATTATTGTATTACATTACCTATATATTATTATGTATTCATAAAACAATGTTATTTATTGTTACTACAATAAGAATTTATTCATTTTTATTCATACTAATAAAGTATATTTAATTTTGTTGGGATTTTTATTTAGTGTGCCACAAAATAAATTCTCTTTGACCAATGTGCTGTAAAGTAAAAAGTTTGACAGACATTGACATAGAGGCATTAGCTGATCAAACCTAAGTTTATATATATATGAAGAATTCCTGTATTTCGAATATTATATATATATATAAACTTCAGTTAAAATTTAATTCATATAAAACAATATTTGAAATGCAGGCATTCTTCATGCACCTGGAGCTTAATTGTAAATATAGGGGATTTGAACCCAGACTTTCAAGCACCCTTAACTATCCACACTAGGGGATTTGAACACAGACTTTCAAACCCCCTTCAACTATCCACACTATCTCATATTACTCATGCATATGATCACACAGACTTGAACACAGACTTTCAAGCACTCTTCAACTATCCACACTATCTCATATTACTCATGCATATGATCACACGGATTTGAACACAGACTTTCAAGCACTCTTCAACTATCCACACTATCTCATATTACTCATGCATAAAATCACACGGATTTGAACACAGACTTTCAAGTACCCTTCAACTATCCACACTATCTCATACCACTGTGGGTCATGTGTATTAGTGGTATGAGATAGTGTGTTTGAAGGGTGTTGAAAGTCTCAGTTCAAGTCCCCTATATTTCATAGATAAAACCAATAAAAGATTGTTATAAATAAATAAACAATAATAAGTGAACAATCATTTTGGATCTAAAAAGCATGGAATCACTGGAGATATTCTAAAAAATTAGATCGATAATCAGAAATGAACTTATACAATTAACTTGACGTCTCCAAAATCATTACATAAATACAGAGTAGGACAATATATGTATATAAATAGAAAAAGGGGAGTTTATTAAAAATATATTTAAAATAAATTAATTTTTTAATTAAGAATATAAAGTACTATAATATTTTTTTTTTGGGGGGGGGGGGGATTCCTCTAATGTAAATAAATACCTATCAAAGTTAATCACTTTTTGCTTAGTGTCAGCTATCAATTTTTCTATAAAAAATAACTAATGCAAGTTTGTCCATTAATCACAAAATGAATTTCAAACAAAAATAAAACATCATAGCATTAATTCTAAAAATACTTTGAAAAATTAATATATAATTTTAAAATACATGATAAAATTTTTAAAAATAACTTGAAAGAGTAAGTATATATCCAGAAAAAAAAACATTATTTAAACTTTTACTTAAGAATAAATTAATATAAACATCCAGACCTTAAATTTGAACACATAAAATTTTAAAAATCAGATATATTAATCTTTAACTGAGATTTAAAGTTTATACCTGTACTAGAGGTAATCTCTAGTTTAGCAAATGATAGTAATAATCATTATTGTATTTATCTAAGGTGGATGGTGTCAAAGTTGTGAATGGAGAAAGTTTGACAGTTGTAAATAAAAATGCAACAATTTACTATAGATAAATACTCTTGATATAATAGAGATATATATGAGAGATAGTGATTCTGGGTCAACTGATAAGTGCTGGATCAGCATGAAATGCATCTTGGGGAATCATTTGTTTTTTATTGTATCTTTATATGAATTTTAAAAAAATAAAGAAGTATGGAGGTTGTTTAATGTATCTATAACGATATTACACATGCGAAAGAGAGAGGTGAATAACTCCATATGTGTGTGTGTATGTTTAAAATTTAAAAATCAGATATATTAATCGTTAACAGAGATTTAAAGTTTATACTTGTGCTAGAGATAATCTCTAGTTTCGTAAATGATTAGTAATAATCATTATTATATTTATCTGAAGTGGATGGTGCCAAAGTTATGAATGGAGTGAGTTTGACAGTTGTAAATAAAAATGTAACAATACCCGAAAATCTTTCTGTAAGGCGGAAACAAAGATTTTGTAAATTATTATTAGTATTAGGGAAATCTTTTTTATGATGATGATGATGCTTGAAAATATTTAAAATTATTTATTGTGTCATATTTCAAATGTTTTTTTTTTACCTGCTATTCTTTAATTACTTTAACATCACAGAATTCAGTTTGTTTTTTAGTAATTTTTCAATCCAATACCTATACGTTATTCTTTATTTAAGGACTTAACCTATGATAATATAACTCCTTTTAAAGAGATTATCAAATGGTTTCATCTTACCTCATTTTGTTATATAATTTTTATTTGATTATAAACTTTTTTTTTATATAAAATATAGAAAATTTTATTCTGAAATTTGGATACAACTCATATGTTAAAATTAATGATAGGATACATTAATTGGTATTCAAGGGAAGGAAAGGTTCAATGATGACACATCCTGCATTGCACCATCTAAAAGGACTAAAAGATTCATAGGAGCAAAGGAAAGGGCCCAAGATTTGATATTTTGGGGATTGGTGACTAAGATTGCATGACTTGAAGTTTTATTCATGAAAACTATAGAATTACATAGGTAAATCAGATCCTTCAGAATGAATTTCAATGTCATAATGCCCAGGGTTTGCGGTGTAGGCTTGAGGAGGGAGGCAAATAATAATCTATCCCAAAGGAATGCACACTAGCCAGTTAATCATTGTTTCCAGAATAGGATATTTCCATCTAGATATGAAAGGTACCAGCCTTAGGACTATAAGCTTTTTTTAATATTTATCTGACCGATCTATTCTTTTTTTATTCAATGACAAAGATTTATTTGCATAATTTTTATATCGCAGACAGAAAATGTTTTTTACATTTGTTAATAATTTGTATTTACCCAGCACTGAATTGAGTTCAGATAACATTAATACTATATATATCATTTCCCTAAAAATAACTTTATTAATAATAAATGATTTTTATTGTTGAATATTATTTCACACAATTCGGAAATGAAATATTTGTTTTCAATGATATTATTGAAACATCTGCAGTCAACATTGGATACCATATATAATAACAATGCAAATCAGTACTTCCACTTACTTATTAATCTTTTACTGCATAAATACTTTTTTGATTATCTTTTTGTTTGAAAATTACAAAGAACGTTTATCATCTATATATTTAAGAAAATTAATAAACGGTTAATCAAGTAAATACTGTAAGATGTCTGCATAAAAGTGATTACTAATCAATTATTGATAAGTAGTAATTAATACAATCTTAACATTCACGGATGTAATTATTAGCTCACTAAGCCAATCATTCCTATATGTGTAATCGTAACTATGAAAATATGAAATATCTTGTGGCATAGTAATTAGTGCACCCATTTGCTATGACTATAACTCGAATTAAAAATAAAACTCTGAAATTTTCTTTCAACCAATCTTGCAACAATCAATTATTAGTCAGTGAATACATATCTAGATATTCTTAGCAAAAGGTATAATAAAACTAGCGGACTAGTTTTCTAAATAATTTTTTTTTAAATTGTTATTTCTTTGTTTTGCAGAAGTGTTATTTAAAAGTCATTTACTCTTTTATATACACTGACATATTGATATATAATTGTATATATGGAGGAGAAAAAATTAGAGAGAAATATTGTTAATAATTGTCAAATTAATACTGTCATGATAAATTCATATTAAAAAAAATAAATCTAAAATTGAGCTCTATCTTAGTTTAATCAAAAGTTTCTTATTAAAACCTCAGATACAAGAAAAATCCTATATAACATCTGTGCAGAAAATTGGCCAGAAAATTTATTATAATGATTACTTCCTATAGTTGTCTAAATGTAAAACTCCAAAAATCATCTGTTTTAGCTTCTAGTGAAGAAGTTATCAAAATGCCATTATTAAAATGTAAAAGAAGTTTACATTTATATTATTAAAAAATAACTTGCATTTGAATTTCACGTTTAAAAAGTAATATAACAATTTATAAAGTACTTACATGTTCTACAAGGTGAGTATTCAATAAATCCTCCTGTCAGTGTCCTTGCAATGAAACATGTCCCAACTGGTTCTCTTCTTTGAGCAGTTGTACCGTAATAGACATATCTGGGAGCACAAGCCTAAATAAATACATTTAAATAACTTGAAATAATGGAAATAGTCTTGATTCATTAAATATAAATGTCATAATCAGTTATTAATAAGTATAGAAAATTATTACAAGTCAATTGTATTAATAAAATAAATATTTCATTATTAATTTTATTAAATATTGTGAAAATTAATTTATTTAAAAAGATATATTACTCAGTCAACAAACTGTCATCCATCTAACCAATTCAGGTTGACTTCTATTATTCAACTAATAGTAGCTAGATATTATTTTGGGATAATAATAACTTACATATTATCAGAACGTGAATACCCAAATAAATTAAAATTTATCATAGTTTCATTGCCAACTATTTCAGTGAAAACAGTTGTAAAATTAACTGAAAAATAAAACTGTGTTTTAAGTATGATCCCATTTGGTATATATATGAATAGTACTTATCTACTAACAAATCATACCAAAGTCTTATTGATTATAATTATGTAAATATGTTTCTAAAATTATGGTAGATTTATTCTTTCATTTTTTTTCTTTATCTCTCTTGTTTTATTCTCATTGTCTTTCCTCTTATATATATATTTTACTTTCTCTTCTCTCTCATTCATTTTATAATTTTTTTGCTTGAAAATAAAAATTACAAATAAGATACTACAACAGTTTGCTTTAAACTGATGACGTGATGGTAGAATGATAAGCTCAACATTCTGTCATTGCGAGTGCTCAAACATCATACGTCCTTCCAGGTGACAAATCATGAGATTTAATACATTAGCAGAGTGGTGGACTTGAAAAGTGAAGATTCATAAAGATTGCAATTCAATTCCAGCATTTCCTATGCTCAAATGAAGAATGGACTCGCACCAAACCGTTCAATATTTTTGAATTCACGAATATATGATATTTTTATGTATAGTACGTTAAAGTTGTAAACGTTCAGAATATAGATGTAAAGTCAATTCTTAAATGTGTTTACAATATATATGTTAGTATATTCAGCTGATTGCAAATTAAATTTAAAAATTCCATTATCAATTTGTGGTCATATAAGTTGGAGTAAAAAATAAATTTTGGATTATATAAATTCAAACATTAATAACATTTAACCATGAAAATATATTTAATATGGTTTATGGGTACATATATAGTACATTTAATAAGTTCCAAAATTTTTAATTTTTCGCATTAAAAGTTAAATGATTGCGAGAGAAAGTTGGAGAAATTTTCTATTTGTCTGATAGTTCTGGTGTTTTACATCCACGTGCCACTTACGCTTCTCCAACTTCATAAAACTAATACTGCTCTGGTTACATCTCTAAATTTAGCTAACGAGAATGTAGAATAATAACAAGGAAGAAATGCTTGAAGAACGTACCGAACAAATACACATTTTGTGAACAAAAAAATTTTTAATTAAAAAGAGAAAAATAAGATTTTTTTTTTAGCTTTTTGTATACATTCTAAAGATATCCAATATATATATTTATTTTGATATACATACATTTAACAAATACTATATTACAAGTAACCGACTAAACAATATTTTAAAATAATTTTTAAAAAAAGCTTCATGATTTTATAATAAAACTCTAAACGCTTAAATTTTACATTTTAATAGTAATAATAACTTTATCTTTAACAAACGTTATTATATATATTTGCAATTAATTGCATATATTTATTTATAATTTTTTTAGAGTCCAAATTATTATTATTTTTTAATCATCTGTATTAGACTTGCTTTATTTTTTCTATGACTTCTTTTGAAATGTTACTTTGCCTTTTCTTTCTTTTCTTTTGCAATTTATAAAGATATCCAATTGAAATTTAATAAATAACCAAGCGCCAAATAAGTCACATAAAAGTATATTTTTATATTCAAGTTGATTATACTAACTAAAATCAAATTCAGAATCGTTCGTATCTAATCATTCACATTACTTAATTATTTGTTAAATAACATATTATTAAATTTTATGATAATGACAATGTAAAACAGTATTTAAATAGCTTGTAGTAGTACATGCATCTCTTTAACAACCTCTCAAAAATTAATAGTGAAAAATAAGGCAGCATTTAGCAGGTTTATCGACATTCAGCTGATAAAAATTTGAATACTTTTTCATTCTTATTTTATTGAAGAACAATTATATATTTTTTTAATAACCATAGCTGCATCTTAACTAGATTTCCAATAGATAGACTCCATGATGAAAAAATTCCAAGCTTGATAATTTTAAAAAGTTTTCAAATTAGACACAGTATTCAAACCCATGTTATAGATGGTAAATAATTGTTCTGTCACTACATCATGAAACCATTTACTAAATTGTACATCATATTGGCAAGTTAGCACCTACAGTGCCCAGCACTATAAGTGGTATGGTCAGAATCTTAATAACAAACTTGACATCTACATATTACATTAATTAAAGAATAAAAATATTTTAAAATTATAAATAGCAAATGAACTAGTTTAAGTAATCCAAAATAAACAATACAAATTCTTTTTTTTAAAGTAATAAAAAAGTTTATTCAATATTATTTTAAATAATAACATTAATCAGAATTGTCAAATAATTTACCAACACCAATGTGTGAAACACGTGGCACACCAAGGATTAAAAAAAACATCGTAAATATAATATTTATTTCCAATCAAGAATACATTAATAATGTCCTGTTAATTTTTTTTTAATGGTAGTGTGATTTAAAGCATAAAGATAAAATGTCTTCCCATCCTTCCTTTACGTTTTTTGAAGATCTAATTATAGAAATTCACTTCTGACCACATTCATTTTTAAAGATATTTTTATATATTGAATAAAAAAAATTGAAATATATCTAAAAAAAAAAAGCTTGGGGACCACAACAGACAAGTATGTGTGGCCTATATATCACACACATACTTGATAAGGATGGCTTTATCAGTAATATCTCTCACTACAAAGTCTTATAACTATTATAATCTTTAAAGCAGACCGCATTACTTTAAGGAATATATTATAAATATTTTACCTTTAAATAGTAAAGAAAGTATTTTCCACATTGTTTAGAAAAACTTTCATTTTGAGAGCATGATAGCAAATATGAATTTAGAATAATAAATTTGTCTGGGTGGTCAGATACTGATTACTTAAGACAAAGATGTCATGCTTGATCTTGGGCAGGATAGGAAACAAATACTAGATACAGAAAAATTCTTTATATTGTTTGATCTTACTTTCAACAATAACAGAAAAAAATAAAAATCTAAAAATATCAAGTATAGTAGTTTAATTGATATTTAGTATTTCATGTACAGATTTTTAAAAGTCTTTCTTTATAAATAGTTTCATGATTGTAAAACATTTAAATATAAAATAAAAAGTTTATTAATATTTTTTTTTATTCAATACTTTCCCCCTTACTTTAACCTTTACTATTACTATTATTATAGGTTTCAAAGGCAACTTTTATTTAGTAAAGATAAGGGTTACAAGATAATTTATTTGGAAATCAACTATCTAATATATAAAATCCATATTTTCGCTGTTGTCTGATTGGTGAGTGTATTAATGTTTGTCTGATGACATGGGTCAAATTCATAACTACTATGTTTATAAAAATAAAGTAATTCTGTGCTTAAATAAAAAAATTCTGAGACAAAAATTAGTAGAGTGTTTTTAAATACAGAGATATAGTATATATTTTGCAGTAAAGATTCCTAGCCAGCTGCAGAAATATGCACAAATGCTAATTTGTAATTTGGCAGTAGTCATGCTTCATGTCTATCAATCCCCTAATATATTTCAGATGAACAACATACCTAGCAATGTTTAATAAAAAAAACATATTTACCTTAATTCTTTAAAAAAAATTGTTAAAGCAACCAATAAAAAAAATATTACATATTGAACCAGGTGGGAGAAAATCAAATAAAAATAGATAGATTGAATAAAATGTTTCACTCTTTAATAATGAAAAAAAAAAAAAACTTGCTCTTTAAGAAGAAATATCATTGTGATAAGCAAAATTGTAAAACAAATTGTTGACTTCTTTTTATAGAAAAATAACAATATTTTAAAATTATTTATTATAAATTTGATCTACTCCAGTTGCAATTTAAGTATTGCATCACCCTGGTCCCTTAGGCAGAGAAGCATAATACCCAGAAGGTACATATGTCCAGGCCAAAGCTATATAATATATATAACCACAACCACCTTCCAGGCCACAGATCTTTTCCACTGTTGAATTTAATCCCTGTCATTCAAAGCACTTATTTGTTTTGAAGTAAACTTCAGGCACCAACTAACTACAAGTAGCTAACATGCTGTGAATGATTGCAAACTAATTCAGCACCTAAGAAATCCCAACTAGCTCATTGGAAACAAATGGAATAAACTGTGTCTAACTTCTTTGCTAAATTGTTTTTAGTGATACAATTAAAAAATTGACAGACAGTAATTGACAGACAAATACTTTGTTTTAAATAAAATGTTTACTATAATTTGTAAACTAATTTTATAAATTTTTAATTAAATAAACAATGATTTTATATATAATAACAACACACATTCTTAATAAAACATACAATAATGTAATATAAACACTATATGGATGGAGCACACACAACCTTGGAATAACAGCTAATTATTTCATGATTTGAAAGCTCTGTACTATTTATTTGATACTTTAGGAAATACATGAACCCACACATACTACAGTTCATTATATGCTGGCTCTGGGGGTGCTCAAAAATTGCAATGGCTATTTATAGATGAATATAAAAAAATCAGGAATGGGAATAAGAAAATGTTATTACGTATACGATTTTAAACATTGTGGCTTTTTGCTCTTTGCTGCTGCATGTGTGGTTTAAAAACTGGTTGGATTTTAGGCTTCTGATGCGGTCCTTATGATTGTGGTTTTTGGCTACTTCTATTTCAGACAAACATTCTTGGTGGCTTCACATTATTAAATGGGCATGACTTCTATTGGGCAGACTGCTGATATTCTTGTAGATGAAGGCTGGAGCTCAGTTGCATGCTCCAACTTCTGCTTGGCATGGCATTGTATTCATTGAAAAATAAGTCTAATAGGTGATTGAATCTTGATACATAAATGACTAAATGATGAAATTTGCAATCCTATTTATGTGATGCCACCTTGTTATCTTTTAATTAATTTTAAATCTGATAATTATTTTCATTGTTTAAAATCTGTCCACTGCTTATGTTGATCAAATTTTGGATAAGATGCATTTTAATTAGTCCTGTTGTTTATGGATTTTAATTTATTAATTAGTAGCCATTGCTAATCCCATTCCTATGCAGCTTATCAGTATATGCAATCTTTAAGGAATTTTTTTAAAATTCAATTATAAGCTTTCATTTATTTAACTTTCATATTTTACCTACACAAATCTATACACATTTTAATGTATTTTTTTAAATCAACCCTCACATTTTCTCATTTTCTTTTAAATAAATGATAAGAGAGAAATATAGTTTTTAAATCTTTTTTTATTTAGTTAAATCCCCCCCCCTCACATTGTTTTATTATTATTTTAAACTAGTAAAACTTATGCTAACAATCTGTGCTATGTCTTTTCAACAAAATTAAACAAAACTTTTTTTTAAACTTTACTATTGACATCAGACTTCTAACACTAATTATTTTTCCCTCTTAAATATTTTTGGAATAAAATTTTAATCTTAAATCTTTTATTATGAAATTTGTAATGCTTAAATAGCAGTACATTACACCGCTCCCCCGGCAAGAGTAAAATGCATCATTTTGACCATTTTATTTCTGGAAATTTCCTTAACATACTTTGAACTATTTACATTAATTATTATTTTTCTAAGTTTAATTTTGGCTATCTGGAACTACACACACTGAGGGCAATCTTCTTTGATTATGCTTTTCTTCTTTCAAAGCTGACAACATTGCTTACAATGATCTTGTATTGAATGACAACCATGAGGACAACACTCCTTTCTGATAAGATAGGGATTTTAAGATGATGCAGATGCAGAATTTGCTGACTTATACCAACTTACATGCATGTGAAATGAAGCTTCATATGCCGGGTTTTCACCAGATGTTGGGAAAAGAAAAGACCATTGTGAATGACAGGATTCATCTATTGTCCAATTCAACTTACACTTTGGAAATGATATATAAGATATGAGGATTCTCCCCCAAAGAATGATCTATGGCTTATCCTGGTTGTTCCAAGTGTGCATATTTAAAGAGAATAGGGACTCTCCCCAAGAATAACCTGTGGTTTACCCTGGTTGTTCTCAGAGTACATATTTAAAGAATAATGGATGGGCTCAGAACTTTCTGAGAATCCTCACCCTGAGAATATTTTTCCCTGGTAATCCATTAAGGGTACTATTTTCACCCAGCCTAAAGCCTTGCACCTTTTACTCCTTCTCTGAACCTTACTTATCTGCTTCTTACCCTTCTTTCTTTTAATTACAATCCCTTTTATACTCCTAACATAACTTATATTTATTTCATTTATATTATTTATTTATTTATTAACCCTTATGAATATTATTTTACCCATTTATTTAACTTTCTTTTATTAACCTGTGTGTATTCAAAAACTATTTCATTTTATTATGCTACATCCTTTATTATTTATATTAAGTTGATTTTATTATATGTATTTCTGTTATTTTATTCACTTACTTCTTCCTATTAACATTACTTTAAATCATTTATTTGAACCATTTATTTATGAAGACTCTTCTTCTTAATATGCACATGCAAAAAAAAAATATATTTTATTCTGTAGTGCCTCCATTATTATTATTTTTCAAAAACATTTCACTTTTTCTTTAAATTTATTATTTTAGTTTTAATAATGAAATTCTTATATTCAGGTTTATCACCCATGTCAAAATAATTATATTCAACTCATTATCCACTTCCGGTCCTTTGTTTCTTTCTGTTTTTTTATTCCATCTGATTAATGTCAATTATGCTTGGTCAGGTGATTCTTTCTTTCTGCTTACTAACTCTCTAATATAACTTACTTTTCCCCTTTTATCTATCTCTTGCTTATAATTTGTTGCCTTGTCTCTTTCCCATTCTGTTCTATTTTCTGCCCCGTATAACTGAAAACCTTTATGCTTAACAAAACTCCATAGTTCTTCAAACTGACCTACTTTATTTTTGGTCATATCAATCCTAGCAAATGGAAAGAATTATTTTTCTACAATCCTTTTGAGTGTGTTAAGTAAGATTACACTGTAGATGACTTCTATTTCTGCTTTAAAATCATATTGCCTAATCAACTTATTTTTAATCTCTTGATCTGCATTTTGTAACTTTTCCACCCCACTATCTATCTGTATTCAATCTCTACCCATTTCTATCTCTATTTCTACCTTGCCTTGTCTAACACTATCTTGTTCTATCTCATGTCTCAGTTCTTTCATATCTTCTACTATCACCATTTTCTGGCTTTCTTCATTCAACTCTTTCTCTATGATCCATAAGAAATTTGAATCATTATTATTCCTTTTGATATTGCAATCCAAGGTGAATTCAATTATCTTAACACTATGATGGTCAGCATAGTGTTTGTGAGATCCATTTCATTTTAGTCATAAAGATATCAAATAAAAGGAGAGAACTCATGCCTTCTCCCTCTAAGTTGTTTCACTCATAGTCCATATTTATTTGCTATATGTTCCAAACATATTTATAAAAGTAAGATAAAATAAAATTTTAAGCAAAAGAAAGTCTGTGTCTTCTGGAAAAAAAATTGTTTCTGTAGCTATGGCAACACAAAACACAGTCCTTTTCCATTTTTAAATACTGGCTTTTGATTATGTGAATCTAACTTTCCAAACTTTGGACCTCTTGTACCTGTCTATCTTATAACTTGTCAATTTTAGTTTCTAACTCTTGGGTCCAATTTCCCCCCCTTTCCATGCTAACTTCTAGATTACTGGTTTTTACAAGCATCTGACTTTGAGTTTTTTCCATTTTTCTCTCTAGTTTATTAAACTCAAATTTTAAATTAAGTATTTTCTTTTGTCCCATTTTTATTTTATGAACTAACACAGTATGATTGTGCTTAATTTCTTGTTTCAACTTATTCTCTAACTCATATTGACTCTCTTCTATCTTCATTACTAATATTTCTTAGCTTAGCCTCAATTCTTATTTACGCCCTTCTTGGCTTTGCTTCATTTCTAGTTTAAGCTCTTCTTGGTTTAGCTTTATTTATTGTTTAAATACTTCTTGATTTTTGTCTTTCTTGATTTTCATCAATTTTATTCATTAAATCTCTTGATAATTTTTCTTTTGTTCACATTTTTCTTGATTTTGTTTCATTTCTCTCATTAAATTTTTTAACATGATCATTATAAATTCATTTTAATCACCTTTCAATATGAGAGATCTTCACTAACTTCTTCCTATCCTAACATATCTAACTCTTTTTCATTTTTCATAACTTATTCTTATTTACAATTATTATGTTAGAAAAGAAAGAACATGGCTTTCCTCACTTTTCCTCCTGCTCAATTCAATATTTCAGACCAAATGAAATGAATAATTTTTTATCTTTATTATGTATTATATGCTGAGCCCTACAAAACAATTAAATCCATATTCACACACATTTCAACTCATGTAATATACCCCTTTTAATATAAAATACCACAATAACATCAAATAGTGATTGATTTATCAGTATACAATATTGTTAACCCAAACTAATGTGTTTAAATTTATTTATTTATTAATTTTCTTTTTTAAAAAACATTAAACTTATGTTGTCTACAACATAATGTAAATCTCATGTCTATGCTCAAAAGACTCTGCATTATGCTATCATCAACAAATTCAAATAGTGAGCATTACTGTTTTTCATCTATTTTCTCAAATAACTAAGATACAGTATTGTCAATAAAATAAGCTAGCTTCAACTTGTCATTATTTTTCTTACAGTTACTTCATGAGGAGAATTTAATAATATTAATTAGTAAAAAGCCCACATTTATTTGACATTTTACTAACATAGAGATCACTTACATGCATTTTTACTATCTTATGGCAAATCCAGGCATTATCATCTGGTACTTTGCCATCACATGTCCCTTTTTGTATATTTATAAAATATTTTATGTATAAATCACTTTATAGCTTCATCATTTCTCAAATCATGTACTATTATACTTAATTTTTCAAAAAATAATTTTATAACTCACTTGAATTCAAATCCTTAACAAAGCACAACTACAAATTTAAAATTATTACCTACAGAGTCATTAATCATTTTAATCCAACACAAATATATATGAAAATAACTGATATTAATTGGGATCAATCAAATATTTTAATTTTATCAATTTATTACTTTATGAATCTAAATCTCTCATATGGGTCATGAATAAATGCTCAGGTCATTATTGGGAAGTCAAATGTAAAGGAAATTATTTTCTAAGTTATATAAGAACAATGACAATAAAGCAACATTATCTCATAAATAGCAATATTTTCTTCTATGGAAGTTGGATGAACCAAATGTAAAAGAAAAACTAATAAAGGCTGCCAAAATATAATTAAGATAAGTGTTGTTCACTGAATAGTTTGCATATTTGGATAATCATGAATACAATAAAATATTATAATTGATGGCTAGATAATGTTGCAAGTACCTCATAGATTTGGGCAAGCACATATAATAAATAAATCATGAACCAAGTGGTTTTCTTTACTTATATATTACATATTTGGACAATTTAACTATATTGACTAAATATCATATTCAGTCAATTTAAAATACAACTAATAAATAAATGAGTTGATCACAAATGACTTTATAATGGTTTATATCTGCATGCACAATGGACTCATAAATTTTATAAGGTTCCAATGGTTCGAATAATGAGTATCTTGTTTGGAAAAGTAGGTAAATTTTATTAAATGTTTTACTTCATATTGAGATATCACCTGGAATATACTATAGGATAAGTAATATTTACTAAGGCAGTAACCTTTAGGAATAAGCATCTTAAAAATTCGAAGGTAGGGACCTTTACAGGTCTTAGTCACAAGCTTTCACTATGAAGGAAAGAGGAAAACCTTCTTTACTTCAACCTACTTTTATATATGAATAGGTGAAGCTGAAGTGATTAGATCTAAGAGTGTGAAGCTATTCAATACTTCACTAATTAAGTCCACAATTCTTATTATACATTAGTACTCGTGAAATCTTACAATTTACAACGAGTTAATGGAAAGATCTTATAGTAAGAAATCTATTATGATAATTTAAAGTTGTAATTATAAATTTTATTAAACGCACATTATTATATTAAGTAATATTTACTAAGGCAGTAACCTTTAGGAATAAGTGTCTTAAAAATTCGAAGGTAAGGACCTCTACAGGTCTTAGTCACAAGCTTTCGCTATGAAGAAAAGAGGGAAACCTTCTTTACTTCAACCTACTTTTATATATGAATAGGATAAGATAAAATAATTGTATAATGGTTCATGTAGTAGTAATTCAAAATATCTAGATTAATAACAACAATATTAATTTATTAAGATAAACATTAATTTATTTGTAATGGTTAAAATAAATAATAATTTATAAAAGCAATTAACATCATATAATGTACATTTATAATTCACCCTTCCTATAATATAATTAGATATGATATATAATTTAAAATTAAAATTGTAAATGCAAATAAAATAAAAATATTTTTAAAAAAAATTATGACCTTTTAAAAAAAATAAGAATCAAGCAATAATTTTTATAAAAGTTATTCATAATTCAAATTAAGTTATGCAAATAGTATTTATATTTTAATTGATCTTTTATTTTATTTGATTGTTATTAATTAAGGTATAGAATGACAATCCTAAATTGCATGGTAAATAACATTAATTGTTTGGAAGAAAGATTTTAATAAATATTTATAAATATTACCATTATATTTTTTAACTGTTGTTAATAAGTAAGATTTTTCTCAGAACATCTGTTAATATTAATATATATATATATATATTGTGCCAAGTCATTCCGCAGATGATCTTACTTACACTGCAAATGTCTTGGCTGGTTACAAACTTCTTTATAATACATTTATAATCTTATTTAATTATAAATATTACGTGAACGAACCGGCATGTTCGAGCAAAGTGGAAAATACTATTGATAGCATTAACTATCAACAATACCCATGGTCAAATCGTGGCCCATCTCGGCTGCTAGATTCAAACCCTACTATCCAAACACTTTATTTGTTTTGGAGTAAATCCTGGGCACCAGCTAGTCTAAGACTAACGTATTCGGACAGTAGGCTCATAATCCAGCGCTCGAAACAATCCCTTAACTAGCTCAGTCTAATTTTTTTTTGATTCGATAACAAATTATTTACCTCATTAGTGGTGAGAGGAATTGATAAAAAGAACTGATAAAAGAATGGTAAAAAGAATTGACCGACAAATTAAGGCTTAAGTTTAAAGACAATTTATTAACATAAAAAAAAATTATACTAAATATAAATACTTTTATAAATTTTTACTAACATAATATTGCTATTTTTAATCACGCATATATTTGATTCACACACACTGACATATAATAAAGCATTAAAGAATATAACACACATATATTTAGAACACACAAATTAATAGTTCATTTTTATGTGCTATAGAGTTCATATAATTATGGCTCTTGGAGGATTCACAAATTTTTTACGAATGTGATGGCTACTATATATAAATGAAAATAAAAAAATGTTTTACCTAGGATTTTCGAATGTGGATATTGCTTGCTGTTAGCTGCTTCTAATGAAGTATATCTAACCGGGTAGATTTGAAGTTTTTTGAGGAAGTTTCGTTCTTATTCATCGGTTTTATTACTGGAGATAGTTAAACATTGACGGAGGATTTCTAAGCTGTTATGCAGACATTATTTCATGGGCAGATTTTGCTGTTTTACTGGACTTCAGGATGGAGAACATCATATGTTTTCTGAGGTTTTAGCACTGCATTCTTGATTTCAACTTTAATCTCAAAATGATTTCTGAACTGAACTCAACTGTTATCTGTGATGCAATTCACTAGACTAGACTGAATGTCCGATAAAAATTTGGCTATTTATATATGCGAAGTGTTTTTGTTTAATGTCCGCCAGCAATATGTGTTGTCGAAATTCCTTTAGTAGCTAATCCTTTTTTAATCTTGTTGTTGGGTATTTTAATTAGCAGCCATCACGAACATGTTGTTTTTATAATTTTAATTAGTAGCCACCACTGTGTTTTTTAATGATAATCTTCTGTATTCATTTATTTCATTTTAACATTTATTACGCATACATTTATTCTATTATTTACAATCACACATATATATTTTATTATTCTAAAATCAAAACTAGTTTTAAGATTACTTTTTTTTCTTTAACTTAAATGAAAGAGATTTATATTTTAAACTTTGAGTTATGTTCCAACTAATAACACTAAAAGAAAACTCTTTAAACTTAAAACTTCTATTTAGATGTTTCTGATTAACTAATTGCAACTTTTATTTTAAAACTCCTCATCTTTTAAATCTTATTTTTACAAAAACAAACTGCAATGAAACTCTTAAACTTTTACCTATTATTTCTCTTAATGAAAGATTTTTGTTTTACTAATTTTTTTAGATAAAATTATTATGTACCAAATCAAGGTTGGTACAATATATAACTTTAGTTTAACCTTTTTATCTTGTAGTATTTTCTTTGGCATCTTCATGCTAGAACATATATATATAAGATTCCATAGACATTTTAATCCTTAAATGTTGTTCAAATATTTCTTTTGTCTATATTATAATCCAAATAGATTTTATAGTTTAGATTCATAATGGTCAGCATAGCATTTTGTTGTTAATCATTCCATTTAAATCATAGACATTAAATGGGAGAAACCTTTGTTCCTTTAACCTCCAAAGTTCTCTACTCACGAAACATTTTCTTTAGTGCAAATCCAGAATTTATTTATAGAAAAGGTAAGGTTAAAATGCAAAACTTTTTTAAAGGAAAGAAAATATGTTCTTATTTCTGAAATCATTTTCTATCTCTGTAATAACATAAACAATGCAGTCTATATTTTTAAACACTAATTTTGAACATGTGATCTTTTTCTCTAATTTTATAAAGCATTATTGTCATCTGATATAATAATTTAAATAAAAATATTTCATTTTAAAATTTAATAAATAAATGGTTCTTTTATTCCAGATTCATTCAAAACAATAAATATTTTTATTAGCCAGATGACCTTTAATTGTTTTCTTTCTTTATCTATTTATACACTACAAAGAAACTATAGAGGGAAATTGTATATATCACAATATATATATATGATGATAGATATAACCAATAATATGATGAGAGATATAACCAATAAATGAATTTTTTTTAATTAAGCTATAGTACCTTGGATTTTCCATAATTGTGATTCATGAACACTATCTAATTGTCATGCTTATTGCAGAAAGATGATTGATGTCACAAGAGTCTCATGATAACAGGCCTAATATCAGCTTAAAAATTGAAAATATAGAGATAAAAAATGGATTACAAAAAAAATAGGGCAGAGAGAGGAGACAGAAAAAACTGTTTATCTAAACAATAGTATTTAATCCTGATTACCCAATATCTTATTCTGTAAGATCTAAGAAATTTTTTAATTAGGCACTGCTTATTGGTTGTTCACAGTTAACTTTCATATCTGAAAGTCATTTCACTATTTGCGAATTATGGTACATTATGATATACAATCAATTTAAATGTATTTTGCCAGATATTCTGAAATTATACCATTGTTTAACAATAATAATTTTGCAATTAAGGATGCTGAGAATAAAATCATATTTATAATTTTTTATTATTAGTGTAATTTTTATGAAATAATATATTTAGTATTAATAATATTTAATAATAAAGTTATTACCTAAAATTTCATTATTGATTTGTATTATTTTTTAAATGAATCTTTATAAATAAGGTATCAAATCAAAAATAAATGCTTGCATAAAATAATTGTTCTGTAAATCATCTTATAAATTGGTTGTTAAAACAAAAATAAGAAGAAACAAATCTGTATAAATTGTTAAAGCATTGTTTGACCCTAGACTTGATTTCAAATGTAAAAAGTTTTGGCAAGAATCCATTGAAACACATGTTTACAAAGTTGTTTAATAACAAACATAAAAAAAAGATGCTAATCTATCTAAATTTTTGCTTTATTTTTGAATTTTTTTAAAAAAAAAGTAATGTTCTATTAAAAACATCTGTATCTTCAAGATTATTATTAGAATACATAAGTATTTGTGTGTTAAAGTAATTAATTTTAAATTATAAACATATTTTAAATATAAATCAAAGTTTGTTATTAAGAAATAGTTTACATAGTAATAAGTAAATACATTATGGTCATTTTCTCAGAGACTGTGACTTTCAATGCTCAAATATCATTACTAAGCATAACTCTCCATTCAATTAAACAAACTGATTTTGTCACATGGAGAAATTAATTCAGGACTCTTTAGCTCTAGTTCACCACACTTCTTCTGCATTAAACTTCACAGAAAACCCAATAATAATAATTCCATTCCTTTGTTTAATATACAGTTCCACAATCATATAAGCAACTTATAGATTGTGTAAAAATTACATAGATGATATTTAATTTTTTTTTAAAAAAGCAAAAACAATGGACAAAGGATAAAAAATTTAATGATATTATTATATTAAACTATTAATTAGATTTCACAAAAACATTACTTTATTTTTTATCACCCATAATTTGCAAAAACAAAAAATTATTATAGTCTGGCAACCAAAATAAAGGAGAGAATTTAAAGCATTTAAGCAATGGGTTTAATATATTAAAAAGAGCTGAAGTCCTAGTTTTAAACTTTACAGAATTGAATGAAATATTTTTCAAATTTGAACTTATTTTGTCTCAAAAAAAATTATCATGTCATCTTTAAAATTAATTATTGGGTTTTAATAATATTTCTCTTGAAATTAAGATTCCAAACCATTAATTTACATTCAATAATAGGAGAAAGAAAAAAATGTTTGCTTGTTTGTTTGTTTAAAACACTTTTCTATTCTTAAAAATTATTTCTATAATTTTGAGAGCTCTGTTAACCATGGCCTCAAGATGTGAGTGAACGATTTACTATTTGCAAATAAAATACTTCAATTTTTTTAACAGTTGTAGCATTTAATTTATAAGTATCAATATAAATAAAAATATCAAAATATTCAGAATTATTAGAAAATGATACTACTAAACATTTGTTCATATTAATCATTATTTTATTATCATTACACCATTCTGTGAGGTTAATAATAGGAATATAAATAGATTTGATCTGTAATTCAATAATATTCTTAAATAAAAAAGCATTTTAAATATTGTAAAAGTAATTTAAGTTAGTTAATTACATTAAAAGAATAAAGCTAAACTAATCAATAAATAATCAAAATTACCCCAAATTCACAACTCAACCATACTAGACAAAAAAATAAACTCTAAACACTACTAATGGTTTCATTGCTACAAACAGACTTCTCAAATGTAAAGAACTACAAAATAACAATATATTTAAACTAAACATTACCCACAATTCAACTTACCTCCCATATATCCTTAATATTAAAAGTTAATATTAAAGTTAATTGCTTCAGCATCATAAATTTTTAATAATAAAGATTTTTTAATTCTTTTTTTTATTTCATTTCTCTCAAAGAAGATAATTTTGGCTTCAGCAAAATTAATAATGTGGCCTGTATCTTTTTCATGAATGCATAAAGCAGAACTAAAATATTTATTTCTAACCCTACTACTCTGGACCTTTATTCTTTCTTTATCTTAAGAGTAAAGAGTTAAGATCTATAATTAAACCTGATAGCTATCAGTCTGTATCTCATAAAGTAACTGCTTAAAGAAATTATTGTTATAGAAGTAAGAGATTAAATAATTCTAGTGGTGTAGCTTAGTTTCAAAAAGCTCAATTTTATAAAGATTATTTGAATGTTGTCTACTCTGATAAATTTGTTAAAAGTATTTTATTTAATAGTAATAATATAATGTTGTAAAGGATAAAGAAAAATATGATTTTATTTTTTTGCCTTTTAAATTGATTTCTTATAAAATTGTATGATAGAAATTTATTTGGGAATAAAAAAATTGTTTGAAAAGGGGTATTATTTTGAATAATTTATTAAATAATTCAAAGGAAATTTTTGATAGAAAGACTATTCCTGGAATAGTGTATATCATCCATTGTTTTTGTAAGAAGGTATATATATATGTCAGAGTAGTTTGATCTTAAATAAAAGAATAAAAGCACATAAAAGTAGGGTTAGAAATAAATATCTTAGTTCTGCTTTATATATCCATGAAAAAGATATAAACTACATTATTAATTTTGATGAAGCTAAGGTTGTCTTCTTTGAGAAAAATGAAATAAAAAGAATTAAAGAATTTTTATTATTAAAAATTTATGATTCTGAAGCAATTAACTTATTTAAATGTTCTTTTAATATTAAGGGTGTATGTGAGGTAAGTGGAATTATGGGTAATATTTAGTTTAAATATATTGTTATTAGGTAGCCTTGAGAAGTCTTAAATGTAACAGTGAAATTATTGGTAGTGTTTTAGAATTGTTGTTTTTTGTTTTTTTTTTGGCTAGTCTGGTTGAATTGTGAATTTTTGGGAATTTTGATTATATATATATTTCTATGTGTGTGTGTAATTATGTTTTGATATTATGCCATTCTAAATTTTATATTTAAACTATGTTTTAGTATTTTTCACGATAATATATATATTATGTGGAATTATAAACATGTCGAATTTAAAAAGAGAATATAAATCATATTTTACAAAGTAGATTGTGTAAAGTTAAAATAGTTCCTCATTAAAAAAATTAATAAATAAAATCAGTTTTCTTTCCTGTCAAATGTTTTTTCTGCACTGTAATAAATATATTTATTATTTTCTTCACAAATTAACCTATTGCTTTCATTTTTATCCCTTATTATTAAAATTTTATTTTTGAAAAGCAGTAATAAATTGTCCATGATTATGAACAAATGTTTATTGCTTAATAATAATAATTTCAAATTCAATTGCTTGAAGGGCGTGTGCCATTTAAGCATTCAAGTATCAAGTTGAATGCAACAGTTCCTTTTTTTTTTTTTTTTATCAAACAGATTTTTTTCTCTCTTAATACTGAGTCCATCATTTTACCATTGGGTCAAAGTGCAAATTCACAGTACAAAGTGCCCAAAACTATTTATAGGTGTAAAGCCTACTTTTCATCAATTCACATAGTATTTAAAATTTACCCTATGCTCAATTTACTATATGATGATTCATTAATTAATAATGACGATTTAATTACATGTATGTATATATTTTCTTTAACTACTATTCTATTTACCTAAAAATATAAAAAAAACATGTAAAATATCACTCATTACCTTTTCAAGCTTAGATCTCGTCTGTGATTAAAATTTAGGAAATATCAATTTGCATAAAATATTTTGAGTGATAAATTTTTTTTTAAAAAAAGAAAAACAACTTACATATCTGGTATATATTAGTTGTAGAATTTAAAGAATTTTTGATAAGACTTTTTTTTTAATCTAACACGAAATATACTGCTTCAGAATGTAATTCATCTTTAACATTTACTGAAAGTGGAAACTAAAGATATTAAATTACATAAAAGTTTTCATAAAAATTAAGAACATGACAGTTTAACAAAAATATATCCATATTTGCTTTTCCTCTTTTAATTAGAATAATGCTGAGTGCAAACTTACAAAATTATACTTCAACTACAATTTATATATCAGCCATTTTATTTAATATATACTTTTTATTTTTTTTCTTAAAATATAGTAAACATAAAATTAAAATGAGACTCAGCTTTTAAATAGTTAGAAAAGATTTTTTTAAAAAAAAAAATTGCAAAATAAGAAAATGTTTAACTATTATGAAATGAGAATATAAAAAAAAAAACCTCCCCCTGATTTATTAAGTAGTTTAAAGTAAAGATGCAATGAAAATAAGGGATCAGATTTATAAATTTAAATATACAGAAAAAATGAATAAAGTGAATAAGAAGAAAAACCAATAAATTAAAAATAGGATAAAAATACTCGAAAAAAAAAGTTTACTAAATAGATCAGTGGAATATAATCTTAAAATGAAATGTGAAAATATTACATAAGTTTATTGTTGTATTATTTAATAACTTAAGTGTATGAAAATTTCAGTATTACTACCAGTTTAAAAATGTAATAAATATCTTTATTATCACAATAAAAAGCATGCTTTAAAAGCCACTGACTTAAAACAGATATTCTATCAAACTTGTTACTATAATACCCTTTCATATAAAAAATGCTATTAGTATTACTATTATTCGATGTCCTCAAGTCTACATTAATTCCCAGTGATTGCATGAATAGCATTCCTCCAGTCTAACATTTAACTGGTTTCTGGACTGCTTAAAGTTACATTTATTTTCTATTATTTACATTGACTGAATGTCACATGATTTCTCAAATGAGGAGTCATTTGGTTCTTATTTTATAATCATAATGATAGATTCCATCAATTTCAATTGATCACCCTCTTTTCCAAGAACTATATTCAACTTGTGATATGACCAAAATAAAACAATTTTAATGGGATTATTTGTATGTCAAAAATTAATTCGTCTTTGTATGGACATGAAATTCTCAAAATTTTTCATCACATTACAATTCAAAAACATCAACATTTTTTTTAAATGTTTTTTTTCAGTAACCAATTTTTGTAATCCTTGAGATTTACAAGTAACACCATAGCTTGAGCAATTCTAATTTTCATTTTCAAAAAAAAATATCCCTTTATTTCAAATTTTTCCACAGGTTTTACAACAATTCTGCCCAGCATAGCTCTGTGACAAATCTCTTGACTATTGAATCATTTGCTATTAATTAATAAAAATTGTTATATGCTTTTATACTTTCATTGTCAATTTTGAAATCAGCGTTTGATCCTGCTGTCATAAACTTTGTTTTCTTCACACTTAATAATAATTACATCTTTTTTAAAGGGTTTTAACTCTTCTAACAATAATTTTGAGATGTCTATTTCCAGATAGAAGTATGGTTTTTCAGCTTATTTATGGTGGTGGTTGTTTTCTCTATCAGTCTTAGATTCACTTTGCCTTCATTTAATCTAGCTTTTCTCATTACAAATATGATATATTAGTTCAATAGATATAGTAATAATATGTAATTCTTTCTAATAATTTTGCCAGTGTAAACAGTCTTTTTTTACTATATCTATTTTAAATAAAGCTTCTAGTCGGATATAGAGATTTCTTAACAACATAAATCCTATTCTGGAAGACAAGTTTTTCTATAAACATAATTTAATATGTTCAACTGGTCTTTTCTATTATTCAATGCATATTATTATGATATAAGGGATTGTACTCAGACTTTTAAGCTTCCAACAGCTTTGCACTCCATTTTAAACAACTGATACACATGACCACATACATGTAAAAAAAAAAAAATCTCTAGTATACATATTTCATGCTAAAATATCATTCATCAGTTGGTCCAGATCACCATCTCCCAAATATATAGTACTCAGTATATATATATATATATATATATATATATATATATATATATGTTTGGGAGATAGTGATCTGGACCAACTGATGAGTGCTTGTTCAGCACAAAATATGTATATTGGAAATTATATATCTTTTTCACATGTAAGAGATGAGGTCCATCAGTTGTATAAGATGTAGGGCATAGCTGTATGAATCTTGAAAGTCTGAGTTCAAATCTCTTCTAATTACATTAAGTTTAGTATAGACATTATTTTTATATTTGAATATTATCATTGATATCTTTAGTTCCTTAACTTTTTCTAAAATTAGTTTCTGTATTTGGAAGTTATCTTTAACATAAGACTTAATCTGTGTTGTTTAATTTTCAAAATAATAAACATTTTAAAAAAATTAATAAAAATCAGAAATAAGAGTTCAAATTGTTTATAAAAGTTACAACTATTTATTGCAAACTTCTGATATATATTATAAAAAAAAATACTTCAACATAACATTGAGAAAGTATCAAAATCAAAAACGAAGCTTCTCTAAAAAATAATTATTTAGCATAACAAGAAATTTATTGCACTTGAAAAGACTCATCATTTTCTGTAATAATGCACATCTTTTGAAAATTTCTGGATTTACATTGATGCAATCAAAACATGGTCTTAAAGCATCTATTGAAGATAATTTAAATGATATTAATTATCATTCAGATTGGTAATTTTTATACATGCAATATTTACAATTATCACAATATAATCAGCTCTACACTCTTCTTCCATTTCTTTCTAATCTTCTGTATATATAGTGGATTTCAATTCTTATAGTCATCTTTGATAATAGGTAAATGAGGATCAAACACGTCATCAATTTTTAGATTGGATGGACTTAAATAATATGCACTTACTTTATGATGCAAAACAAAAAAGAATATTCCATTCAGGAAGATGGGAAAAGAAACAATTTCTTAATTGTTAACACTGGATCATTTTTCTCATAATGAAAATAAACCAAGTGTAATCATTAATTGGAATTCATATTCCTTTAAATACAAGTTAATATGTTCCAAGATGGAATTTAAACAAGCTAACTGGAGTCAATATAGTAAATATCTTGAACAGAATTGAAATAAAATAAGCAATACTTTTTATGGTCAAATATTTGTCAATCAAAGATCTGGAAATTTCTGATAAATTTGTAAAATCATTGAATGATGCCCCAAAAAAGTGGAAAGAGATTTTTTACAAGATCTAATTAAAAGCCTAATCATGTTTATATGTTTGATCATAGTAAAAGCATTTCTAAAACTACTATCATTGTCACTGATGAGATTGCCACTCTTATATATCAGATATCTAAACCAATATTGATAAAACAAGAAAAAGCATAATTAGAAGAAAATGCAGGCTTTTCTTTCACAAAGTTATTATAATATCGATTTAATAATACTAATAGATATTGGTGAGCAAAGCAGGAAAATGCCATATTTCCACTTTTTTAAAAAAAAAAAATAGAATCTAAAGGCAAAACATAAATAGAAAACTGTTCACTAACAGAATTCCAAAAACTTGATATAAAAGCAAAATTATGCTAGTCTTAATGAATAATATTTCTGTAGCATAATTTTCATTACATACTCTCGTACAAGGTAGAGACTGGCTTCTATCCACTTTTAACACTTTGTGGAGAAGTGAAATCATAAAATGTGACCAAAAACATATGATAAAGATGTATGACCCCCAAGATGCACATTTAATGCTGAATCAGCACTTATCAGTTGAAACAGATCACATTTTCTTACACATATCTTTATTTAGAAGAGATAAAAATTACTTATATAAAAAGTCAAAAAAGAAAACTATTATATAACATTAAAAGAAGCAAATTTAAATTCAAATTAGTAACAGTTGGAAAAGCTGAATAATAAAAAGAAGGTGGGTGTTAGGATTTGTCAAGTATTAATAAAATAAAATAGTTTATAATAATTTACAATGTTTAATAAGTTTAATCATAATAATTTTAAGTTTAAATTTCATATAGTAATATTTAAATTGATAATAAAAAATTAATAAATAAATAATATAAGATTATAAGTTTCATAGGTTGATTATTTTGCAGTTTTTATATGCATAATAATATTGATATAAAATAATTATTAGATATTAAACTTACTGATGTGACTTATATAATAATAACAATAATTAATGATATAAATGTAGTACAAGTTTGTAGTAGTTTAGTGTATGTATATATGTTTAAGGTATATATGTGCATACATATGTATAGATATATTACAGGTGATATGTATTTATGTATTATACATATAAAAATAGGGATGAAATATGTATGTGTAATATAATTGAGGAATATATATATTTGGTATGTATGCATATATATGTATATAAAGATATAAGTAAAAAGATAAATGTAAAAAAAGTGAGTCATTAATAAGTAGATATAATGCATGTTTATATGATGACGTATTTGAGTATTTATGTATTTATATGTGTTTTGCGGCTCTGAAGAAGATTGTTGGGCAATCGAAATTGTCAGATGAATTAATTTTAATAAAATAAATATTGAAAAAGTAAAAAGAAATATGAATATGTTTGATTTTTTATAATTTTATCAATACATAAAGAAAGATAAGTTGATAATATACTTCATGTTTAAGAGAAATTCTGATGCTAACCAAAAGGATTTAGCTTTTAATGCTGACTATTTTACAACATTTGATAATTCTCTAAATTTTTCTAGATAATATGAGAAAATATATAAAATTAAAAATAATAATAATAACAAAATCAATGCTTCAAAAGAAGTTTTCTTTGCTCAATTTTAAGAATAAATTGAAAAAATTATGTGATAATTTGTTGCTAGTAATCAAATATTAATTCAATATCTCTAATTAGAAAAATATCTTAAATAATGTTTATTAAATGTGTTTCCAATGTTAAATTGAAAAATTCTCTTTTGTTCTTACATCTAAAATAATATTTATACTATTATACTTACTGTCATCACTAAAACAAATTTTTTCATATTTTCTTCACTTTTTCCATACAATCTACTCTCTTTATCGACAGCTTTTCAATATCTAGTCTTTTTCTTGTCACCTCTGACAATAAATTTATTATCTTTTCTGCCTTATTAATAATAATTTTAATGTAATATATCTATTCTTATAATAATTCTTTAACTTTATTCTTATTGGTACTTAAAGAGTACTTTTTGTTTGCATTGAATTTTATTCAAATATAAGTAAATTATCTCCTTTCGACATAACAATAATTAAATGTCAAATGGAGATAACTTATCTTTATTGACATTGGATATATAGAAGTAATTAGTCTTTCTTAATTATAAAAATCATTTCCTTTACTGGAATAGGTTTTTGTTTTCTCTTACAACTTCAGCTTATACTTTCATACCATGTCTACAGTTATATGAATAACACTGAGATGAATTTACCTGATTATAACAGTTTATTATCTAATCATAAGTTCTTTTTTATATATATAAAAAATTTAGTGTTTAAAGAAAAAAGAAAGAGGGTATATGTATGATGTAGATTACTAATGTAAAATTGTTATTATTTAATGATGTAATTTTATGCTAACAATTAAATTGATGATATATTATGATGAACTAACTTTCAGTATTACTGTTTGACCAGCAACCATCACATAATTGTTTATAAACAAAGCAAAGCAAAACTCCATATAGTAGTGCCACCTGTCTTTGGCTCTTTAACAACCATAGCCACCACTACCCTATTAGGCAGGATTGATTACTCTGTTTAGCACAGGTGGCACTACTATATGGAGTGCTTTGCTTTGTTTATAAACAATTATGTGCTAGTATTGGAGATGTGATCGTGTGATGCTTTCTGGTTTAACACCAATCCTGCCTAATAGGGTAGTGGTGGCTATGGTTGTTAAAGAGCCAAAGACACCAAAATGTATGGGTGCTGAACTGAGTTCAGACCCATATGACTATATAAGCTATTGAGCTTAGATTGAAAATATTTTTTGTGTTTTCAATTTCATGCTCATAGTTTTATAGTTAAGTAGAGATAAAAGGTGTTTGCTAGAGGGTTGCATTAGATCCTAAGATCTAGATGCAGTGCTCTCAGATCCAAAGCTCCTCATTGATGAAGGCCACAAGCCAGAAACTAGTCTGGGGATATTGGATGAGTAGGCATTAGATAGGGATTTTATGCACAAGCCTTCTGGCATCCACTGACTACTCTGTTTAGCACAGGTGGCACTACTATATGGAGTTTTGCTTTGCTTTGTTTATTACTGTTTGATTAAAAAAAAATCTTATTTGATACTGACTTGCAAATAATATCTTTGAGTTTAAAGAAAGAAAAAAAGGCTTTCTATAAATTATATTTATTATTTAATAATTTGTTTTTCTAAAATAAAAATAAAAAGAAATTAATGATAAAACTTTATTTTAGTAAAAAATCGTAACAAATGATTGATACAATTTATAAAAAAAAAAATTTAAATAATTTTAGGATTATGTTTTTTGTTTTGTTTTGAAATCTTTTACAAGAATTTGAACTCATAATCTTGAACTTGGCAGGCAAATACTGACAACTGAAGTATCCCACTCCAATTAACAAAATGGGAGAATTTTTTTCACTGTATTTATCTAATTACTTTTTTTTAGCGTGTTGAAAAAATAGCTGTAGTGTGATCTAAAGATTTTTAAAAAATGACAAGAATGATTGATGTCATACAATCACACATTTCTTTTTTTCTTGACATGCTTCATCCACATATGTAAACATTAACTGAATGCATTACAGACGTTCCATTAAAAAGGAAATAATTGTATTTAATGTATTAAAAAAATAATGGTATTTGTTTCACAGAATTTTGCATATTAAAAAAGAAAAAGGATAACACAAACTTACATTAAGATGAAATTATATTGATTGTCATAAATCGCCTTTTAATTAGAAGCTTACAATTTTCTATATTTCCTTTTATATTAAATCGTAATTAGTGAAAACCTTAATTTTCTATAATTAAGAATCATAACATTTTTATGTTGATTAATAGTTTTATTAATTTGAAATGTCTGCACAATTTAATATAATAAAGCAAGAAATGTGTTGTAGATAAAAATGTATATATATGCATGTAAGAGATAAAGTAAAAAAAAAAGAGTTTAATATGATAATTTGCTTAGATCAGGAGTCATCAAAATGATCGATATCGATCCCTGGGAGGTCAATATAACATTATTGGGGGTTGATGCAAATAAAAGATGAAGACATGGAAATATATACAAATCATCTTCAAAAATTGAGTGATGATTTTAAATTGCTTTTTGCAGATTTAGAAAATATTGATATCCCAGATCGCGTCACTTTCACTCAAATTAAAAACGTCAACATCTACTTGCAAGATGAACTTAATGAATTATTAGCTGATCTTGAAGAAAAGATGCTTTTAATATCGATTATGCATAGTGTTGGTTATTATAGTTGGGATAAAATAGTATTTATAATTAATATTAGATAATTGGAAGTCTGGTTAGATCAAAATTTATCATAGTCTTTGCATGTGGTTTCTTTACAGATACATTAGCGTCAGGATGATTGTTTTTCACATGCATATATTGTTGACAAAATGTATTGCTGTAAATAGAATTTGTTTTATTGTTTGCATGATTTATTATATTTATGTTAAAAAATTGTATTTGCATATTATCTTTGGGTGTAAAAGTCCAATAGAACTTAATATATAGTACAATTTATGTTCATAGACAAAACTTTCATCTTGAAAGAACGTTTCTACAAAGATAGCTGCAGAAAACAGAAGAGAGGGGAGTGGACTGAATTTGTTTAATAGGTTTGTGTTTGATATTAATACATATATTGATAAAATTAGCTAATCTGGTTTTGAAAAGATCTTCTATGAATGGATTTAAAAAATCTCTAATTAATTAAACAACGTAATTGTATATATAAAAAAACGTAATTGTATATATATATAAAACGTTAAGTGTATGTAATTTAATAAATTTATATTTACACATCTATCTATAATATAAATTTTGGGGAATATTTTTGTAACTATTCTTTGTTTCTAAATTTGTACATTTGTTTTGTTTTGTTTTGATATTTATACATATTATAAAATCATAATTCATAATTTTTATTTATAGCTATTTTTGAGCAAATATTTTGTTTGGTTAATGTTTTTATAATATTTATATATTGTCTCTAGAATATTTCAAAATGTATTCCTTTACAATACAATGTTCACAAGCTGACTCATTAATAAGATTGTGGTGACTGTTGTAGCTATTCTTCTTAGATAAATAAACATATAAGTAATTGTTTTCATTATCAATAATAAAAAAATCATAATTTTCTTTAAATATAACAAATATCATGGCTCAATATTTGCTGTCCAACCATTAAATTTTCATTATTCTCATTAGACTGCATCTAATCAATATCATCAACTCATGAAAATCATAAGAGTAATATTACAGGAGTTTATGATTGCTTTCTCTAAGCAGTTTGAAATGATACTATTATTGTTAACATGACTGGGTTCAAGTTTCACCATCATCATTCTATATTCTGCTTTTCAATATTGATAATACTAATTAGAAACAAAATTCTCACTCTTGTTGTGAAGATCATTGGAGGGGAGGATATAAAACTTGGTTAAGATTAATAGGCATATTTAACAAGAGAAAAAGATAGCAATGTCCTATGACATTAAATTTTCTAAATCCATACTCCTTAGCTGAGAAAACAGAACACTTTGGGTGAATTTTTTTTTAATCAATTTATTTCTAAATAGAAAATTGAAGCTATCAGATTAATATTCTTACTCTTATTAAAGGATTGCCTTAAAATTATTCAGTTTTCAAAAATGCTATTTTGTTATTGATAATTCATTTTTATAGCATTAGATCAAACACCTGATATATAATGAATTTATCTTCACATTTACATAGAAGTAAAATGATTATTATTCTTGCCTAAAATATAAGCTCTATTTCTAGTAGTATTTAATGATAACTTCAGTACTTCCTACGAAATCCTATTTCCTTAGAAATACTTCATGTAATGATTAATACATCTTCCTACCTATCCCCATGACATGAAATGAGTTGATGAATGTTGCATTAACTTCAAAGCATTTAACTATATAATTATTGTTGTTGTTCATTTGTTTTATTAAAAAATAAAATTTTAATTCCACAAAAAGCATTTTTAATGAAAACTTTATACTGCTGTTGTCCTGACTTTTAAAAACTGTTTTACATTATCAGAAACTTGAAAATAATAATTGTAACTAAAATAAGATATTAGTGTACTACAGTGTAAGTCAATCTCAATGGACATAGTCTTATTGACGTTGAGTTGGTTTGATTTTCCCCCATTGAAATCTAAATCAGCAGATGACATTATTATACAAATTATCTATATGTTTTTAAATTATTTTTTTTTGTTTTAAACAGTAAAATACACAATATTTAATCTCTAATTTGATGAAACAGTTTGCTTTTTTTTTTCCTTTTTCACATCTGGATCACTTCTGGACATTTAGCATCATTTCGTAAATATATAAGTGTGCTTAAAGAATTATTTATAAAATATCTTTCATCATATCAAATTAGTTTAGAATTCCTTAGTAATATTTCAGTAAAAGAACTCTACACTTTATGATATTTAAGAAGTTAAAAATTAAAAATCCCAAACAAGGGAGGGTTTTTTTTTCTTATTCATTTTGTTTCAAAAAAAAAGATTTGCAAAATAATAAAACATACATCAACAATTAATAACAATATTTATCCGCGTGTTTAATAATTACAAAACATATTTTGTAGTCATCATTAATTATTAATTTAATGTGCCCGTAGATGGAATATAGTTAATATTGAAAAAGATAAAATCTATTATATAAGAATAGCATATTGATGCCTTGTGAAATTTACAGCAGTGATAAAATAAAGGACTCAAAAGATAAAGAGCTGAAATAAAGTTTACATGTCACTTCCGGTCTCGAACGTTAGATGACATACTAGTGATATAATTAAAAACCATATCATTATTTTGATTTTTTTTTACCCCTTGTTGAGAGAATGTTGAATTTTTAATTTTTACAAAGTTTTTTGATAATTTTAATTTTTTTTTTAGTTGTTAAGTGATTTAGCTAATTAGGAAGAAAGAACTTTTGAATTTAGAAATGTAAAATAAAATAAAAAAACAGTAATATTCTAGAATTTATCATTTCTCAGAACAGAATGTAAGAACTAAAATCAGAAACAAAAATTATTTAAATTGTATTTATATATAGGACTATTTTCATTATTTAAGATTAAATATTGAATGTCTTTAGAAAAATTTTATTTTATTTAAATTTTTCAAATTATATTCAATTGTTAGTCAATAGCACAGAGGGTATATGCACAATGTTTCGAAGAGGTATTATTTTCCTGTCTTCATCATGTGTTGCTGGCTTGACCGGTGATAGTTCTAGCATGGCAATCAAACCTGGATCCTTAAATTCTTGAATTTTAAATATTAAGGGTCCAGATTTGATTCTCATGCTAGTATTGTCAGTGGTCAGGTCAGCAACACTTGAAGGAGAGAGGAGAATAATACCTCTTCGAAATGTGGTGTATATACTAATCTGTATGTTATTACTAACACTTGATTACTTATATAAGGCTAAAACCTTAGTACATGCACCTTGAGTGCTTAATTTTAGCAAGAGTGACCTCTACAAATCATAATGCAAGATTTGACTTTATAAAGATAAGAGGGACCCTCTTATCTCTAACCTGTTTTTTTTAATTATATAGGCAAATCTCAAGCATTTTGATTTGGGAGCGTGAAGCTAATAAATTATTCACTGATTAAGTCCACTATTTTTATTAAACATTAACATTCACGAAATCTTTCGATTTACAACAAGTCAATATTCAGATATTAAATTTAGAAATATTTTGAAACAATTTAAAGTTGTAAATATTAATTCTTACTAAGCGTGATGTCAGCATGTAATACTTATATAAGGCTAAAACCTTAGTACATGTGCCTTGAGTGCTTAATTTTAGCAAGAGACCTCTACAAATCAAGCACTCAAGGCACAGGTACTAAGGTTTTAGCCTTATATAAGTATTATGTGCTGACATCGCACTTAATAAGAATTAATATTTAGTACTTGAATGTAAATTGAAAAATAAAATAAAGTCAAATTTTTCTAAAGCCGTTCAATATTTAATAATAGATGATGAAAATAGGTCAATATATAAATTCAACTACAATATTATCATCATAAACCTGCAGAGAATTTTTTTTACCAGTATTGGAATGAGAATTTGAAAAATTATGAAAAGATTGGATAAATAAAACTAAAAATATAAAGACATTAAAAAAATATAGAGACATTAAACAAATATATATTGAATGATTTAAAAAAAGGAATAGTTTGCTATATCTTACTGCTGAGAAATAATAGTAAAATTTAGGGGGGGGGGGAGGAGATAATAAATGTGCTTAAAAGAGATAATTATGACTTATATATATATAAACTTTAGGTATCGTTATTCGAAGTAACTGATAAGTTTTTTTCTCAGATGACTGATATTTATAATAATTTTGCAGAGGCCTTTTCACAGTTTAGAAAATAATTTAATAATTATTAAATATATTGTGACATCTTTTGATAAACATCTTTACCTAGTACATTACAAAGACAATCACTTTTGTACATGGGCTATCCTATATTGCTGCTCCTATTTATTTGAATTTGGTTCCAAAGATATATAGCAATAAGCAACACCTATTATTTGATTCATTAAAAACTAAAAATATAAGCTACATATTTTGAAGTAATCAAAGTTTGCTATCAGTATATTTAAAAAATCTCTTATCAAGTAATAAAACTTGTCATGATAATTAATTATTGGTCATTGCCTCCTATTTTTTTTAATATAATTAGTTCTATTATCTCAGTATTTAAAAGCACAGTGTAAACTTTAATGAACTCTTTAAGTCAGGGATGGAGAACCTCTGGCCTATAGGCCAAGTCTGACTTTCCAAAGCTTTCAATACAACCCCCAGATATTTTCACAAACATATATAAAATGGACCAGAAAACTTTTATTTAAACATGCACGTAGTGCAATACAATTGTAAGTGCAAATATTGAATTAAGCATTAAATAAAATAAAATATTTATTTTTTCAACTACATCTTTTTCTCTCTCCAACCTTTACCACAATTTTGGTTCATTCTATCTGCAAATTATGTTGCTGAAAGCATTTTGTTTATTTTTTAAATGATTTTCACAGACAAACTTATAACTAGCAATAATAAAACTTGAATTTTGCTTCATTTTATAATTGTTATTTTGCATTAATTATTATTATTATTATTATTATTATTATTATTATTATTATTATTATTATTATTATTATTATTATTATTATTATTATTATTATTATTATTATTATTATTATTATTATTATTATTATTATTATTATTATTATTATTATTATTATTATTATTATTATTATTATTATTATTATTATTATTATTATTATTATTATTATTATTATTATTATTATTATTATTATTATTATTATTATTATTATTATTATTATTATTATTATTATTATTATTATTATTATTATTATTATTATTATTATTATTATTATTATTATTATTATTATTATTATTATTATTATTATTATTATTATTATTATTATTATTATTATTAGAATGGCTACACAGAGTAAGACTGACACAGAAAATCATGGATTTGAAAAGTAATAGACCAAAGCATTCTGTGAGATCAAGTTATTTTTTTTAAAAAAGCAGAAAATTTTAAATCATTTTCTGAAAGGAAGTTTAAATATTTGAAAATCAGGCACTCTTCATAAACCTGGAGCTTAATTGTAAGTTATGGGATTTGAACTCAGATTGTCAAGCACCCTTCAACTATTCACACTATCTCATGCAACTGATACACAAGTCCACAAAAGAACTGCATGCTAGCTGCTGTAGAATTAACCTGTCCAGAACATAAAAAGAAAGGTACTCATCTTATAGCTAAAGACGCCGTTCTATGGTGTGTTTTTCGGGCTAAAACACATAAAAATGCTGTTTCCATGGCCGACACGTTATAACCCGTGTTTTCTCTAATACAACTTTTTTGTTGTGCTACAGAACGCAGGCCGCTATGTCACGTTGCAGTACAGCATGTATGTCGCTAAGCAGCAATTACATTTTCCGAATTCACACAGTTTATAAAATAATTACAGCTTGATGAGAGAGTTTGTATTTGAATTGTATTGAAATGTTGTTTTCATTGGATTTTTTTTTTTTTTAAACTATTGAAATGTTCAGATTTTTAAAAACAATAATTATAAGACTTTTTGCAACGTACTATATTGAACTTTTATTTGGGTAAATGTTAAATATATATGTTTTTATTGAGTTGCAATTAGGTAACGTGTCAAGTAATGTACTGTTAGTAACATTCCACAAGACAAAGAAGATTCTGCCATCTGTATATTTTTGAAGTAAAAAAGAGCGGTACGAAAAAAATATCCAGTAAGAAAAGTCCAAATATACAGGTTTTTTTGTATAATTTTAATAAAAATCAAATATTATAAACATGTTTAATAAGTAAAGAAGACATTTGTATGTGTTTGTAGTTGTTTAAAAAAGTTTGAGTTTCTTTCTTCTGTCCAAGTACGCTTACGATTTTGAATTTTTTTATTTTAGCATTACAAACAAACAGAACACTAACCCTAACTCTAAAACTAACCCTAAACCTAACCCTAAACTAACCCTAAAACTAACCCTAATACTAACCCTAAACTAACCCTAAAACTAACCCTAAATCTAACCGTAACAACTTTTACTTTTATTACGATTATTATTTTTTAGTTAAACAACAACAAAAAAAGTCGTAACACAAGTAAAAAAATATCTGATAGAAAATTGATAAAAAAAAAGCCGTAACACAAGTAAAAAAATATCCGATAGAAAATGTATAAAAAAAAGCCGTAACACAATTAAAAAAATATACGATAGAAAAACATGAATCAAATTTTAATTTGTTGATTTTATTTTACATTTATTATTATCATTTAAATTGTATACATTAATAAAAAATAATATTTATAAAAGATGATTTTGTTTTGTTTTTATTTTCGCATTACAAAAAAGCACAGAAAAATTATTAAAATCAATGGCCCGTGAATGTTCATATTTTATAGTTTTAGCATGAAAACAGCACCATCCAACGGGATCTTTATCTATAATACAAGCACCGAAAGAAATTTGAAAACATAGGTCACTAAGATAAATCCAAGATGAACTGGAAAAACTGTCATTAAATATGTAACAGACATTAATAATAATAATGATGTTATTTTAGATTCACAAAGAAATTCTAGCCATCATTTAAAAAGAAAAAGTTGAAATTGACCTGCCAGTTGAAAAGATTGCCTACCCTTAATGGTTAAAAGTAAATTAATTAAATTTTTGATCAAATAATAGACTAATTTTTAAAACAATAATTTTGTGTAGCCTGCAAATGAGATTATAAATGGCCAAAGGTTCTTTACCCCTGCTTTAAATCATTAACATACAATATACAATATGTGTTGCAATAGATTAAAAATAATATATATATAAAATATCTGTAATAGAATTTATAAGTTTGTATCTCATTCTAAATGGGGTTTCAATTTAATATGACAGCACTTTTACATAATTGATTATTATTTATATCTATTTACCATGTATGTCACATGTGAATGAGATTAGTTATGGAAAGAATTATCTTTACTTCTCAAAAAAAAAATTAAAAAATTTATAAGTACTAAAATAAAATAGTTGTCAACAAATGTAAGAGATTATGATAAAACTACATTAAAATATATGACTGAGTTTGATTTAGAATGTCTATGTTTTATTGCTTATTTTCAGATTCAAGCATTACACTAATTCGTGAAATAAAATAAATCATTCATGAATTTAAGGATACTACAGCATATAACCACAGTCATTTTTTCAATTATCTGCTTTAATAAATATTTTTTTTTAAAAAAATCTGTCATTGTCCCAAGGCAAAATATGTTTAACAATCAGAAATAATAAATTGAGTTTATAACACTCATTACAATATGTTTTGACTAATGTTTTTCATAACTTTTTTTTAAGCTCACAAAAATATAATAAATATGAATAGAAATAAAATTAATTAGTAAATTAACAAAAACTAATCAATTAACATTTTTATCAGAATATTATTTAATACTTAGAGTTTCTTAAATAATAATATCTATCTTTAGTAGCACCACAATTTATAAAAGCATCCTAAGAAAGTGAATAAGTAAAGAATATTTTTTGTAATTATGAATCAGAATTTTGAAACATCCTCTATGGATTATATTGAAAAATAAAATATTAGATAATATAATGACAAATATACATAATTTAATATTTGATACTTTCAATTAAAAATATATTTATTTTCTTTCATTTTTGTGTGGGTTTTTTTATACATTAAATCAATAAATTAATAAGTTTAAGAGAAAGATAGTTACCTGAATGAAAGGTACCTAGATATAGGTAGTACTTTTTACTAATCAGAAAAAAAAAATTAAGCATCATTTTTATTCATTTTATTAAAAATTTGCTAGCTAATAGTATGGTAAATAAAATACTTTATCTAATCCATTTTTGGAGGGAAGAAAATTAGGTTTGAGTTGTAGGTCTCTAGGAAAATTGGAAAAACAAATTAAAAGAATATTTTTACAAATGTGAAAAGACGATGATAACAACCACAACAATAATAATAATAAATGAAGAAAGATTATTAAAAAAAATTAAAACTGCATAAAAAACTGCTTAAAGAATATTATAAAAAATTGAGAAAATATGAAAAAAATATTAGACCTCAAAGAGTAAATACAAAAGTAAGAAAATGCATATTAAAAAAAACAGCATCAATGAATTTAAAAAAGAACAGCATTATGAAGAACTGAAAATGATAGCTTGGAATGATGTAAATGACTTGGTTGGCAGAAAATTGATGACTAAGACATTTAAAAATTCATGAATATAGTAGTATTGATAAAATATAGAGCTAAATATGTTTACATATATAGACAAGGCTAAATAACAAATACTTCAAGAAATCGCTAGAGCATAATTGCTTGTAGTAATTACGATTTTCATTCTTTTATCCCAATTGAAATTATTTCAAATTTTAAAAATGGATGTAAGCAGTGCTAAAATTTTACCCATGATGATAATAATAACAATCCTCTGTTAGGCACTCTAGCTTCTTTTAAATGAATATTTTAATGTGTATCTAAGATATTAATTCTGGGTTTATTTATTTTTGAGTAAACTTTTAAAGTTAAGTTAACAAAATATTAAACGTTTTTCCTCACTTTTACTAAAATTATATATATATATGCATAAAAATGAAACATCTGTTTGTTATTTTTAAGTTTTTGTTTGAAGTAATGCAAAACAAATTATAATATTAGTTATAATAAATGCTAGTTTTAATTGTTTAAGATTTTATTTGATTAAATTGCAAATATATTATTAATCTAACAGAGAAATCTGATAAAGAGGTTAGCCTCACTTCAAATCTGGCCATGGTAATGACATTTCAAAAGGGATCTGTCTTTTTATTAAAGATAAGTAAAAGTCACATTTAATTGCTTTCACATATGGTCAACTTCTGCTATTAGTTTTCATCAAATTATGAATTAGTGGATTGTAAATTAGATTATTTTAAAAACACATTAACTGAATTTAAAACGTCCGAAATGATTTATGTTTTTTTTAAAAAAAAATATGTTATATTACGAGGGAAAAAAATTATGGATTGGATAGTTTTTTAAAAAAAAATTAAAATATCATGTTTAGTACCATTATACTATTTATTTATCATATAGATTTACTACTCAATTCGTAAGCATTATAAAAGAAAATTAAAAGAGAAATTCATTGTTAGCTTTATAAGTTTTCCAATAATACCATTGTATGCACAGATTGTATTTATTTGCAACTATATAATCATCCACTAGTAAATTTTATTTCTGTAACAAATAGGTTTGTGTTTAAATTAAAAATACACCTAATTCTCTTTTTATATGATAGATTGATCTCCAAAAATTACCTGTAAAAAAGATTCGTGTAAAAAACTACATTGTATATATGAAAAATAAAGCGATTGATTCCAGGTCTAAAAATCAACAAAAATAATTAAATAAACCATATGAAAAATTTCATTACAATGTTATAATTTTTGTGTGCTATCAAATGTTACTTCATAAATAAAAAATGAGTTCATCATCATCATCATTGTCAACCATTATCAATCCACTGCAGGATGAAGGTCTTTCCAAGTTCAATCCATCTTCTCCAATCTCTAGTTTTTCTTTTCCACATCACCCCTAAATATTTCCTTATTTCATTCAACCATATTACATGTGGTTTCTTTCTGGGTATTTTACAATCTCTTGGAATCCAGTTTAAGATTTCAACTGCTCATCTACTATCATCTCTTCTAGAAATATGTCCAGATCAACTCCACTTCAGTCTCTTAATTTTCTCAATGATGTCAGTGACACCTGTTTGTTCTCTTACCCATGTATTTCATTTTTGACCTCTTCTTGGTACTCCTAATGTGCATTCTACCATACTTCTTTGAGTGATCTGAAGTCTCTGTATTGCTCTTTATTTAAATGATGTGATAGATAAAATAAATGCTAAGTTAGATGCCCAGTCTACATATTTACAGTGTAAGCTCAATCCCAAATTTGATGATAGTTCAAAAAGCCTTTAAAATTCTTGAGGCTAAGACTGATGCTAATTCTAAAAGAGTAGAAACCAAATTTACCAAAGAATCAGAAATTGATTTGGAGGTCAGACTAGATACTACTTTCAACAAAGTAGATAATAGGACTAAAAAATTAAAGGTAATAGATTATACCATTTCTAAAGAATATAAGGCATTTAGTCAAATGATGATTTGGTGACCAGACTAGATACTAATTTCAATAAAGTACATGATAGTACTAAAGAATAAAAGGCAGTAGAGGATACTATTTCTAAAAAATATAAGACATTTAGTCAAATGATGATCAGTAATTTAACTGAAGTTATAAAGGGTTTATAAATCCCTATCAACTTGATGGTTAGAAATAATGTTTTAAAACCAACTCAAATTATTAAAAAAAAATGTGCATTTATGAATAGAAGACTTCATTAGTATATTAATAGAGTCAAGACAAACAGAGATTATTAAAATAAATGTTTGTCTTATTAATAAAAATAAGAAAATATAAGAGAAGGTCGATTGAGTAAAATTAATATTAAAATTGAAATGTGTACACATTTGTTATTTTCTTGTCTTTTTTTTTTAGTATTTCATGAAACATCAAAGCTCATTAACAGATATTATTGTTATTTTTACTGTAATTCATTAAAAATGAGTTATAGGAATATAATTTTATTTGAAAAATAAAAAAAAATTGAAAGGGATAACAAGATGAAACTTATTGGTTTTTCTACTCAAGCCATCAAAAACTTTAAAGTTCAAAGCACATCATCATTTCCACATTATAAATTTAAAAATTTTGAAATAAAGATTATTAATGTAATTTATCGGAATTTATTACTTTTATTACATTTAATTTTTTTTTTTAAATTTAACAACTAACTCATTCGAAAAGATAAATTAAGCCCCTGGAAAGGTATATTTATCAAAAATACAGATGCTATCTTGCTTGCCCATAAAACAGAAAAGTACCCAAGATTTTACTTTGTCACTTTCTGACAATAAACACATACATTTATGCATGATTGGAATATCATTGCTATCACTAAAACTTGCAATGCATAGCTCACCATCTATTTATTTTTGGAAAAATTAACAAATATAAATTTAAACAAATTAATCAATAAAGTTTAAACAAAATTAAATTTTTTCAACAAGGATTTAAAAAAAAAAACAAATGTCAAAATTCAAACAAAGCATCAATATCAAAAAGATACTTCCCTTTCAATAATGCAAACAAACAAATTTCCCCATTTATAGGAATATTGCCAAAAATAGGGTTTTTGTTTCTAAAATAATGGGAAATAAAGAAGTGAAACTTTTTTTTTAATTAAGTGATAATAGCAGACTTTTTTTCATGATAAACTTGACCTTAGAAACAATTCTGTAAATAAAAACCCAATTAAAAATATTACAATCTTCTAAAAGGTAAAATAAATTGTTTTATATTGCTTACATAAAATTATTTATAATTTTAAAAAAAAGTTTAACAACTTAAGACAGTCTAAGAATTACTTTCAGAATGTAAGATGATTTTTGTTTTGAAGCCTTCCAGCCAATAATACTCATTTCTTCATTCCAATCATAAAGATATCTCAGCAGCCCCAAACCCATATTATCATTTTTTTACTAATCATGTTATTTTAAAGCAACTTATGTAGAAAGAGAAATATATATCTTTTAAATTCATGTTATTTCAAAGTCATGCAAAAAAAAAAATATGTAAAAAAAAAAATTAGGTGTATATAAATCAGAAACTGTTAATTTTATTACTAAAACAAATATATTTCTGTTAAAATTTAAAATAATATATATATATAATATTGTTTTATAATAAATGCTTTATTTACTGTGCACTAAAAAGCCAAAAAAAATATTTCTTCAACCACAATTGGAGTTTTATATTTAATTTGAAATATACAGAAGTTAATTAATTCAATCAGACTACTGGCATCCCATGTGTTTATTTCAAACTAAATATAAAAACCCCAAGTGTGATTATAGAAACAATTTATGTTTGTTATTTTAATGTGCAGTAAATAAAAGCACTTATTATAAAATATTTTTATATATAACTATTTTTAACTTTTTAGTATTTAGATATTTTTTGTAATTATTTCTATTTATAATGGAGAATAAAAACAATGTCTGTAAAATTTAAAGGAAATTTGTAGCACATTAAAAATAAATTCCAATGTTATTTTGTTTATAAAAAAAACACTTTAAAAAAATTTACAATAAAAAGAAAATAAAATTGCATCCATTTTAACCAACAATGGCTTTAACATGATAAAGTAATATAAAGGTTACAAACAGTATGTCATATCATTACTAAAAAGAATATTTGTTTTATGTAAATATTATTTCAAATTTGACTTTTTTATTATAAGTACTATTTACAGTAAATATTAAAATATTTGTATAAAAGTTTTTTAAAAAAAAATATAGCCATAAAATCACAAAAATAGAGAAATAAAATTGATTTTCTTTAACTAAATTCAGTTGACTGCCTTTTTACAATTACTTATTATAATAAAATAAATTTGCCTTTTACTATTGTAAGTATTAGTTACAATAAGTTTTATAATGTCTTAAGAAAAAGTAAAAAAATCACTTGAAAAGATGAAAAAAATTTACTGCTATTTAGACTACAAACTATATGAGGTAACATTAAACCTGAAAAGGGAGGCATAAAATTTATACTACACTAAATTCAAACTTTGATTTTTTTCAAAATAGAGACATACCTAATAATATACTGAAATGGTCACCTATCAAATTTAAAAAAATATGTGATATTAAGACATTCAGAAATGTATATTAGTATATGATATTAGTTGTAGCTATTGCAGGTTAAATGAAGCAACCCTTACAATCAATTGAAAAAACATTTGTTTTTATTCCTATCTTAATTTATCATTAATACTTTTTAGTGTGATTTTTTTTTAAAAATGAACTGCCCTCTCATGCATGTCACTGGAAACTTACTGAACCAGTATCAATGTGTTTAAAATTCCCAACACCCTTATATTATATAAACCACTGGACAATCCTAAAATATTTCATTGTTACACTGTATAGTCATTGGATTTCTAACACATGTACAGTATTTGAAGTAAACCCTCTGTTAAAACTCAATTACAAAATTTATACTAAACAATTAGAATTCTAATTAAATAAAGGCATTTAAAATAATTGTAATAGCAATCACCATGTAGCTTGTAAAAAGCAGATATACTTTTAATAAACAAACAATATTAAATAAAATATTTTAAACGTAGGTATGAATAATTCATTCCTGAACTTTGACAGATCCATAAATATTAAAACAGGTGTGAAAATTAAAATATATATTTTAGGACATAAATAGTAAAGTAGTCAAAATAAGAGTCATAGATCACATGACCATAACCTCTTAAGCTTGTAAGTTATAAACAATTAGGATTGCCAATTCCTCAACAAGCTCTGTGATAAATCCTTAACCAGAGTCAGCACTTAAAATATCTCTGTCAGGAGCCCCCCAAACCCCTGGCCATGGTTTTGTGCTTTGGCACTCCTCAGAGAGGTGCCAGGGTAGATTCAGACACTAGATCTAAAAATACCAACCCTAAGCCAAGCACTTATCTAAAAGTTATCTATTGAGTAGAATATCTGAAATTTTCAGACACCTACATGTCTTCAAACCCAGATATCCAACTCAAATAGTTATATGGGGCTGATAGATCTTCAGCCATACAATATATTAGTAGTCTTAGCAATATAACATCGCATAAGACCTAAGGCAGAGACTATAAATAGTCAAAATAAGAGTCATAGATCACATAACCCTATTCTCTTAAGCTTGTAAGTTATAAACAATGAGGATTACCAATTCCTCAACAAACTTTGTGATAAATGCTTAGCCAGAACCAGCACTTAAAATATCTCTGTCAGGAGCCCCCCCCAAACCCCTGACCATGGTTTTGTGCTTTGGCACTCCTCAGAGAGGTGACAGGGTAGGTTCAGACACTAGATCTAAAAATACCAACCCAAAGCCAAGCACTTATCTAAAGTTATCTATTAAGTGGAAAATCTGAAATTTTCAGACACCTACATGTCTTCAAACCCAGCTATCCAACTCAAATAGCTATATGGGGCTGATAGATCTTCAGCCATACCATATATTAGTAGTCTTAGCAATATAACATCACATAAGACTTAAGGCAGAGACTATAAATAGTCAAAATAAGTCATAGATCACATGACCTTATTCTCTTAAGCTTGTAAGTTATAAACAATGAGGATTGCCAATTCCTCAATAAGCTTTGTGATAATGCTTCAGAACTTCAGGAAATGTTGCATTAATTATCAGATTAAAGTTCTTACTTTAATAAGAAAATATGACTACAGTCATGTTGAATGGATTGTCTTAGACACCTAAAAAATAAAAATTGATTAACATGAATTAAAAGTTAACAATTATGAATGCCTTGGTCAAATTATTAATATAGATGAGAACATAGTGAATAAAATTAATTATAAAATTAAACTCGGTTGGAATGCTTTTGGAAGAAATAATTTAATATTAAAAGAACATATGCTTATGTGATTAAAATAAAAGTTTTTTAATACATATGTTTTACCAGTTTTTATTTATGGATCTGAGACTTGAGTACTTAATAGAAGAGCATTATAGAGGCTTCAAGCCACTCAATAAAGTATGTAGAGATTATGTTTGTAGTAACAAAAAAAAGGTCTAAAATCACATATGTTGGTGAGAGAAAACAAACAGGTGTTACTGATATTATTGAAAGAATTAAAAGACTGAAATGAAGTTGGGCTGGACATATTGCTAAAAAATAATACAACTGATAGAACAGTTGAAATATTAAACTGGATCCCAACAGAATCTAAACACCTAGAAAGAGATCATTAGTAAGATGGCTGGATGAAATATGGAAATTTGCTGCTATACTAGGGAGAAGAGAAACTAGGAATTAGAGAAATAGGATTAAACTTAGAGAAATCTTCTTCCTGCAATGAATCAATAATAGTTAAATATGAATAATAAGTAATAACTTCACTTGCAATCAGAGGTTAAAAAAATCAATATAATATTGTTTCTACTTAGATACTTTTGGTACATCCAGTTCTAATCTATATATAAAATGAATCTACAATATTATGTCCAATAAGTAAAGATGAAAAAAGAGCTAGAAGGGTTTTAAAATATTATAATTCAGAAATTGTAAACTACTATGAACACAACTTTTAAAACGTATACATTTATATTGATACTCTGATTTAACATATATAAATAAATATATATAAAATAAGAAATTATCAATGATAGCTAAACAACATTAAATTATTGAAAAAATACTAGATTGCTAATATATGACAGTGGAAACTATTAGATTAAAAAAAGTAATATTAATCAAGTTTAAAACATTTTAATATATTCTGAACCTAGATAAAAATAATAAAAAAATAAAACTAGGAATATCAAAAGTCTAACAAAAAATAAATATTTATCAAAATAAAAATAAAAAAAGATCATGGAAAATTGACAATAGAAAGTGATTATTGATAAGATAGCTGATATTTTTTGAACCAATAAGAATAGTGGAACCAAAATTACTGACTAGAAACAATACATTCACTGATCATTCCTGATAATGAAATTTTTATACATGAAACTTAGGCTGATGTAGATAGATCTAGTTTAAAATTGTCTCACAGTCTACATAATCAATATATTCTGAAAGCCTCATATGCTTTATTTTTTCATCAATTTTTTTCCTAATAACAAAGTATAAAAACAAGGCCTTGTTAAAAAATCCAAATAATTTTATCATTCACAAGCTTGTTTAAAAATTCTTCAATATTATAGCAGCGAATATTATATATTAAAAAAGTAATATGTGGTTTTCTTGATTTGTGCTTAACTTGAATGATATGATATTAGATTGAAGTCCTCTCCTAAATATTGAAGAACTTACAAATAATATCTTAACTCAGCTTTCTGTACTAGATGTCAGTAAACTATTGAGTTTTACAGCAGAAAATACAGGAAATTTTATATTTTAGTCGTAACATTAATACTTCTAAGATTATCACTTGCTTAACTCACTGACAAATACAATTTACTTTAGATTTCACAATTAAATTCTAGACTTAAATATTTTATTGTTGATTATGGCTGAAACTTATCAATAAATTTTTAATATATATATATATTAAAAAGATAAAAATTTTGAGATGATTTACATTCTATGCATAGTTCAACTTCAGATAACATTTAAAATTTAAACACTTTCATGTGCACTTAATACAATACAATATTTTATAATTTTCTTTAATCAAGCTGACAGTTTGTACTCTAATCTTTCTTTCATACATAAAAAATTCAATAAAATTTGTATCTCTTATTTTTCTTTTCAAAAACTTTTTTATTTTTATGAATTCATATATATATATTCCAATACATTATGCGCAATTTAATTTAATAATAAAATTTCTAGGATTCACTATATCAAAAGCTTTACTAAGATCAAAATATATTATATCCAAACAAACTTGTTTATTTATAGAATTAGCTATATGATCATACATTATTGCTATATTTGTCTCTGCTGATTTATTTGGAATAAATCCATGCTGAACATTGGGTTTACATCGCTTAACTTTAAATAATAGAGAATTATATACACATCTTTTGAACATTTTTGAAATACTATCTAACAATGATATTGGACTATAGTTTTTGGATCATTTTTACATCCTATCTTCTAAATTGTAACAACTTTAGATAATTTATGCATATCAGGAAAAACAGATTTTTGTAAAAATAATGTGAAAATGTAGCTTAACAAGTAATAACAAATTCTGCACAACCCTTAATAAGAAATATAGGAATATCATTAATAGAAATAGATTTATTATCTTTTATACCTTTAATAGCATCAATTACTCTATCAATTGATATCTTGATGTTGTGAACAATATCTGTAAATCTACTATGATTAGCAATAAAAGAAGTTATAGTTTCATCACATATAGCTACAAAGTTATTAACTTGATTACAAGATAATTGTTTTTTAAAGTCTTCTGCATTATTAACACTATAATAATAATTACCTAAATTAGTTTACAATTACTTTCTGCTTTCTTAACATAATTTGTTATATCTCAGTATTTAGAAAAACATTATAAACTTTATTGAGGTTTTATAATCAATTTTCAATGGTGACATTTTCTATTATTACACCTAGTGGAAGTTTTTGAAAATGTTCAATCTTTCACTTCTATTATAAAATTCTTTATTTTATACTAAAACTCAATACATTGGATTTGATTTCTTTTTTAATTTAATTTACAAATGTTTAATATTCTAAAATATTATATTTGAACTTTAAAAATATTTAAAAACTGAGTTATAAATTAGAATAAAAGATATAAACATCACTAACAATGTTAGCATTCTTTTCAAAAATAAATGAATTCTTTTTTGTTTGTTTGTTTTTTAAATATGATTGAACAAATGTGGATTTGTGATAAATCTATTAAATTCTGATTTAAAATCTGAAATTTGCTTTATAATTATTAAAATATTTGAAAAAAGTCTAACACTGTGTCAATTTTGACAAGTGGTGGCTTTATATGATGAGTTTCACATAAAATGTGATCAAGAAAAAAGGAATACCCTTAAAATCTTTTCTTCAAGAATAATAAAGACTATTGATATTTGCAGTCTATCTGAAAGATATTAATTACTTCAGATTTTTTCAATAAAAAAATCAATAAAAGTAATATTGCAGAATTTACATTATAAAAAAAGAAAGCTAAAAATAGTTATAATAACAATGAGACAGTGATCAAAAGCAGCGGAACTATCATGCTTTTTCTTCAGGATACATCCAACAATTCTCTACAAATATGAGAGTAAGATGAATAAAATAAGTAAATAATTTACATAAATATATTAAACCATTTGCATAAATAATCCCAATAAATTTATCAATTCAAAACCATTGTGGGGCATTCATGTTTCATGAATTTGTTTGCATATCAATCTCAAAAATCAAATTTAACTTTCTATAATTTTTTGCCTTTTCCTTTAATTGTTTTTTTTCCATTCTCTATTTTTGTTCTTTTTACTTCAAAATTAGAATCATCATAGTCTTTTATAAGTGACTGCCAATGATAATATATGTCATGCATTTGTCTGTTGTGAAAACAACTTTCATTTTTTACTATATATGCAGTATCAGTAATAATTTCAAAACAAATAGACATTTTATTATTAAATCACATATTTTGCTAATGAAAAAAACTGTGTTTTCTGTTTGCCTGAAGGTTTGTAATGATGGTGTTCTAGTTGTATTTTTATATTGAACTATTTCCATTGACTAATATGTGTATTGAATGTCTTTAGAAAAATTTAACTTTATTTAAATATTCCAAATACATTCAACTGTTAGTAATAGAACATCAAACAGGTTAGTATATGCACAATGTTTCAAGAGGTATTATTCTTCCCTCTTCTTCAGGTGTTGCTGGCCTGACCAGTGACAGTACTAGCATGGAATGTGAACCTGGATCCTTAGATTCTTGATTTTGAATTTTAAGGTAATGCTCTAATCAACTGAACCATCCTGCCAAAGGTAACAGTCTGTAGTAATTTCATATACTTATCTATGGGCTTTCTGCTGATTTCTCCACTTTTTCCTAAAAACAAAGTTGATTAGTGGTTTCCATACATTATTTTAGTCACACTAGGTTGACTTATAGGATTTTTTGGCATTCTCATGTAAGAAGCTTCTTTAAATTTTCTTTTTTGTATTTTTTCTTCTCTATCCAATATTTTTGTATTTTCCCAAATGAACATATGTTTATTGGCATATACATGATCTGCTACCTTAGACACATGTTTTCTCTCTTCTAATCATCAGTTTGTGTTCTTGCAAGTACTTTTCAATGGGATGACTGATCTCACCAATATAAGTTATTCCACATTCATATGGTATTTCATAGATGCAGTTTTTTCTTTTCAGCATTTCAAGTTTAGGCTTTGTAGATGTTAGATTTCCTTGTAGTGTGGTATGGCTCTGGAATGCTGTTCTTATGTTACACTGATTGCAGATTTTTCTTAATTTCTCTATTTTTGGAATGTATGGGTAAAGTACAGTACTAATAATTGTCTTTTCTCTTGATGGTTCTTTTATCTATTTAATATTGTTTTAATAACAGTTGATGGATAACCAATTTCCATAAGAGTTTGTTCTATATAAATCTTTTCTTTTTCCAAAGCACTGGTTTCTGAATAAAATCCTTTTGCTCTGTTCCATGGTGATAGTATAACTCCATGTTTTATGTTTCTGGTGTGATTGGATGTATAGGCTAGATATTTTCCTGTATGTGTAGGTTTTCAGTAAACTGTAGTTTTGATTTTGCCATGAGGGAGTCAATTGAGAAAATACAAAAATATTGAATAGAGAAAAAAAGGTAAAAAGAAGAAAATTTAAAGAATCTGCTTACATGACAATGGCAAAAAATCCCATAAGCCAACCTAGTGTGACTATACATAATGTATTGGAACCATTAATCAATTTTGCTCTTAGGAAAAAGTGGAGAAATTAGGAGGAACTTCATAGATAAGTATATGAAATTTCTACTAAATGTTACCTTTGGCAGAATGGCTCAGTTGGTTAGAGCCTTATCTTAAAATTCAATATTCAAGAATCTAAGGGTCCAGGTTCGAATCCCTTGCCAGTACTATCACTGGTCAAGCCAGCAGCACATGAAGAAGAGGCAAGAGTAATATCTCTTGAAGTGTTGTGCATATACTAACCTGTTTGAAGTGCTATTACTAACAGTTGAATGTATTTGGAATATTTAAATAAAGTTAAATTTTTCTAAAGACATTCAATACTCATATTAGATGATGGAAATAGTCCAATATAAAAATATAACTATATTTTCTATTTCTTCTCTTTCATCTTTCTTTCATTTCTCTTCCATTTTTTCTTTCTTTTTTAGCATACAGTGTTCATTCACTTGGGTTAGATTTAGACCCAGTCATCATAAGTCTATCATGTTCTTAGTTATTTATCCTTCATATTCTATTTTATATTTACAAAGAAAATAATTGTGATTACTTTTTTTCCTTTGTCTCTATGCATAAAAGACCTTTGGCAATAAAAAATATGATGAAAATACAGATAGAGATCCTTAGATGTCTTTTTGCATAAAAAGTATAATCAATAACAAACTCTTTATTGTTTGTCTTTTTCTTTATATTTATTTCTTTTTTTTTCTAAAACTATAAAAACCATACTTGTCAAGCATTGGTAGTCGAGAGGTCAACACAGCTTCCTTACAAGTAGTTGTCCTGGTTAGTGGGTTTGCTTCCCGGCCGATGCTATAACACATGAAAAAAAAAACATACTTGATCACAATTAATTGCTAATGACAAAATCTCATTTCCTTTTAGCATTTACATCTAAAATAAGATTCTCCATAATGTAAGATGTGATATGTTGGACTATTTCCATCATTTATAAGAGAATGTTGAATGTTTAGAAAATTTTAAACTTTATTTAAACTTTCCAAATACAAACAACTTGTTAGTAATAATACATGAATAGACAATAAAGGTTAGTAATTATGCAGCATTTCAAGTAGTATTATTTTCCCCTCTTCTTCAGGTATTGCTGCCCTATATGCACCATGGCAATATTCACTTAGAATTGAACTCACACCTTTAGATTCTTGAATATTGAATTTAAGGCAAATGCTCTACTAACTGAGCTATTCTGTCAAAGGCAACATATAGTAGAAATTTGATATATTTATATATGAGGGTTGGTTCAAATCCTCCCGAGTCCTTCAATTTTTTTTTATGAGCCTAATTAGTTTTTTACTATTTTTTCCCCCTAAGAGCAAGATTAATTAAAGGCTTCCATACATTGTGTACTAACACACTGAGTTGACTTATAGGATTATTTATCACTGTCATACTTTCTTGAATTTTCTTCTATGCATTTTTTACTCTTTATCCAATATCTTTATATTTTCCCACTTAAACATATATATGGTCATTAGTACAGACATGATCTGCTATGGTAGACACATCTGTTTTTTTCTCTTTTAACCATTAGCTGGTGCACTTTCAATCACTGTTCAAGAGAAAAAAACAGATGTGTCTACCATAGCAGATCATGTATGTACTAATGATCATATGCTTAAGTGGGAAAATACAAAGATATTGGATAAACAGAGGGAAATGCTTAGAAGAAAATTCAAGGTAGCTGCTCATATGACAGTGGTAAATAATCCTATAAGTCAACCTAGTGTGGCAATACACAATGTATGAAAACCTCTAATTAATCTTGCTCTTAGGAAAAAAATAAAATAAACTAATTAACCTCGTAAAAAAAAAACAAATTGAAGGACTCCAGAGGATTTGATCCAACCCTCATATATAAATATATCAAATTTCTACTATATGTTGCCTTTGACAGAATAGCTCAGTAGGTAGAGCATTTGCCTTAAATTCAATATTCAAGAATCTAAAGGTGTGAGTTCAACTTCTAAGCGAATATTGTCACTGTGCATATAGGCCAGCAACACCTGAAAAAAAACCATCATTACAAATATTTAGACATTCTTTATAATGTACATTTAAAAAAACAAGAATCATATAAAACTAAATATATTTTGATATTAATATTTCAAAAATTTCCACTATTTGACACCTCTCTCAGTCTTCACATGATCATCATTCTTTATGCTTTCACAAGCTGTCAACACAGATGCAAAACTCCCCATAAAGTAACTGCTGGAGAACTGCATTGGATTCTAAGATCTAGGTGCAGAGCTCTCAGATCCAAAGTTCTTTACTGATGATGTCCACAAGCTAGAAATTAGTCTGGGGATAGTTCATGACTAGGCACTAGATAGTTATTTTATGCACAAACCTTCCTGCATCTATTGATTATATAGTTTGCAGTGAGTGGCCCTATTGTATGGAGACTTTTTCCTCCCACTTTTCTTGCATTTCATATATCAAATCTTTGAAAAATGACATTCCTTCCTATGCACATTTTACAATGCTTTATTTCATTCCCCTATAATAATTTTGGGTGCTTAACAATCTTTCTCAGATCTACTAAATAATTTCCTTTCTGGTAGGCAATCAAAATAGTTTCAGAGGAGTTAAATAAAATATTATGGATAGTGTAAAGAAAGGACAAAGTTTTTTAAATATTTTTTTTATCCACTGAAATGATTTTATATTATAAATAATAATAAATTACCAGTATAAGATTTTGAGAAATTAAAAAATTAACCACAACAGTTGCCAATATTTTTAATCCATACTTGAATTACTTTTATCAATTTTTCAAATTGCATTTTATAACAGCAACATCTGCTCAAGCTAAAACACATTCTCAAGTATAACTAGAACTTAGTTAAATAGTCATGTATAAGAAATTAAATATTCTTCACTTTTTCTTCGGTAAATAAGACCAAATGCCAGCAAAAGTGGAAAAACGGAAAATTTATATTAATTATTCCAAATATTTATTGAACCAATATAGAGATAAGTTATGACAAGTATTTATGGAAAATAATAGAAATCTTATAAGCGTACAGGTCAATGTTTTGATCTAAAATGCATTCATATTAAATAGTTCGATGCCAAAAAGTCTCCTATTAATATATAGTTTGCCTTTTTTTTTTTAAATCAAATATTGTCACAACATTCAAGAAATTGAAAATATTTTATTCAATTAATTTTTGTTTAAAATAGATATAACATATAATTTTTCAGTACCTTTGAAAAATACAATCATTTCTTTTATGCAGAATTTAAAAATAAAAAATTTCATCTTTTTATAAAGTGACCTTTAAAAAAAAAAAAAATATTTGGATAAAATTTTATGGTTACCAGAGTCATTATTTATCATTTGTCACTTGAAAAAAAATATGATTAATAGCAAAATTAATTTACACGGCTGTGAAATTGCAAAGTTAATTAACAATAAATTAAAGCTTAAATCATCTCCAAATGATACAAACTGAAAATTTTTTAAATTTTTTTTCCGTACAACTCAACTTTTGTAACTCATTAAAGCTCGCAACTTCTATTAATATTATTGCTTAATATATAACTTACTAATATTACCAAAATAGCTAAAACTTGACACTTTATATTTTGAATTAAATTAAAAATTTTAGGTTTCTTAAATGATTTTATACATATTTTTATACATCATTCGGATTAATCACAAATAGAATAATTTTTATAATTAATTCCCAGCAATTGTATAATGAGCAATTCATTATCTCTTTTCAAGATATCTAGCATCCTTTAACTATTCAAACTTATAATAAGTGGCTCTGGAATAAAATAAAAGGAGTGAAATACTGCTTCAAATGTAGTATTCAATAATTAAAACATATCACATGCAAGCAATGTTCAAACATAAAATCTTATATATATAATTGAGTTAACCAAATCAATTTTCCTTTTTACTTTTCTTTGAAGTTGAATCAGAGATTTTTACTCACTAGCAAAGTACCATTGCTTCTAAACCAGCTATTCACTGCAGTATTCTATTTAGAATATTAAATTAAAAAACCAAATTCATTTGGATCCAACTTACATTCATTTATGTGTGCATACATGCTGAAATCTATCTGATTAGCATCTGACTTAAAAATAAAAATTCCTAGTTAAATTTTTGATTGAAAACCAAATTTAAGATAAAAGTGCAATAAAACAAAAACCACACAAATTGTCAACTAAAAGTCTATCTATTATGGTTCACCAAATTTGATAGATAACAGAAATAATTTTTAAACAGTTCTTAACAAAAACAATAGTGAGCAAAATAAGTAATTTAATGTAATCATTAGCAAGTGTTGTTATTATTAAAAAGTTAGCAGGGATAGAAAAGTTAGTCTACTGAAATGTAAAAAAAACTATGGAAAATTATCACATTACATTTGCTCAAAGAAAACTTTTTTATACTAAATAAATTATCATTAGAGTACTACAAGAGACATTATTATTATCAAGAATTTATTTATTTTTAAATCAGACTGATACATATCAAATTAAATACATATATAAACCTCCTTGTAACTTTCTCTGCATTATACAAAAGAAATATTTATGATTCTGGGAAAAACAAAAACAGAAAAGCTAATTAAAAAGAAACTACTTTTTCTTGGACACAATTATTTATAATTACTTCTCATTAAAATTTAAATATAAATATATTTAATATTTAAAAATGATTGGTTATTATGAAACATTTTGTAATTTATTCTATAATAGATCATTCACATGTCAACAGTGATATCTATTTGTTTTTAAATAAATAATAAAAAAATGTAAATCAGCCCAGTAACATTATATCTATTTGTTTTTGAATAGCAACAGTGTCATCCAGCGGCGTGGATCATCTGATGCTGTAGTACCGAAAAATGTAATAAATTGCTAATAATATTTTAAACATTAACGTGAGGAAATTGAGAATAAGTAAATACATTATTCATATATATTTACTGTTTAAATTATTGTAAGCCTGAAAATTAAAAAAAAATAGTAATTTTTATTAAAAAAATAACAAATATTTATGAGATTTATATTTTTCACACAAAACGACTATCAAACTTCTTCCCTAGTTTTGTTTTTTTTAAAATAATAATAATTGAATGGTTTATTTCTTGGGCATTCATAAAAAGATTTAAGGACCAAAACTGATAGCTGTGATTGAGGGACTTTGATCTCCAAAGTCTGCAATTCTTCTATCACTACACCAAACCATACAGGAATTTGTGCCTTAATTACTATTATGAAATGCTTCAACTGTTTTAAATAAACAGCATCAAATCCTTTTAATGATTTACCATTTGGAATATTTTGTAGGCTGCTTAGAAACTATTTAATAATGAATCTTTAACAGCAAGACTAATGATAACTGATTAAAACAGTTTAAACATTATCTAATGCTACTAAAATGTAAATAAACATAAGAAAAAAATTATTTAGAAAAATATGGAGAACTTTGTATTTTCAAAAAAAAGGATAAAGGCAATGTTTAAAAAATGATAAATATTAGATTATTATAAAAAATTGGCAAGAATTTTGTTTTATTTTATGTAAATTTTGTGTTCTTTTACAAATGTATTTATGTATAAAAATTTTGAACTATAGAAGTTTTTTAAAGAAGCAAATGATAAATTTTATTATTTGACATTTTAGTTATGAAAAATAGAAAATTAATGAAGATATCAGAAAAAAAGTAAAAAATTTAAAAAAACTTAAATGACATTAACATAGGATGTGACAATATTAAAAAAAAAAAAAAAATTAGCTTTAAAATTGGACTTCATTCAAAAACAATTGCCTTAAAACTTGTATTGGTAGATCACTATAAACTGGGTTTAAAACTAAATATAATTTGAAATTGCTTTTAAAGTATTGAGATTTCCCAAATAATCTTGGAATTGTTTTGGTAGCCATTTCTTATTTAACAAAAATGCCATCCTGCTAAAGGTTGGCGAATGTTTATCTATATAAATATTTTATATATCTATATCAATGTAATAAAAACATTTTAATGCTTGTTATAAAATGTTTTTATTATTTAACCCCAAATAGAGTTTTTTTAGATGTTTTTTTTTTTTATTGTAGAATTGCAAACAATTTTTTAAATCAATTTAAGAGTTGTCATAATTTTTTTAAATTCCAAAAATAATATTAACATTGTATAAATAAATAAAAATTAATAATAAAAATGATTAAAAATATATTTTTTTTAATTTTCAAACAGAAATTTGTTTTGATAACTAATTGTTTAATTACTTTTTGAAAACATTGACAAGTAAATTTATATTGGGTAAAATATAATTACAAGTCTAAAAAAATCATGTTAAAACTGCTACTGATATTAAATATATATAAACTTCAATAATAAATCTGAATAAAATTCAATAAATATTTTTTAAATTATAAAATATGATAAAAATCTTTTATATTCATGTTAAAAATAAAACATAAAAAACTACTTTTCAGCTAAATTTATTGTAAAAGACTAATGCATATATAATAACTTTATTATTAGAGATAGCAAAAAGGCTAGATATTACATGATTATGAAACAAATTGACAAAACATAAGATAAATGAAAATTTGTAATCATATTTTATTATAAAAGTAGTAGTTGACATGAGAATGATATACTGTATTGGAATTACAAAAACAAAAACAATAACTAATCTTTCAATAATAATTTGTTAATCATTATATTTAAATCAATTTAAAAAAGCATACCAACTACTACCCATGGTGATGAAAAGATAGAACTTACATATAAGGAAATCAAAAAAATAATTAAAGAATAATACAAAAATGCATACTGGTTAATGAAATATTTAAATATTGTAATGACAGAAAAAATCATAAATTGATATAAGATTATGGGTTAGATATAAAAAAAATATTACAGATCAAAGATATTCAGTAAAATAAACAGAAGGATCAAAACCATAATCCTAAGATCTAGGTGCAGTGCTCTCAGATCCACAGCTCCTCACTAACAAAGGCCACAAGCCAGAAACTAGTCTGAGGATATTGGATGAGTAGGCACTAGATGGGGATTTTATGCACAAGCCTTCTGGAATCCATTGATTACTCTGGTTGGCACAGGGTGGCACTACTGTATGGAGAGTTTTGCCTATTTAATAAGTTATGTACTAGCATAAGAGATAGTGATCATGTGATGTTTAGTGGTTTAATTCTAGAAGAAAAGACAAATATAAAAAGACAAAGAATAAAAGCTTGAAGATAAATTTTGCAATGGTTATACAAATCAATCATTATATACCATAGCATAGCAAAAAATAAAAGTAAGATTAGACTGATGCTATAGCAATAAGTCAATGCTAGAAATACAGATTTAAAATTAATTTCACAAGTATCTCCATAAATGTCTTTATAACAGATTTAAAGCATTTACCACAAAAGATAAGGAAATATATACTTTTGTGAGTTTGTTGATTTCATCATTGTGGTATAGAAAGATATATTCAAGAACTGAAAGAATACCATTAACAATTTTCATTTAATGACTTTTTTAATATGATGAGAGAAGGCTTGACTTTGACTTCAAACTTATTCAGCACCATATTGTATAAATTTTGAATTAGTTTAACTTTAGAAAATTAATAAGAATGCTTATAATATATAAAAGCACAAGTTGAAAGTAACCTGCTACTTTAAAAAGAACAAGTTTTAGAGTGATAAATGAACTAGTAACCAATATGGTGCTAAAAATCATTTTAAATATCAATCATTTTATGAATATTGTCAATATCAAGAAAAATTCAGAAAACTATTATTAATAAAACATTTTCTGAATTGCAATTCCAAGATAGAAAAATTATCAATGATTACTAGCAGTTTATAAGTTTTTTTTTATTATCAAGAATGTTTATTACTAATGTGTACAGTGATTAATTAAGAAGACAATTAAAAAAATTTGTACATGTTATTTTGAAAATTATATGAGTTCAGATAGGGTAAAGTCTAAATCTGCTCTGAACTGCATCAATGTTCATCTGTCCAGCCTATGAGTGTTTCCAGGTTCTGATAGAGAATTTTTAAGCTGGTTATTATCAAGATGTTTAACTAACAAGTTTAATATTTGTTGCTGCTGAGTCAATCACTTTATATATTGTGTTTCTTGATCTTAGATCTTGTTCTTGTGTAATGTTTAATTCACATAGTCAGAGGTTTTCGAGGCCCATAATGATGGCTTTGGACCACATTTTTCTGTAAATCAGGAGTACTGGTCAACTAGGGTATGGATGCTTATTCCTTTTAAGTTGATGCATTAAAATTGAACAGGTCTCATGTTGATTCAAAAATGTATTTGAGTGCAATACACTGGTCTCTTTCTCTTATTTTACTGAGTTTTTTTAGGAAGATCTGAGCATAAATAATTCTATTCTCGTTCAATATTAATTCACATCTAGTTAACCAGATCCCATACATCAAAAAGGTAACACTATGGACTATTGCATATTCCCCTTCTGAAATAGCATGTATGAGTAAGTCAATGAGAGGTTGCTTATAGTGGAATATGCATGATAATGCTTCACATTTTTCCATGAGGTGCATGATTGATTCATCTTCTCTTTTGCTTAAGGGGCATAAGTTTGAACAAATGCCTGCATATAAATTGAAAATAAAGACAAATAATACCCTCATCATTATAAACAGTTTTTTAATGGAGCATATACTTTTTAGTAATATTTTAATGCTTAAGAGAAACTATTTCACTATATAAAAATGTATTTCTCATAAAAAGAAGCTTTAAAGTTAACAAAAGACAGCCAGTTGATCAATTTGCTATGCTTTATTTGACATATAGTAAATCCTTGTGAAGTAAAAAAACATTCTGTTTTATCCCTCTTCCTTCATGAAATAGCATTAACTTAAGAACTTCTACTTCATAAAGCATTTTAAGAAGGCTGTAAATATTTTCTGATTTCTGTCTTTGAGCATTATACATTTATTATACTAAAGGGAGTATATTATTACTGTCTTTTTTTTAAAAAAAAAAAGAAAAGAAATAATAATATAATGATAGAAATCTGAGATATAGCAAATGTATGTTAACAAAAATTATTGAAGTATCTATTTAAAAAATGAAAACGCAATGTGGTTATAAATTTTACAAGCATAAGCAGAGGGTGATTATCAGATAATGCATTATTTTAAAATTTGTTGTATTTTTTATGAAGATATAGTTATGATTATATAAATAATTATATTTAAACAGCAAGGATTTACATTCTAAGCACATGCACTGTAGTGTTGTTATAATAGTTTACAGAGAAATCATTGAGCTGTTGTAACAAACCCACAAACTACAGCACATATGCTTAGAGTGTAAGTCCCTGCAGTTTAAATTATAAATGATTTCTGTGCTAGTAAATAAAATCGAATATTATATAAATAGTTATAATAAAAGCTTCATTTGGAATATTACACTTATAAAGAATTTATTTTTAAGACATTGCAAAAAAACAACAACAATGACAATAAACAATGCAGAGACAATTTTGTCAACATCTATAATAAGATAGGACATACCATATGTGAAAAGCATTAGATTATTGACCTAACTAATATTTAAAATAAGGAAATAGTTTACAAAGACTGGTTGTTAAATAAATTTTGAATAAATTATTCCATATTTGTTTGTACTTATTTAATTAATTCAAGTGTTGCCATTAAGTTGAAAAATTGATCTAAAAATATTTCTTCAAAATGTGTTTGAACTGTAACAAACCCAGACATAGAGAAAGAGATGAGTGAGGTGTCAAAAAATGATGGGCAAATTTTAAAAAATTTTTGATTTTATATCTTTAGATTTCACTCACCTATCTACTAAGTCATAGGTCAGTCAGAATATTTACTAAGAACAGATTGGTGAGGATGAGATTGAATTATTTTTGGAAAATACAAAAAGATATATGGAAATATGATCTAATACAATAAATTAGAATGATTCTGGTTTTATATTAGTTCAAAGTAAGAAAAAAGAGAGTTATAAATAAACAATGAGATACATAAAGATTTCAGTAAAAATAAAAAAAAATTGATTCAATTTATTGTTAAGTTTTTGTGAAAGATTGTCAGAATTATATTTAAAATCTTTAAGAATATGTTTCTGATACATAAAGGATTTTTATTGATCTATATAATAATAGATAGATTTTTAGCGTTTTTAAAAAAGTATCTGTTACGTAATGAATTACAAAAAAAAAGTAAACAAAACAACTAATAATTTAACCAAAAAAAAAAAAAAGTAATTGAATTATTTGGATATGTTAAGAGGGAGGAGTTTTGCATTAATTGATACAATTATGTCGTAAACAGAATAATAAAATAAATAATTAAATGGTTTAATGCTTAGGAGTTTATAACAAATTAGAGACCGGAAGTAATGCAGAAAAACTGCAATCCATGCAACTCAAGCTCCGTAGTTCATACTCTATCACAGAACTAAATCACACGGGGTAGCAAAACAATTATTGAGCTTGAAAATTAAATTGTGTTCTTTATTTAAATTAAATAATTAAAACCAAAAAAAAAAGGTCATACAAATATAAATATGGTCTTATTAAATATATATATAAAATTTAGCAACATTTTATTGCTCTCATCAGGTAGTACATATATTATTATGAATGACTATTATATTTTGTGACATCTAGATTTTTTTTCTTATTAACAATATTTTTCTCCTATTTTTTTTCCTACCTCCTCTTCTCCTATAAATATTATATACATTATACCGCAATGAAAAATTATTATTATTATTATATTATTATTATTATTATTATTTTTATTTTATTATTATTATTATTATTATTTTTTTTTTTTTTTAAAAAAAAAAAAAAAAAAAAAAAAGAGAGAGAGGGGAGAGGGTAGTAGTAGTAGTATTGTTGTTGTTACTATCATTGCTATGCACTTACAATCTTCTAACATCACATGACAACATTTCTTATGCTTGCTCATAACTATTATTAAAGGAGGCAAAACTCTTCATACAGTAGTGTCATTTAGTGCAAGACAGAGTAATCAATGGATGCCAGAAGGCTTGTGCATAAAATCCCTATCTCATGCCTACTCATCCAATATCCCCAGACTAGTTTCTGGCTTGTGTTTCTGACAGTTATGAGAAAGCATAAGAAATAGTGATCATGTAATGTTTGGTGGTTTGATACCAATCCTGCCTAATAGGATAGTGTTGGCTATGGTTATTAAAGAACCAAAGACACCAAAATGTATGGGTACTGAACTGAGTTCAGACCTATATGACTATATAAGCTAATGAACTTAGATTGAAAATATTATTGTGTTTTCAATTTTATTCTCATAGTTTTGTAGTTAAGTAGAGATAAAAGGTGGCTGCTGGAGAGTTGCATTAGATCCTAAGATCTAGGTGCAGTGGTCTCAGAAACAAGGCTCCTCACTGATGAAGGCCACAAGCCAGAAACTAGTCTGGGGATATTGGATGAGTAGGCACTAGATAGAGATTTTATGCACAAGTCTTCTGTCATCCATTGATTACTCTGGCTTGCACTTAGTGGCACTACTGTATGGAGAATTTTGCCTGTTTTAATAACATTTATAAACATACTGACATGCTAAAAATAATATTTTTTTCTGATTTTAGTTTACATATTTGCTAAAAATATGTGTTTTTTATAATTATATATATATATGTAATATATTTATGTACTCATCTATTTATAAATAAACTACACTAATTATAATGTATATACTATTTATATGCAGCTCTATGCATATGGAATATTATACAAATTTATACATACACAACATTTAATTTTTCATTTATTTTTATATCATCAATTATTAGTTAATTGTATAAGTGTTTTGTGTACATATACATACTTTTTTATTTATTATATTTAATGTAATTAGTCTCATAGTGCTAGAGACTCCATGAAAATATAAATATCAAAGCATTATATTTGATAAAAAGACAATTAATTTATCTCATTTTAATGATCTGACTTAATATATATTTTTGATTATGTTTTTTTATCTTCTAATAATGTCACCACCAAAATTATTTACTATAAGTTTATTATTTATAAGTTATAAGAGGAACACAAATTAATAAATAAGCTAATTTCAAAATTCAAAAATTACAAAAAAAAAAAAATCAAGTCAGATGTCATATGACTTAATTTAATAAGCTTGTGTTTACAAATGTTATAGATAGAACTTGCAAAACAAACTCTTAACAAGCTTTGTAGAATACCCCCAAGCTCCGACTGGTTTCTGCTACTGGCATCCTCAATGAGGTGCTAGGATATTCAATCATTAGATTAAAAATACCAGGACAAGCCCAGCACTTTATCCCATGTATAACTATTAAGTAGAAACTGAAATTTTCAGACATTCATATACTTCCAATCTATCTATCGAACTTAAATAATCATATGGGACTGAACTAATCATCTAATGATTGGATATCCTAGCACCTCACTGAGGATGCCAGTAGCAGAAACCAGTGTGAGGCTGGGGGTGTTCTACAAAGCTTGTTAAGAGTTTGTTTTACAAGCTCTACATATAACATTTCTAAACACAAGCTTATTAAATTAAGTCATGTGATATCTGACTTGGATTTTTTTTTTGTAATTTTATTTTTTGCTATGATGGCTTTGGTGATTTTATATCGCTAAAGCTATTAATATATGGTGTATCTAAACTTAGTTCATTCCCATATGGCTATTTAAGTTAGATACCTGGATTGGTATGAATGTCTAAAAATGTCAGAGTTTCTACTTAGTTATACATTAGATAAAGTTCTGAGCTTGTCCTGGTATTTTTAATCTAATGATTGAATATCCTAGTACCTCACTGAGGTCACTGGTAGCAGAAACTGGTCTGAGGCTGGGGGTATTCTACCAAACTTGTTAAGATTTTAATTTTGAGAGCTCTATATATAAAATTCAAAAAACAAAAGTCCAGTACATAGATAGGCAATACTACATTTTTGTTTAAGTTTATTGTAAGTACACATTCATACATAACACCAAGTTAAATGCATACATTAGTAAGACAGGATCAATAGAAGATTAACTATTAACATGAATACCACACAGATAATGAGCTTTTTAAAAGTTATTATCCACTTGAATCTTTCTAAAATACAGCATATGAAAGAAATATCACAAGATTTGTCAGAATAGTAGAATATTACTTATATTATTATAATAATTGGCTAAATCATTTTACTATTATTAAATTTTTAGCATTATAGTTAGAAAAAGTATATCCAAAATAGATAAAATGAAAATGTGACAAAATCTATGTTATGCAAAATTTCTATAATGAATCCAATGTTGGATGTTAATTTTTGATTAATATTCACTAACTGATCAATTTTTCCATATTATATTTGAGATCTTAAATAATCTAGCCATGCTTATATAAGATTCTTTATTTAATGACTGTTTTTTTTTTTAATTTAATTGCCTTTCTGTGAACTTTTAAATCATAAACTGGATATTTTAATGATAGATCTTGATTGACTACATCCAATGAAAACATTGAAGTTATAAAGTTAATGTTTTGAAAATATATGTTTCTCCTGCTGAGATTGGCAATCATCAATTTATATATTTAGTAGTTGAGTTATTACTTTAGCAACATTTATATTAAGAAATCAGTTAAAACTGATTAGTTGATAAGTTATTTTTAATGTCTTATACTTCTATTAGAGCTAATGATTTAGTTGAAATAGATTTATTTTTCCTTAAATACTATCAATTATATCTGTGCTAGAGATAATCTCTAGTTTTGAAAATAATTAATAATAATCATTAGTGTATTTATCTTAAATGGATGGCGTCAAAGTTGTGAGTGGAGGAATTTTGACAATGGTAAATGAAAATGTAATAATTTTCTCTAGATAAATACTTTGCAAATAATAGAGATATATATGAGAGATAGTGACCTGGGCCAACTGATGAGTGCTGGTTCAGCAGGAAATGCATCTTGGGGGGGCATTTGTCTTTTATTTTGTCTTTATTTATATGAATTTGAAAAGAATAGAGAAGCGTGGAGGTGTTTATTATATCTATGCATGAAATTACTGCATTTTTTAAAATGCATAGAAGTCAATGGTCAATATTATTTTTCCTTTGCATCCAAAAATTCATTAGAGATAAAATAAAGTATATATTTTAAAGATTCAATATATTTTAAACTTAATAATTAATAGATATTAAAGAATTTTATGAAAATAATTTTTAATCTTTAAAATTGGTAAAAAAAAATCTAATAAAGAGTTTAAGAAATAACTGAATAAATATACTAAATAAATCATTTAATCAACTTCAATCACTCCTTATAATTCATTTACCAGTGTTAACTGATACAATACTGCCTGGCATGGACTAATTTCAACATCTGAATGTAATCTTCTGACAAGTTTATCTTTTTCCTCTAGTTATATTCTCAAAGTTTCTGTATTTATGGTTAAATGTCTGATATTTTATGTTAGATTTCAAAAAAAGTTTTATTATTAGTTTCAATAAACAATTTAGTTTTGGTATGTGCACATGTATAGATAATATATTTTAAATAATAACATTTATATATGTACGCTTTTATTGGAATTAAAGAATTATCATTATTTCTAAGAACATGATAATAGAAAATAAAAAAATCAAGAAAGAATGGTTTATTTCAAATGTAAAATAATTATTTTATCAAAGGTCTAGTAGCATATAACTGAGTGTGTATTAAAACATTTGCATATGAATACTATTTTAGTATCAATCAATTTTTCAGTATTTTGAGCCAAGATTATGGGGTATGAGGTTACGCTTGTGTATTTTAATAGTGTTTATTTGACTCTGTGAAAAAAATACATATGTTTAAATGTGATTATTTTATTTTATATTATTTATGGAGATTATTGATTTCTTATATATATATACATACTGTTGAAAACTACTACTTAAGTATTATTTTGAAGTTTGATAGAGTTAAGCATAGTAGTAGTTTTCAAATATATATTTGCAATATTGAACATGTGTAAAGAAAGTGCATGACAATAAATTAATAAGACAGCATGAATATTATTAATAAAAATAATATATGGATCTTTTATGAAGTTTGAAGTGTATATCTGGGCTAAAAATAAAATAATATATCATAATAATTCATTATTAATAAAGATTGATGTATTTATTTAAAGATGATAATCATTGCTAAGTGTATATGGGGAATGTAGCACTTTTATACTGAATCAAATTTGAACTTTAATTAAATTAATTTTTGACAGAATTTTTTTAGAAAACTATTTTTATAGTAATCCACCAGATGTCGCAAATATTGTATTTTTACACTATATATTAAAAAACAACTCAAAAATTCTAATAGATATCTTTAGTTTTAATGATTTATGATTTACTTTTTGAAATTTTATTGCATTTAGTTTAGTATATCTTGAATTTGGTTCAATATAAGACTATCATTAATTAATAGTTGAATGGTTAGTTACTCAGAAGGTCATGTGCTACATGTTGAGTTTCACTCTAAGAATGCCTATCTCAATTTATCACTTTATAATAACATTTTACTGCACATCTAATTGATAAACACTCTCAAATTATTATATACTCTAGATAAATTACAAAGACAATAACTGTATTTATAAAATGAGTAAACATCAAAACAGTAATTGCAATAGGGTATGCTGATTAATGCATTAACCTGATATGGAATTGTCATCAAAATAAAAATAAAAAGCTAAAGAAAATTGAAGAATTTTAATGCAAAGTCAGAATATTTGTAAAATAATTGGCCCACAATATATTCAGCTTGGTATTTGGTGTTGTTGGATACTAACTAATTTTTAAACAAAGATTAGACAATCTTGTTTAGCATTGACATTCATTTGAATTAGAATTAGGTCATCATATATGAGGAATATTCCTATATTGATGACCTGGTGGAACTAATTAAGTGGTAGTAGTAAGTGTAGCTATGCCTGCTCTTAAATATTGATCATTGTTTTTATAATATATCGGAATTATCAAAAATGAACGATTTTTTAATTAATATATAGAGTAATCAGTAGAGATGATTCAAAATAATATGTTAAAATATTCTGTTTATATTAAAATGTTATTGCCCTCAGAAAATATGATTCAATCAACTAACCATTAATTAAAGTCTTCTTGTTTTTACTAAGTTGTAGTTAAAGTGATAAATTTTCAAACAAAATTCTGTTGCATGATGGATGATTTTAAATTTGACAAAACTTTCTTCTACCAGAGGTGACTGTGTTTTGATAGCTGCTGAGAGAGAATTCCATACAAACTATTAATTTTATAAAAAGATAAAAGTGAATTAACTTCAATCTTTTTTTTAAAAAAAAAGTCTTATTCCTGATAACTACTGATGTTAAAAATAGTAACATCTAATTGAATTTTATTGTTCCTCTTTTTTTTAAAGAAAAAATAGCAAAATAGACTTAATAAGACCAAACATTTATATGAGTACATATTAAAAAGAAAAGTAAATTCTTACTAAGGATCATTTATCTATTGTTGCTCAAATGAGAATGACTCACATCTAAGTTATTTGAGCATGTAAAAGAGAAAACTTACAGAATTGGGGTGGGTGCTAATTTAATCCATGACATGTACTCATATCCTGAATATTTTATAATAATATATATTCAAAATATTGTATTTTAAAAAATATGGTTATATCATCTAATAAACTAGATAAATCATATAATAAAAATTAAAGTAGTACTTTATTCATATTTTTAAGAAGAACAGCATTATGAAAAGATTTGAGAAGCAGTAAGTGAAATGGATGATTTGTTTCTTAAATTATCTGAAACAGCAACTTAAAATATACTATTCAATCTCATTTGCTACTTATATATTTGAATGGACTACAAGTAAAATTTCCTCTAACTAATAATATTAAATACAAGGCAAAACTCTCCATACAAGAGTAATCAATGGATGCCAGAAGGCTTGTGCATAAAATCCCTATCTAATGCCTACTCATCCAATATCCCCAGACTAATTTCTGGCTTGTGGCCTTTATCAGTGAGGAGCCTTGGATCTGAGAGCACTGCACCAAAGCTCCTCACTGACGAAGGCCACAAACTAGTCAGACACTAGTCTGGGGATATTGGATGAGTAGGCACTTGATAGGGATTTTATGCACAAGCCTTCTGGCATCCATTGATTACTCTGATTGGCACAGGGTGGCACTGCCTTGTTTAATAACAATTATGTGCTAGTATAAGAGATGGTGATCATGTGATGTTTAATGGTTTAATATTAAATACCTTTGATGATGAAGTGACATATTCTCCTCTTGAATAGTTTTATAGTAGTGCCATGATGGATTCTGGAACTAATGCTCCCTGTAATTAAAGTCCAAGCTCTCACATAGACATTAAATATCATAACCTCTCCAGCAATGGCCAGTGGTTATTATTAATAGAAAAGTTTTATATTAATAAGATAGTAATTCATCTATATGTTTTACCAATATTATTAAAGTATTTGATTTGTTTTATTACTGTTTAAAACTTTTATTTATTTATTTATTTTATAATTTATTGTTTTTTATATATGTTAAACAAAAAAGTTTTTTTTTAATAGTATAAATCAATGTAGAGACTGATGAATTTAATTAAAATTGTAGCACTAAATAAATCAAACAATTGGATTATGAATTATTCAGAATATTTTTTAAACTTACTTTTATATTAAGAAAAAAAACTACAAATTATAGAACTGTTTTAAATTCTAGTACCATGTAAACGACATGAAAATGCTTCAGAAAAAAATAAAATAAAATGTATAATAAAATGATCACTCTAACTGTTACTTATTTTCACTATATAAAGCATAGTGTAAGTTAGGACATGGATGGCATAAGCTTATTAAAAAGTCATAGACTAATTAAATCATTTGTAACCCTTAGCATTCACTCACATGTGTGTGAGCACTATTTGTAATTAATAGATTAATAATGAAATAACTGAAGGTTTTGTAAAAAAAAATTCAATTTTTTTTAATTTGAAGACATTCATAAGATAAGATAGAAATCATGCAGGATGAATTTATAATAATAATTTAGAAAGAACAAAAACAAAATATTGAAATCTAACAAGAAAAAAATATTTAATCAGGGATAAGAAACAAAAAAAAATGAAAGATTGATAAAAAAAAAATTTGTAATATTTTTTACAAATTGATAATTACTAGAAAAAAACACTATAGTGACTACATAAATATGATTTTAAATTATGACCAAAAAAAATTATATTTAGAAAGTTTAAGATTTTCACATATCTAATTTTTTCTTTTTACTTTTTTTATTTGAAAAGATAAAAAGAAAAAAACAATTTGGTTTCTTGTAAATTGAATGAAGATTTAAAAAAAAGTAATATAAATCAGAAAAAAGCTAATATTTTTTTTATTAACAAATGGACATTATGTATATAAAGTAGTTATACAAATAGCATACGCAAGGCATTGAAATAATGACTTTTGATTATTAGTAAAACAATTAATTAAATGATATTAAAATCAAATGCAAAAGTGCAAATACTGAAGAATACCAAAAGTGTATTCAAAAATTCAATAATTAGCTAAATATAAAAGTTTAATTGTGAGAAATAAAAAATTTCTACAAAAAGAGTAATTTAATTTTAGTATATAAACAATAAAACAGATTGACTGTGATAAATGCGTTCATATGAATCAACATCTCAACTGCAAAAGCAAAATTCTTTCTGAAAGATGCAATTGATTGTATATATAGTTAAAGAAAAAGGGATTGGTTGTTTCACACATAAAAAATAAAGTAGATTCAGTTGGCAAAAAAGTTTGATCTGTGATTGAATGCCCCCCCCCCCAATTGCTTATGCTAATTATAACCATCTTCACAAAAGTAGTGAATCAATTACAATCTAATAATTGATCATATTTTAATTTTTCAATCAATCACTCTAAAACTAGTACAAAATATCTAATGTTACTATTTTTTGCACATTTTGCTAATATTAAAAACTATTTATCAAGTCTGGTCTCAAGATCTTATTTCAATGCAGTTCTTTATCATAAATTCTTTTTATTAACTTTTTATAACCCAATAATTTTATTTTCTGTTTGGTTACTATTTATTAATGCATTCCTAAAAATGTAAAGTTTGTTTTCTTTTTTTTTTTCACACTGCTGGAAATAATGATACAAAAAATGTCTGTTTTATAAGTTTTAGTGAATTGTTATTAGTCTTTTTTAAAAAAAGGTATAATTCTGATGAATTTTCATTTAAAATATTTTCTTCTTTTAAACAATAGAGAAAAACTGCACATATATAAAATCAAAAGGATAGACGTTTATGAATTATACAATTTCATTTTAGAGAATCTAATGGCTTCTTTGCAATACTGACTGATGTAGATCTTGAATATTGGTAAATTACTCTGCAAATATTATTCTTCATAAGATAAAACAATTTCAAAATAAATAATATCTATGAAAGAATAAAATTCCAGTCAGCATTATGACACTATGAGTACTATTGTGAAGCTAAAGCTTTCATTTCAATGAGATTATATGAGAATTTTTGAATCAAACAAAATATAGCCAAAAATATCAAACTGGAAAATATTGCCTTTTTTTTATTATTAACATACATACTTTTTTCAAAGTAGATATAAGACATTTCCAAAAAATTTTACAGCCTGGTTAACAGTGCAAACAGATTCACTTTGCTTATATTATAATCAAAGTTTGATTAGTTTCATTTATTATCGTATGTGCATTTTAATAATATTTTTAAAAATATTTAAATATCTTTTTAAATTTTATATGTACACAAATATATATTATATAATTCTTGTATACACAATATATATATATTAAAACACTGCAATCGGACAAAAAAAAATTAAATAAAATAAATATTGAGTGTTTGGAGGTCCCTGATGTATTGTTGATACCAGGTGTCATTTCCTATTAAGCTTATTGTATGTATTGATTTGCTATTTATTTAATATTTTAATAAGCGTATAGGTGATTTCTCTATATATTATTATGTATAGCTTATTTTTAATGATGAATTAGTTTGAGTATTCTCTAAATGTTTTATACATGTGTAGTATTAATGGTAGCTACTATATCATTATTGTTTTCACTTCCATGTGTAAGTTTATTTCAAACTTATAATGCATTTTACACATTGTTCTTTCTTGTAAATGGTTGCTTTGATATTGGTTATATATCAGTGCTATTTATGTTTAGTTAATCATTATGAGAACTTGTTGGTTATGTGCATCAATGTCACATAAATTTGTGGGTTTGAGAGAATTTGTGCATCAAAACAACTATTTATGTAAGTGTACAATCTGACCAAGATTGAGAATTTGAAAATTTATATTTATTATGTGAATATATGTGAATAAAATCAGATTTTACTGCAATTGATATATATATAGATATGTTGAGCATTTAAAAAAATTATTAAGCATGGTAATAAAAAAGTAGAAATAATAAAAATTGGATGGAACTACCATATTTCAAGCATTGAAAATAAAATTGGAAAGGTCTGTGCAGATAAGTTCAATGTTGAATTTAGGATACCCATTAATTTGAATACGTTGATAAATAATATAATGGATAAAATAGATGAAATGTACTGTCATAAGGTCATGTATGCAGTGAAGTGCAGTCAATCAGATTGCCCTTATCTATACTATAGTGAAATTAAAGCAAATTTGACAGCAAGAATGATGCAACATTCTTTAATGAATAAAAACGTTGAAACAGATTTAACAAATGCATCTTTGCTTTATAGTCATGAAAAGAAATATGGGTGTGCTTTTGATCCTGGTATTATAAAGATAATTTGTGAGGAAAGAAATGATAGAAAGCAAAAGGAAAGCCAATAGTGTTCAAATAAGTAAAAAAATGGGTTTTTAAATTTTTAATGATAAAATACTGTTTATTTTTTTGTTTGTTTGATAACAATGATTATGATGCTAATGCATTGAAAGTATAATTGGTTTATTTGCTGGATTTTATTTTTATTCTCTGTTGCAGTGTTTTAATATATATATATATATATATATATATTGTCATAGTTTTTGCAGATGTAAACATTAAAATAAATTGAAATTTTTGTATAATAATCTAATAAAATTTTAAGGCAGCAACAACCAATTAAATCAGTTGTGCAAGCTGAGACCACATGATCTAGTAGTAAGCAATAATATAATGCCTGAGTTACTTTAAGCTTAAAGATGGATTTTTAGGTTAAAGTAACTCAGACAATATTTTGTTATTAAACTTTTAGATCATAGGAGTTTTAACTTGTACAGCTAGTTTTAATTGGATGTTGATTTGATTACATCATAGTTGAAAATTTTAACTATAAGGGAGAACTCAAAAGTAACCAGAATCATCATTGATATGCACATCTGTTGTAGTATATACTTTTGCTGTTACACACTTTCTGCAGAAACCCTTCTCCATTAATCTGCCAAATAAAATCACCATGTAGAATTGTGGGACATGTAGCACATTTTTTTCTAAAGTATGTTTTGCGTATTTATCAATTTTTTTTATAAATAGCTGAAATGTTGGAATTAACTCTGATTTTTTTGTTTATTTTTATGCAAATGTCATTTTTCTCTCAGATTTAGTTTGTAATGGTTAGGCATTTTATCTGCAAGTTCTGAAATATTTATGTGATGCAGTAAAATATAAACATCCATTTTGTGCAAAAAAAAAAGAGTGCAAACTCCACTTCAACAGTGACTGCTCTCAAAGCCTTGAGTTTTAAACAATTTTTAATTAAATTCAACATGACCCAGTTTGAGGAAGGTACTTGTTATTGTACCGAAATGTCAGCTATTTAGATATTTTACCACATGGAATATCCCGAAAATAATGATAATATGAAATCAACATTCTAACTATATCTCCACAAGTTTAATTTTTTAAAAAAGCAAAACTCTCCATACAGTAGTGCCACTTAGTGCAAGCCAGAGTACTCAATGGATGCCAGAAGGCTTGTGCATAAAATCCCTTTCTAGTGCTTACTCATCCAATATTCCCAGACTAGTTTCTGGCTTTTGGCCTTCGTCAGGGAGAAGCCTGGGATCTGAGAGCACTGTACCTAGATCTTAGGATTTAATGCAACCCTCCAGCAGCCACCTTTTATTTCTACTTAACTACAAAATCATGAGAATAAAATTGAAAACACAATAATATTTTCAGTCTAAGCTCATTAGCTTATATAGTCATATAGGTCTGAACTCAGTTCAGTACCTACACCTTTTGGTGTCTTTGGTTCTTTAATAACCATAGTCACCACTAACCTACTAGGCAGGATTGGTATTAAACCACCAAACATCACATGATCACCATGTCTTATGCTTGCTCATAACCTTTATTAAAACAGGCAAAACTCTCCATACAGTAGTGCCACTCAGGGCAAGCCAGAGTAATCAATGGATGCCAGAAGGCTTAAAATAATTGGAAGGGTGAGAAGATTGAAGCCTGTCTATTAAAGTTTGAGAAATTGCTATCTTAATATAAACAGAGCACTGATTTTCTATATGTATAGGGCATTATGACTTGGCTCAACTGATGAGTGCTAGTTGTGCACAAAATACATATATTGAGAATCATGTATCTTCATGTCTGTGGTCATGTGTTTCAATTTCTTGAGATGGAGTGAAGAATAAATAGACTGAAAAATTTTGAGTTCCAATTCCTTTACTTATATTTATAAGGAACACTAAGTATAAGCAATTACATACTGTCTTAGAATTGCGTATTATCTATGTTGCACTTTATTGTATTTTACACAATTTTTTCTTTGTTATGTTAGCATTTATCACAATATATTATATTCTGTATCATTAATTTCTGATATTACTACACATTTATTGATATTTTAACAAAGTGTATGTTCGGTAATGGATTGATTTTTTTTCCATTTATATGATTGAGTGATGTATATTTTTCATTAAGATTTTGTTACTTTTAATGTATTCTATATAACCATTGGCTGCAGTAATATGTAGTTAATTTTTTTTGTTTTGTTTTTTTTTATCTTGAATTTATATTACATAAAATTTGCAACTAATGACATTACATTACTTTATTAATTAGGTATTCAATTATATACTTCAGATTTTATTGATAACAATATATTTAAGTATTAAACTAATAAACAAACATTTTAATAAATAAAAAAGGCAAACCCATTTAACATTTAAACATTTGAATCATCATTATAAATAGTCATCTGCTAAAATGAGAAGTTCCACGCATCAAACATATCATTTTGTCTTCTTGTAGCTTATAATCTAATATTTAAGATTCCTACCTGCCTTAAAATTATCAATCAATTTTAATATTTCTTTTTTATATAAATTTTTATAGTCTTTTTCTATACATTTTTCAAAATATCTTTACCTCTAATTTAGTCATTAAACAGAAAATGATTTCACAACTAACAAAAGTCTAATATTTCAGACAATTTAAAATTTACTATTAACATGAATTAACTTTATCAATTTTTGTTTTAGTATTGATATAAACAAGTTTGTCATTATGTAAAAGTATACATACGATATACACATAAGTTCCCATGATTCTCTGCAAAAATTTTAAAACTACAATTATTCAGAAAAACAAACAAGAATGTATAATTATGGTAAGTTCTGCTATCAATGACAAGGAAACATATAGAATAAATGTTTTAAAATGTAACAAACTAAAAATAAGTCAAGAATTTTTAAAATTTGTGATAAAAATCAAAGCAGAATAATTAAATATACTCAAGGTAATTCAGGGCCACATCCAATATCATAATTCTATGTTTGCAAAAGAAAATAATTGGCAGAAGTCTCATAAAATAGTGTTACTAATCTAAATGAGTTATTCAAAAGAATGCCTATTAAATGGTAGCAATATTTTTTAAAAAAGCATTTAAAACATAGAAGGGATAGATCTTTTGTCATTGAATATAATGGTGGAAAAATTAATAATGATTTGCTAATAATATCAGAAAAAATTCATAAAATAAATCATAAAAATATAACTATTGCCTGGAATAAAAAAAGGAAAACTCTCAATATTTTCTAAATCTGGAAAATTGATTCTAGAATTAATAAAGACAAATTGGACGGATACAATTGCAATTGTAAAGTATTGAGTTAAGTAAGTATATATATATTAACAAAAGTTATCAATAAAAAGAGAAACTGAATATATTAGATACTTAAATAGAAAAATTGTGATGGATATGTTGAAAGGTTTGGTGATAGTTAGAGAGAGAAAATAGATAAGAGAAAAATATATATATTTGATGATATAAAAAGAGAAAATACATATGTGCGTTTAAAAAAAAAAAAATTGGAGATCAAAAGGTTGGCCTGTCTTTTGGTAGATATCTCATAATATATTGCTCTTATAAAAATTTGTTTTTTTTTTTAATGCATCCAGGATATTACTATATAAAAAAGAGTAATTGGAAGGGGGAGGCTTTATATTACATAGACTAATGATATATAAACAAACATTTAAAAAATAACATTAGATAATAAAACATTAAACAATTTCACACTTAAAAATTATAAGTACGATTTCTTTAGTAGACAAAATGGCTATGAATATTAATATTAGTTATGAATTAAATTACTAAAAAAAAACTTTCTGGTCTTTTAAATATATTTTGAAAGCTGTGAGTAATAAAGTCATAGTAAACTTAGAAGACCAGCGAATCCTACTTCATTTAAGTAATAAGAGAAAGAAATATTACTCCACCAACTACTGATAGCTTTTGGACAGTTTTCCGAAGATACGCCCTCTTGCATGACAGAGTTCGTCAAACAGCAAGTGCACGCAACACGTGCAGACAGTATTATCATTTACACTTCTTAACTCTTCTTCACATAGAGTTTTTAAATCAATTATTATTTGATGTATTTTTGAAGACATAAGTAATAAATTATTTTAATATTATTTTTTTAAAAAAATTGTGATCATTCATTCAGATGTGCGTTCACATATAATATTAAAAGGTTCTCTGAATGATATAGCACAGTGGTAAATGATGGACACAAAAGCTCAAGCTTCTGAGATCAGTCACTTCAGGTGCTCAAGCATTGTTTGATCTGCCAATCAGAAAACCATTTGATTATTTATAAATATTAAAAAAATAAGAATTAAATTAGAAAAAAAATCTGTGTCACTTAATAATCATGTCATAGCCCTGTTCCAGTTTAATGGTGTAATGCCCAATTCAAGAGCTAAATATTCCCACATCATAGTTCAAACAATCACTTTTGATGCTTAAACATCTTGTGACTTCCTAAAAACAAATCAATTGATTTATCTTGTATAATTTAGCAAAGAGTTAACCTTGGTGGACTTGAGAATCAAAGATTTTTGGGTGAAAGTTTAATCTATCATACTACTTGAGTATCACAAGATTTACTCAGTAACTAAGCTTAATATTAAGACAAATTCTTCAGATTTGTAATAAGCAAAGTCATTTACTCAAGACCAAATGATGATATAAAATAGTTGAATGTAATTTATTGAAGTATCTAACAAAGTTACAAAGAAAATCATTAAAACTTGATTCCAATACTGATAGCAAATTAGTAACCTAAGTGTTATATATAGAGAGTAATAACAATTGACAATGATTGCAGATTGTCAAGCTAATTTTCGTAACTAGTGTATGTAGATTGAAATAAGTCAGTGGAACCCAGATCTAATGTCTGACAGATATGGGTCATCAACTACTTCAAAAATATAAAGAAGGCAAATGAGACCAACTCGCGACAGGTACAAAAACAAGTCAAAAGACTCTCAAAGTCTTTTTTTACTGCTACAGTGCTGGCAGGTGTATGTTCAAGGAGACAAAATCCCAGATACTCGGCACCTATAGGTAATCCAGCAGACTAGGACCTTGAACAGATCGTACTGATCTTTTATTATTTTATAATGCCTAACTGGGCTCTTCATGATTAATTAATTTATGCCTGTCGCAGATAGAATGAACTTATTTGTAAACTTTTAATTTTGGTACGTGGGGAGCATTAGGATATTAAGATCCCCAACTGTTGTAGTTAGTTCTCCATATTATATATATGTGTTAGCTATTTATGTTATTAACCTATTTATTGTATATTAACCTATTTATTGTATATTAAACTATTATATTCCATACCTTGTCTGTTTACTAAACCAAAGTTATCATTGCTGATCCATAGGCGAAAACCACAACACAGCACTAAGTATGAACTTACATATTAGGATAAAATATCATAAAGATTTATACTCATGAAGTATACAATACTGAAATCATCATTTGTAAATTGCAGGATCAAATATACTTTTGATACTTTCAAAGTGAACCAACTGAGTAATATTTGAGTGACTTAATGACTATTGAATCTGATTCTAGGGGGAACTAATAAACAGTATATATAATTACACTGAAGGCAATCTAATACACTTTATTAACAATTATTCACTACTGAAGCAATTTTTTCCTTCTGCATTTTTATACCTTATTCAATTCCAGATGATGTTCCTATAGAAAGTTTCATTCTACATCTTGAACTATTTACTAAGGCAATAAACCTAAAGCATGTGCAGTTGAAAATATGAAGTTAGGGACCTCTACAGGTCTTAACCACAGCTTATGCATTGGAAGAAAAGAGGGGAACCCTTCTTTACTTCAACCTACTTTTTATATAAATAGGTGAAGCTGAAGCGGTTAGATCTGAGAGCGTGTAGCTATTCAATACTTCGCTGATTAAGTCCATAATTTAGTATAATAATCATAGCATCAAAAGTTATAAAACCTATCCAAAAAATGCAAATGCAGCTTCCCAATTTATTCTGACTAACATAAACAATCAATTTCTATTTTTTGCAGCACCGATTTTCTTTGTAAATTTCTCAGTTGTTAAAATAATCCATTATTTTTATCATTGTTTCTCCATCATTTTTAATCAATGCTCACTCATATAATGATTTTAAATAGTTAATAAACTTATTATTTTAAACTTTCAATATTGATTATGATATACTCATATAAGTGCATTTGAGTTTGAAAATAAAATCATTCTTATTTTCTCAGACTCTATCTTGTAGTTGGGGTGAGAATATCCTTGCAGTTTTAACATCACTATTTAACAGTGCTAATGAGAAGGGATGATTACCTTCTATATAATTACAGTCTAAACACTGCACTTGTAAAATGTATTCATTATTATATAAATTATTAATATTGTAATCATGATTAACAATAAGTTATATCAATGCTAAAAAACATTAAATAAATTAATTATCATCAATCAATATGGAAAAAATGAAATAAAAATAAATACCAATGTAATGAATATTTTAATTAAAAGCCAAAATAAAAATAAATAATAAATTTTTTCATAAGAAATAAAAATAATATGCTTTGCTTAAAAAAATTCTCTAAATTATGCAGTTTGTTTTTGAACTTTTCACAGAAGTGGAAGAAGGTCTGATAATGTCTGCTGGGAGTTGAAATTAGTGAGAGAAATGTTTATCTGAAAGTTTATAATGATGGTATTTTATTTGTAATTATATGCTGAACTATTTCAATCATCTAGAATTGTATAATATGTTTAAAAAAATTCAAACTTTATTTAATAGAATATAGAGTAGTATATAACACAATGTATTAAGTGATACTATTTTTCTCTTTTCTTCAGATGTTGCTGACATGATCAGTGACAGCATGGAAATCACATTTGGAATCTTTAGATGTGACGATATCTAATTTAAGATAATGCTCTAATCAAATACATAATTCTTTTAAAGAAAAAGTTAAGAAATGAGTTTCAAATATTATGAATTATCATACTCATTTGACATATGGAATTATTTTCACTATCATATGAACAGCATATCTTTATTTTTTTTTATTTTTACTTTTTTCTCTCAGCCCATTGAAAAACGATTAAAAGAATACAAAATAATGATCAAAGAGAAATACACAGATGTTTTTAAAAAAGCATATCATGCAGTTACCATATGTTCAATTGGGAAAAGATCAAAAATATTGGACAAAGAGAAAAAATGAGTCTTGCATTGGTGATCGAGAGGTCGGTGCAACTGCCTTGCACTTGCAGGCAGTTGCCTTGGTTGCGGGTTCGCGTCCCGGCCGATGCTATGACACTTAAATAAAAAAAAGAGGAAAAATGAAAGGTAAGAAATTTCTACCTACTTTAAACCTTGTCAGCTATTTTTCTTCAACTTTTACATTTCAAACAAAACCATTGCACATATTTTATTTTATAAATATAAAAAAAATTTAAAAAGTGAAGCATTAAAAATCTAATATATAAATAGTAAGAACATATTGTATAATCTTTTTTCAAAATTATGTGATTGTATCAAATAATCAGCAAAATGTTTCTGTATTATTAATTATTATTTCAGTTAAACTTCTCTATTCACTGTCTCAATAACCAACCCACTGATCTATTAATCCATGGTTCAAATATATATATATATATTAAGTGAAAATAAATAAAAAAAATATAAATTATATTAATTTTTAAATTTTGGTTTATACTTAGATTGCAATACAATGCAAAAAAAAAAAGTTAGAACATATGGCTAAAATTTCTCAATTTAAAATCAACTGCAGATTTTTTTTTTTACATTTTATTGTTATCAATTTTTATCAACAAAAAAAATAAACCAAAAGATTAATAATTTCATTTTTGTTTATTTATATTTTATTTGAATATGTACAGTAGAAATTTGAATCCAAAAATCCTCTTTGATAAATACTTTCTTATTAAACTTGATTTAGTTTATATAATTAGAAATATATACCATCATTTTTTTTAAAAATCTTTATTTATTGCTTACTAAATCAAAAAAAAAACAACTCAATATTATGAAAATTAAAAATCATTCCAAAATTCCAACTACATATTATCATCTTTTTCAAAAGTTTAAACAAATACCAAACCTTTGTATAAATGTACTATAAAATCTCTGGAAAAATGAACATAATAAATAAAACATTTGATATAATCATTGTGTCAAAAAATATTAATACATTGGAGCCATGATATTTATTACAATTTGACCAAGCTCCTCTCAGATGCATTATACTTCTTGTATAACAGCTCATATTTTGTTGATCAACTTTCATTAAAATAGAATACATATATGTTTATTGAACTGCAGGTTTACAGTACTTTTTAATACATATATATCAGACACAGTTCTTATACATGTATAGTATACATATATAATTTAAACAAATATTTTAAACTTAATAATATAGTTATTAATAATAAATTGAGGGGACACCTACATATTTTTTGCTATTTGCCTGCTTTACTAAAAAAATAAGAAAAAAACTTATTGTAAGGTATTTTATTTTTTAAATAATGAAATGTCTAACTTTTATTGCAATTAAATATGCTATGGTGATTTGCTTTTCTTCAATAACTTTTTTCTCTTATAGAAAGGTAATAATAAACCCATTATTAAAAAACTATGATCTCTCTAATTGTTTTGATATTTTTAAATCAGTATCTACTTTAAGTATGTTCTAAAATTTTATAAAACTTTTAGCATTCTGCTTAGAAAACATTTTATTACATGAAATACCACAGATCACATTTGGATAGAATAATAAAGGAAGAATAAAATGTATAGGGCAATCTGAACTGAAAAATAGCTGCTGGCATATTTTGTAAAATGTATCTACAAATTTTAATTTTTTTTAAATGTGATCGTATATAGAATTCAGAGATAGAAAAATGGCTGGCTGAGTAGTGTAAAATGTATTATTATATTTATATGAATTTTATTGGGATTTTTACATTTTTATTTGTTTACATTTTTTAGGGATATGATATAAGTGAAGTCATATATATTGATACAATGTAGTTTGCAGTATCACTGTACAAACAATATAATAAAAGTTATTTCTGTTTTAAAATATATATATCTTACACTTTTTCTAACAATATTTTTGGAAAATTGTTTAAAGTTAAGCATAAGATCAAAATGATTAACTGTTTTTTGGAAGAAATAAATAGAAGTAATTTTGAAAAGAATTTTATTTCTTTTCAAAAATGTAGCTTGAAAAGAATAGTAAAATCATTTTTTAAAAAGAAAAAAAGGTTTTTTCTTATCTTACTATTTTGACATATGGTAACATTTAAAAAATATATATATCCAAGAAATTTTTGCATTATTTTTGAGTTAATAATATGTAACTTTTTTTTTTTTTACACTTTTTCACAAAGAAAACATAATAAATAAATGAAATGTTGGATGATCTTTAATTTCTATAATATTATTGTTTTATTTATTCAAAAAGCAATTAATGATTTTTTTTTTTAAAAAAAAGGGTAATAGTTGGAGTTTTATATTACAAATGGTAATTTTTTAAAATACTAATATTAACTTAATTTATTTTTTTTGGATTCTTCTATCTATTTTATTTTTTTTTTAATTTTGATAATGTTTGTCAATCATTTTTTTATTTATAAACTAGCTTCATTTCACAATTTGAAATTTCCGATCTATATAATTAAACAGATATAAATATATTTTCACATACTGTATAAATATTGAATGTAGTATTTTTCCAAAAATTATTTCTGTTAATACCTATATGTATATACTATACATACACATTAATGTTTGTCCTATATGTAGTACATCTGTATTGTTCACAAATTTGCATAATTTTTGGAGGCCCTTTGAACCAAAGGTTGTGGATACAGCTATCCCAAAATAATTTATGTTTTAGCCAGTTTTGGACATAATTTTTCATAATATCTAAATTTCAACATAGCATCAGGTCCATACCGAGTACTTAGTATTTGTCTGAAGGTTTGTAATGATGGTATATTATAAGATGTGATATGTTGGACTATTTCTATCATTTATGAGTGAATGTTGAATGTATAGAAAATTTTAAACTTTATTTAAACTTTCCAAATACAAACAACTTGTTAGTAATAACACACAAATAGACAATATAGGTTAATAATTACACAACGTTTTGAGTAGGATTATTCTCCACTCTTCTTCAGGTGTGGCTGGCCTATATGCACTTTATATATACTTTATGCTTTGTTTTTACTAATAATATTAAAATTAATTAATTCTTCAAGGGAAATCTCTAAAATGGTTCTATAAACAGGTAATAAAAACATTGCCCTCTTGGCAGTGATATTTTAACAGTGCTCTCGTTTTCATTTAAAAGTAATTATTAGAGCATTTAGTAAACAAGATTCATTGTAAAGCAATAATTTCTGTATTAATTTGCAAATCAAAAACACATTAACTTATCCATTAGTATATTTATCTTTCAACAGTAAATAATCATATTATAATTTAAATATGAAACATTAACATTATAAAAATACTTCTCACATTGGCGTATAATTTGAAAACTACTTATATTTTCAAACAAACAACTACTATTCTAAAATTGCTATTCAAATTAATTTATCTTTTAATTTTTCAGGTTTTATAGTATTCTATAGACTAAAAACCTTTAACAACAATGCTAATAAATTATTTCAATGTTTTTTTTCAGCCTTTGATAACATTAATCATCATTATATCCATGTTATTTAATTTTGTGAAATTTTTATAATAATAAAAAAGAGTAAATAAAACAGCTTTTCAACTATTCACTATATAACAAATGGTGTCTAAATGCCTCTCATAGAAAAATAGTGTGAAAGAAGTCACTTCTCAATATATTTTTCCATTGCAAATGATAAAGCAGAACATTATATCTGAAGAATAGGAGAATAATACCTCTCAAAACATTGCACATATACTAACCTGTGTACTGTTAGTAACCGTTGAATGTACTTTTAAAATTTAAATAAAGTTAAATTTTTCTAAAGACATTCAATACTCAATGCTAGATGATGGAAGTAGTCCAATATATAAATACAATTAAAATACCATTATTACAAACCTTCAGGAAACATTTTTTATTCTTGTTTTACTTTCTAGCTAAAAATATCTATGAATAGCAATTTTGGATAGTTAGATAAATTGGTTACAGTGCACCTATACAAGGAAAGTTTTAAGATTGAGTGAAGAATGAAAAGAAATCCAACTTTAACTTAGCTGAGACCTGGTCTCATGTCATGGAAAAGTCATGTGAGTACTCCATCACTACAGCACAAGTTACTATATATATATATGTGTGTGTGTGCGTGTGTGTGTGTGTGTAAAATTTAAAAAATTTCTTTTTATAAAGGCAAATCATTCCCCTATTTAATTGCAAACAAAATTTATGTTATGTTCTATGTTGATACATTGTGCTATTACAATTTCAAATTAAATTGTTTAATCTATTACTTCCCAAAATAGATAATACAACACTCTGTGGACCATTAGATTTATCTAGAGGTGCAGTAGTAGTCATAGTTACAATCAGAGACACTGAATAAAAGTAAGTGAATGGTTGAAACATAAAAAAAGAAGAGAAATTTTTTTTTGAAAAATCTTTTATCCATGTTTTATTTGCAGTGTAACTTAGAATTCAAAGTAATAGAAACTACCTTATTTCCCAAATAAACACAGAAAATACAAGTTATAACTTATCAGTGGTCAAGTTCACTGATAGTTCTTAATAGGTGTTGGCAAGTGAGTATGTCATGCACAGAAGCAAGTCCAGTCTTGGCCAAAATATGTGCATGTAAATACTTATTTACAATACTATATTATAAATGGACAACATGGATAAAATTTAATTTAGATTATTTCTGACTTGGGTGACAAGCAGTTAACAATAGTGCCAAGCTCAGTAAATATTTAAAAATTTTAATTCATATTTGATACCATTGATCTTAATGGATTACAGATCACATATAAAATAAATTGCATTATTAGTTAATAAAACAGCAATTTGCACATATCTATTTTTATATTTTTTTTACATATTCACCAATATCACTAATAAAATGGTAGCAGGCTTGTATCAGTATAGTATTATTTGAAGTATATAGTTAGTATATTTATCATAATAATAAAAACAGGTGAATGAAATTGTAAAAAAAAAAAAAACTATTAACCATTAACATTTACTTATATTTATTCAGTCATCTATATTGATTGGTAAATAAGGTATGTGTTAATAATAAAAAAATGTTTAAGTAAGGATAAACTAAATTACTTATTTTTAATAGCATGTCAAATATTTTTTAATTAAATATTTTTTGATACATTTATTTTAATAATTGAAGTACTTATACTTAATGTTTAGCAAAGAACAGAATTCAATTTATTAGTTTCATTAGTATTTTAGTTTGTTTGTCTTTTGCTTTTCTTATACAAAACCACTATATAAATGATATCATGATATTATTCTAATAATACAAATATTAAGATTTGAAATACCAGGCACTTTTATACTTGGAGCCTAATTGTAAATATAGGGGATTTCAATTCAGACTTTCAAGCCCCTTCACTATCCACACTATCTCATACTGATGATACACATGACCACATACACACATGGATGTGGTAATGTGTATCAATATTATGAGATAGTGGATAATGAAGGAGCTTGAAAGTCTGAGTTCAGTGTGTGTGGACATATGTATCAGTAGTGTGAGATAGTGTGGATAGTGAAGGGGCTTGAAAGTCTGAGTTCAAATCCCCTATATTTAATACAAGTATTGTGAAAAATTTTAAATCCAATTAGAGAAAATGCACTTTTTCAAATTTATACATTGTTATATTATTTAATATTTTTTAACCTTTATTATGATAAATAAATAAAATTTTACTTTGTTTACAAATAATATTGTGGTTGACTTTTAAAAAAATATTGAAAATATTGCACTAAATATTTAAACTATAGCTCTCTTCAGCTGCCTACAATCATTATATTACCAATGTAGTAGATTTGATAAAAGATTTTATCAAATAAAACAATGAAGGTTTCAAGATTATAAGAACATTTGACAAAGGTTTATGCAAAAACAAAGATATGGATTTATCTTATTTTCATGGCATTAAGGATAAATTTTCAAGATGTTTGAATTGAAAAAATTATTTTTCATACATCCAAACAAGATCACAATGTGTTTTAGGCTTTTTATAACATTTCATTACTAACTTCTAAATCAGAAAACTGCATAGTATTGGTAAAGATCTAATTTGATTGGCTACAAGTAAATGCATTATGTTACTTAAGGTAGCATCTGATATTAATAAAAAATATATTTAAGCAATAATACAATGCAAAGAAGAATTGACAAAATTGTTCAAAATGTTGAAAACACAATATGTCAGTATTTTAAAATATCTAAAATCTTCTATGCAGCTTAATGTGTCAACTTTGTTAAAAAATAAATCATTATTTTTAGCATATATGTTATTTATAAGAGACAAAAATTACCAAGAATTATCATTAGTTAAAAATTTGCAAACTAATATTACAGAAAAAAAAACAATATTTCATGCATTTGAAGAATTTTTTTATAGATATAATAAACACCTCCATACTTCCCCATTCTTTTTAAATTCACATAAATAAAGATATAATAATGTAAAGGTGTTTTAAGCTTCACACTCTTAGTTCAGAATGCTTGAGTCTGGTTTATTTATATATAAATTTAAGTAGAGAAGAAGGTGGGTTCCATCTTTTTCTCGTATTTCTGGCTTGTGTTTTAGAATTGAGAGTTCCACATGTAGTCATTATTACATCTGATTGGCTATCACATAAGCATTTTTAAAGTGCATCTGTTGAAGGTTTTAGCTTTTCACATTATTATATCTATAAAGATATTACACATGGGAAAGAGAAAGGTGAATAACTCTGTGTGTGTAAAATAAAAAAATCAGATATACTAATCTTTACCTGAGGTTTAAAGTTTATATGTGCTAGAGATAATGTACAGTTTTGAAAATGATTAATAATAATCATTATTATATTTATCTGAAATGGATGGCATCAAAGTTGTGAGTGGAGGAAATTTGACAATGGTAAATAAAAATGTAAAGAATTTTTTTAAAAATCCATTGAGTAATATCTTTTTAATTGTCACTGATACTGCTTCAGATATGATAGGGTGCTATAGAGATACTTTGTATATTTAAAAAAGTAATTCCAAGTTTATTTTTTATATACTGTATCATTTATCATAATTCAGTTGCAAAAAATCTTAATGACTGTCTACACAGGTCATTATATTATAATATTAAATCAATCAACAAATTCAGAAACAATTCATTAAATGATAGGTGGGTTTGCACAACTTTCTATTAGAAACAATGATGAGTTCAAGAAGTTAATTGGTTACCAAAAAGTGCCTGTTTGAATCAATTTTATAGATTCTTTAGCTCCTATGAAACAAAGATAATACATTAAGAGATAACTTGATTGATTCCAAAAATGACAGATTCTTTGACAAATTTGTTTAATAAATATAATAAGACTGAATTTATTAAAAACAAAAATTGTTATTTCTGCATTCATGGCAAACTTCTCTACAAATAAAATAAGATGAGGAAAATGCATACAGTTTCAATTTTATCAATTATAGAAAAACATGATAACTTGCATATCTATCATTAACACTTGGAAGTTTCTCATTCTGACTTGAATGAATATTTCCTATTGGATTTTGGATCCACTTTTTATGTACAAAGAATCTCCAAAATTATATATAAAAAACTGATAGAAGTGGTAGAAAACAAGTGAATGAAATTTAAGTTCAAAGATGGCTGACTACTGATAGTTTCAGTTTCGAAAGCAAATACCTACACTTTATTCTGAATTATAAGTTATAGTATGAAACTTTTTAATTTCTTCAATATACTTAGTGGAATATGGGTCCAGTGTAATTATAAAGATGTAAAATAAGAAAACTATTTGTAGCTAATCACAGTAACTTAAAAATACTACTGACTAAAATAGAGCTGAACACTAACAAATTGCTAGCAACACCCTAGGTTCATCTTTCTCATTAGGATCATTTTTAAGAATTATTCTTCTTTTTTTTTAATATTATACCTCATTGTCTTAATTTTCTCTCTGTAATGTGATATTATGGTTGATTTTAAAAAATAATTTTGTAATTTCAATCTTCAAGATTTTTTCGTTATAACAACAGTTTTCTTTACTATGTTATATGATATACATAGAAATATAAATACATAAAACAGCTCACATTTATCACTTCATCTTTCTGTTTTTTCATTTAAAGGAGGTACATTTTCAAAGGATGCTAAGTATTTTTAAAAGGGTTGATAAGCCAAGAAAATGTAAATACTTCTGGTTAGCCATTCAAAATGTTACGATTTTCTCTATTTTTTTCATTAAATAATAAATGAAAATAGCATAAAACAACATTTTGAAATAAATTCATAAAAAATAATAGTTTATTCTATTTTAAACTTATTGATAAAGTATTGTAATTCTAAATATTGAAAAACTGGAATACATTCTTAAGGGGATAGTAAACAATTCACATTTTGAACTTTTTAAAATTTCCACCCTAGCATTTGAAGAGTAGCACTCTCAAATCATATGTAATATTTTTTTATCTAAATAAAAATGCATTTTAGTAATAGAATAAACTTATTAAAGATGATAATGAGATTTATTTTTAAATATTAAGGATTTTGAAGATATTGTTTTAAAATGATTTTAAAAAATGATGAACTATCTTGTTATCTACTAAGATCAAATGATGTCTGTTGGTTTTAATACCTTATTGCTTACTTATATAACTAGCATATGCACAGAGAACTTAATATATTATAAATAAAAAGTATTACATATTAAAAAATTTGTCTACATAAATATTTAATTTTTAAAAAGTACTAACACCTTCTGTAATAAAAATATCATACGTTTTATTTAATTTTATATGAATTATTGTAGTTAGATCATTATCTTATTTTTATAAAGAATTCAATCTTGATAAATTTCCATATGGAGAAGGAGATGCCCACATATACTTTTAATGCAGTAAAAATGCAAAAATGCTATATCTGGATTTATAGATTAGCATTAAAAATATTCTAAACAATTCTTATAAATATATATATACAGTATAACATTATTGTAGGCACACCTTCAAAAATTTGAATCACCTTATTTCTATAGAGAATTTATTTTATTTTTTATATTATCTATATAAGCAAGCAAAGAAAAAGCCGCTCACATATATTTTCAATGCTATAAACAAAGTAAAATGCAAAGATATTCCACCTGGATTTATTAAATTAGCATAAAAATTATTCTGAATAATTCTTTGCCACACTTAAAAATTTAAAGTGAAGTTTAGATCTTGATTTGGCTTTTTAAAACTGAAAAAAAAAATCTCTCCACTTTAAATATAAATTTTTATCTCTGATGTTAAGATTAAAATGAAATGTAATATCTTACTTTGAAAAAGTTCAAAGTGAGATAAACTATACATTTATATGAACTATAAATAGAAGATGTGTAAATAATAGGGTCTTACTTCGTCTTTAAAAATGATGTATAACAATAATAATGTCAAAACATGTAATAACACTAGTAAATATTATCCCAAAGAGTAAAAGATGTATTAATAAAACAATGTCAGTGCCTGCTTACTTAAAAATAAATAATAAAAAAGTAATCCCAATCCTAAACATCAATGAATTGTATTTATGAATTCTTCAATAAGATATGTGTGTCTGTCAGGATTATATTTATTTAAGAATACAAAAGAAATAAACAAATTTCTTTAAAAAAACTGAATATACAATTCTGTATAAAAATATATAATTATTACCAAAAAATTCTGGTATGTATGCTCAATGCCATTTCTATTTAATTCCCTAGAGGGAACAGCGATATCAACGGAAAAAATTCTTCAGCTATAATTTGATGTATTTTTATCTCTATTTTGTTTTCTAAAGTGCTATTGAAAAATCACCTTATGTGGTTAATCATAATAGAAGAGTGTCCTGTTTAAGAACTAAAGGTTTTTAGTTAACACCGCAACTACAAATTGGTTGGCTCAACCTATCATTTGGATAGTTGGATATTACACAATCTCCTTGAAATTTTTTTTTATCAAGGAAAGACTGGTTTTCAATAGAAAAAAATCAAAAATTGATCAGAATTATCATGTAGAAAAGAATTACAAATATATATTTTATCAACTTTCTAAACATATAATTCGAACTCAGACTTTCAAACGGCCCACTACTTTCAGTGCCATCGTATACTGCTGGACCAGTAGTGGGTCGTTTGAAAGTCTGAGTTCTAATCCCGCATATATTACGTATATAAATGCAGATTTAAGCCTGTACAAGGTATTAAACATGTAATTGTAAAACAAAGTTCTTTAAACAAAATATATATATACACACACACGTTCAAATAATTTTTTTCAATGCTTAATTAAAATTTTAAGATGTACATATATTTATTTGAAAATATTTATCATTTTTCAAAATGCAGGTATGCCTCAAATTCACCTTTCCCAAGGCTTTCTGTTTATTATTCTAGTTTACAAATGCTTATAATTAATTCCTCTCTTAAAGTTCATCAATAAACACCTTTATTCTACTTCTTTTTTTCTTTTACTACTGCTATACTTTCCAATATATTTTTCAAAATTATTTTACTTCAAATTGCATGAGAAGTTCAATTTTTTGTTAATTTATAATCATTTAAATAATTTTTTTTCCCCTTATGTCATAGCAACAACCGTCTGCATCCAACTGCTTGCTTGCAAGGCGGCTGCGCTGACCTCTCGGCTATTTAAACATTTTTTTTCTACATTGCCTAGTCATCATTTTTCCAACTTATTTTTTTCATTATTTTCCAAATCAATATTTTTAAAGTTTTTAATTGGTTTATTTTTCTTTTTTTTTCTACACCATATAACTCTGTAATACAAATAAGGTCTTTAAGAAGACTTTATTTTAATCTGATTTTTCAAAATCACAAAAGCATTTATCCTCATTCAACATATATTTATTTATTTATTTTAATTATAATTTTACTTTCTTATCACTAAGCATTAGTTAATAATGTTAATACTTAATGTGCTAATCTATTTTACAACATTCTTTACAGTTCTTATTTTCAACTGGTTTTAATCTCCTTGCTTTAATTTAATCTATATTTATTTTCATCTCAAGCTTTATTTAAGTTATAATAATCTACATAATGTTTTGTTGAGCTTATCTTAATTATCTGCAAGCTTTGTAATATGTGATCTCAGTTCCAATGCTAACTCATTCTTAACGAAACATTATTCATTTAAATATATACATTAAACAAAAATGTAATAGATAACATATTTACCTCACAGTTCTCTTCTATTTCTTTTAAAAAGATCATTTACTGTTAAAAATCTATTTGATTCATAATATATTTTAGTTGTTTTTTAAAAAATACTGAACAATTATTCAGTTCACTTTAATAAATACTTTTCAATAACAATGAAACAAAAAAATCATCTCCTTTTCTCTTTACAGAGTTAGGTAATAGTTTTTATCACTTCAATTGCATTTTTTTCTCCCTTTACTAAATGGTACTAATCGGTATGCCAGGCCAGCCACTTGGTGGCATTGTTTCTCTGCTAAAAACCTAGAAATATGCCATTTAAATGACTTTTTAATAAAACATGTAATTTATTAGAAATAGAACTATTTCAGGTCTTTCACCAACAGCTTAAATAAATGGAAAACCAAGTTTATTGTTTTACAATTTTTGCATTAGATCTTACTTTTCTGGAATCATAACTGTTAAAATAAGTCTAACATCTCTTTTTCTGAACTATAAATTGCATTATAACCATCAACTAATTTCATGAATCCTTTTGTCAGTATGATCTTAATAATTCAAGTGGAACTTCATCAATTCATGATGCTCTGCCATTTTTCATCTCAGTAAAGTTTTTACAACTTTCTTTTTCATTATTATGCAACTTCTGTTATCCTTATTTACCTGATTTTTTAAATTTTACATAAATAAAAGTTTGCTATTTTTATCATACAAATTTTTTTTTTTCTATTTTTTTAATGCATCCATTTTATTTCTTAATAGTTAACACTTTTTGTCTAAACTCTTGCTACATTCATATAACCTGCATTTGCCAGGCAAACTATTTTCTTTAACTTCCAAGCATTTATTTTTTAATCATTCTCTCTTAGCTTTATCTGTTCGTGTCTCAACTACTTTATATATACTTATACTTTCTTCAAACTTTGTGTATTTTTATCGCTTATTATTTTCTTTATTATCTCCATAGTAACCTAATGTTTATTCTATCTTATTTATTTAATAATTTGTTACAGTACTTTTTTTTTAATACTTATCATATTTTATTTAAAATTATTTTATTATCACAATTGTTGATACAATCTAGCCTTTGTTGGAGAGTGTCACATTCGGATATTATTCTCATATTAGAAAAATCAATACTATGACCTGTATCTATAGCATGGAGAGATATGGCTGATGATGAGTGTTTCTTAACTGCACTAATATGTTCATGTTTTCTAGAATTGATGCAATAATTGCTCATGCCTATATAAAATGGTTTATAAATTCTATGTGGAATTTTATAAATTCCATGGGCTTCAAAAGGGATTGTCTTTTGGATAGAATACAATTAATTTTTTGATAAGTGATATATGCTGTTTTTATATTATAATGTCTTAGAGTACATCCAATATTGTCTTGGTGTATTATTTTATTATTGTAGCCATTGGCTAATAAAACATTGCTTAAATGATTTGATTTATCTGAAAGAAGGTTAATGCCGCTAGTGAAAAGAGTTTTTTGCTGCAGAAAAGATTTGAGCTGGATAGTGATGTGAATTTTTTTTAGTTATCTGTCATGTGTATAGACTTTTTAAAAATTGGAAAAAAAAATAAAAGTTTTTGTTTTCATTGTAAATTTAATACTAGGATGTATATTGTTTATATGTGTGAAAAAACATATAATTTGTCTTTACCATGTTGCCAAATAATAAATATATCATCTACATATCTAAACCAAGCAAGAAGTTTTAAAGGTGCTGACTCTAAATCATAAATTTCTATATATATTTTATAACAATTTTTTACAGATGTAACCGGTAATATTATATATATAGACAAACAGACAGATAGATAAGTAGATAGGTTAGTAGCTCAGTAGGTTAGTAGATGGGTAGGTAGGGGTGTAGGTAGGTGGGTGGGTAGGTGGGTGATAGGTAGATAGGCGGGTGGGTGAATAGGTAGATATAAGCAAATTGAATTGACACTCTTTCATTCACAGTCACTGCTAGGAACTTCCACATTCTATGGTTAATCACTACACATAGTGAAAAATTAAAATCATTCATGTATTTTAAATCAACTCTCATCAGTTTTCCAGAAAGCAGCCAATCTTTTTTTTTATAATCGCTGAAGGCTGCCAGTCTTCCATGCAAATATAGTAACTTTTTCAATTGAGATTAATTTTAAAGCATTAATAGCCAATGTTTATATATGTGTGTTAAATAAATATCTAAATATACAATTAATCTATAAAAATAGATAAATAAACTAAATGTATGCAATTCTCCAATTCTCATGCTGGAAATTAAGTCAGTCATGTTTAAAATATTATTAAGTTGAAAGACTGCTATACTTGCATAGGAAATTAAATACTTGTTTGATTCAAAATATGTGTTATTCAGAGTGATTAGTGAGTTTTTTGCATGGTATAATAGCCAAACAAGATTGTTTTCAGCACTGCTCTTGGAAGATTGTAACAATTCAATTTGTTTACATATATTTATAGGGGATGATGATTACATGCATAGAGAGAGGGGTTGATATTTGCTTTACTGATCTTAAAAAATAAATAAAATGAATTTGATTATTAATGAAGATTTCTAAGGGGGAAAATATATAGATTGGAAAAAGATAAGGTATTTTTAAAATTGTCATTTTAAAAAAGAAATATGGAGATATATAGAGCAGAAATGTTATCGATCTCTGTTTTGTTTAAAATATGTTTAGATAAATTATTAAATGGCTTTTATTATAACGATGTTTAATACATTGTACAGGCTTAAATCTGCATTTATATATGTAATATATGCAGAATTCGAACTCAGACTTTTACACGACCCACTACTCTCAGTGCCATCTCATATTGCTGACCCACCTGATCACACACATGTTGAAAAGATAAATAATCACCAATATACGTATTTCATGCTAAACCAGCAATCATCAGTTGGTCTAGATTACTATCCTCACACATATATATAATCAGTGCTCAGCTTTATATTAAGATAGCCAATCTTCATACTTTAATGGGCAGGCTTCAAACTATTCCAATTCACAACTCTTCAGCTTTCTATTTCATTGAAAATCTGATGGTGGAAGGTTCAAAGCCCTTGTTAGTGTCAAGGTTGTCATCCTACCCATGTTGACATATTAATCCATTTATACATACATATGTGAGGGATGGGCAGACCTTTTACACACTATTTATATAAATTAATACATTGTACAGGCTTAAACCTGTTTGTTAATAGTGAGAATGAAATTAATAATGGAGTTAAATAAATAATGAAATAGCTTTATTACTCAGAAGTTCATAAGAACTTCAAGCATGAGAAGTACCAAAACTAGAAGTGATTTGAGGACCTTACATTTCAGAATGTAATACTTTACAATGGCACCAAATTATCAAAGCATATATAGAATTGATGGAATTTGAATGCAATGAAAATAAATGCAGATAAAACTAAAACAATGAAATTTTTGATGTTGGAATGAAAATAATAAAAGTTAGCAGTAGATAGGAAATTTTTAAATTGGTCCATGCTCATAAATATTTGAAAGTTAATTAAATGATAATAAAAATAGTAATAAAGAAATTAAAATGAGAATTGCAAAATATAAGAAATCTTAAAAAGGTAATGTAACTTAAAATGCAGCAACAAATGTGGATAATAAATAAAATAAAAAACAGTAATCTTAAGAAATGTGGATTTTAAAATGGGAAAAATAATTGCTAAAAAAAAAAAAGATTATTAATCTTATTTATTATTGACTGGTTTTTGTTTGGGAATTCAATTGAAATTTGAATATAAGAAGTAACAAAGTTGAGCTCCAATCCCTGAAATTTGAACGGTCCACTCTATTGCCACCTAAACCATACACAGTATATAAATCAGTTGGAAAAAGTATGTGCAAATAGATTATTTACTTCGCTGATTAAGCTGAAAAAAGAAATTGGATTGGGAATGTTTTTAAAATGGATATTAAACAAGATATACTGAAAGGGATTTTAGAGAATAAATGAAAAAGAAATAAAGAAATAGAAGAAGGTAAAAGCTGATTTTTAGGGGAGAAGTAGCTACAAATATTTGAATAGTGGATATAATGATTTAAAAAAAGTTGGATCATATGATTTAATTTTTTGAAAAAGTCATGTTAATTGGCTAACAACCAACCTATGGTCGTGTACTTGTACAAGACTTTTATCATTGTGTATCTAATTAATTCAAGACTGTAGATATCTACTAGCAGAGCTCAATCGGAATAGGTCTAAATTCAAATTATACAATTCCCACATAGTGAACAATAGTAAAAACAGAATATATATTTTTAGTTTATATATATGACATAGATGAAAAAAAAAGCATTGAACCATTAGAAAATAGAGAAGTTTTAAGCTAATATTTCTCTGTATTTATGTAACTTCTGCTTAACATTCTAATAGTCTTGCATGTTGTTTATTCTATTTTTATTTTTATATTGCATACGGATTCTTATATAAAGCTAATCTGACCTTTAAACTAATAAGATATTAGCATAGATATATTTTCTGGATTCATACATTAGATAAATATATGCTTGACAGCAAAATAGATAGGCTGTAAGATAGACAGAAAGGAATGACACGATTAGATTTTTAGGTAAACTGAACACACAGATAAATGGACATAATTATGTACATTCAAATAAAAGCATATATATAATACAATTTTCAAAATTATCACTTGTAATATATATTTATGTGTGTATGCTACTGTTGTTGTTTGTATTGTAAATTAGAATAATTTTTAAAAATTAACATTTTTGTTAATGTTTTTCATTTGATTTTAGAATTACTTTATTAAAAAGATAAATTGTTTTCTTCCCACTTTTTTTTACAAAGACTGCTTTACAATTTTTATGTCAATTAATTTACGACTTATCGTTTCTGAAATAACATATTTTCTGAATAGATAAACTCAAACTGACAGTTTTTTGTGTTCTCGGTAGTTTTACAGGTATCTAGAAGTAAACACATGGCCATATCTGGACCTCTTCATAAATCTAGAGAAGCCAAACCCTATGGCTCATATTGACTAAAACTGACCACATGTCCAGTTTGACAGGATACAGAAAACTTTTATAAGACAGATTTAAGAAACTTTTAGATTAAGTTTAAAAGCAGGAAACTTCTGAAAAGACAAACTAAACTAATAAAAATAAAATAAATTATTATTGATAATAAAACATCAATAGTTTTGAAATTTATAATAATGGAAGCATAGTGTTCCTTTTAATTCATTTAAAATCAAATTATTTTTATATCCATTATTATTAAATTCAGGTTTAAATATCTATTTTTCAATACCCTAATTGTATAAAAGTATCATTCTTACATATATTATGTGATTATATATGGAACTCTAATTAATTAAAGAGCTGATCACATTTTATGGTCTGATCTAAACATAATTATCAACTTAATTATAATTACAAGCTGCCAGTATTTCTAATTCTGGAGATCATCAAAGTTTATATATCTTTAAATATAAAAATATGGATTATTTTATATTAACAATGTAATTATAATACACACTGGCATTAATCCTTATTTTGTGATTATTAATTTGGATGATAATCCTGCTTTCAAATAGAAAATTTAGCATATATAATAATTTAGTTAAGATATATCAAATCATAGAAGTTTAAATCAAAAACGAGCAAATTTTCAATTGTTTAGTACATGTACAGTATATATATATATCCAGAATAAAATTATTTAATTAAAACATCCTTACAATAAATTCTGGTCAATGAGAATTGCTGACACTTATGGAATGGTAATCAGATAACTGTCAGTGCACTAATAATAAAATAAAATGGTTGTAATGTAATATCTTTATCACAGGTAAAGATAAACTGCATTAAATAGTAAAATATGTTTATTTATTGAATATGGATTTTTGTATTGAATAATTATTACAAATATGTTTTAAAGTGGTAATTCAAATATACCTATAGATTATTTTATCTTATATTTAACATTTATGTTAACAGCATTAATCCACTCTATCACATTTCTCCTAAGTTAGCAACACACGTTAGTATTGACCATTGCCAAAAATTCTCCAGAGTAGTTTCTGGCACATAGCCTCCCTGAATTATATGCATTTGATTCCATAAACATATTAGAATCAATCACTAATTAGCATCAATCTTTACCTAAATAAAAAAATAACAGAGAAATTTTACTGTCAGGGAAATCATGTGTCATCCATATGACAGAAATGAAGGAAATGAAATATCAATCCAGAGACCCTTCCACTACTACAGTAAACAGCACAGGACTTTTATTAAATATGCTATTGTAATAAAAAATAAATGTAAATGGTGAAATTTATTGTCTATGAATAAAAGTGGAATTATTTTAATCATTTTAAGATATAGTAATCCAATGGAAAACATTTTATCAAATTCTACACATCAAAGATTATATAAACTGATTCATCATAAAACCAAATTTAAGAATATGAATGAACATTTCAGTACATGATTTATCAACTATAGGTAAAAATAATTTAAACAGAATATACAGACACACACTAAAAAAACATTATTATAAAAAAAATACATAAAATGAAACATCCATAATCAAAAGTTTAACAAGAAATTTCTCCTATCTGTGAGCTACTTTAACTGAAAACCTACTGCTCTTCTCTTTATAGAATATAACAACAAAATAATTAAGAGTATCACACTTAAAAGAACCTCATAGGGTAGTAGCTATTATAATCACATGTCATATCATAATCTGAGATTTGAATTACATTAAAGCTTTGAAATTTGTAACAAATACGGTATTTTTTTGTTTGTTAACAAGTACTAAGTATAAAATATTAGTAAATACATATTTAGATATTTTTAGCTATAGAGTAAAACAAGAATGGAAAACTTCTAAACCCCTCATTGTCTAGTAATTGATAAGCCCGGTGATGTAATGTCTTGTTACTCATTGGGTCTTTTTTGAAATGGGGGTTGTTGTAGCAGCTTATTTAAGATGTACTTTACTTACCTATCATAACTGTAAAAAATAATATGCATTAATAATGTTTTTATAAAAATTAACTTTAATACAATATTTATAGCTGAGGTTTTCATCATTTATTTTTTTATTGCTGTAGATTATAGTAAAATAATTAGCTACTATAAGATAACCAATTCTATCCTCAAAAATATGAACCACAACTAAAAATTAAATAACATTTATTAAATAAATCTCTTTGGCAATAAAAAAAATCTATTTTTCAGAACAAGTCATGTGACAAAGACTTTTTAGTAACATGAATATCATATGGCCTTTTCCAATGCATGTTCATATGCTTCCAGTAACCATTCATTTCATTCTACTCTAGAATTATGTATTGTAAACTTAAGTATATAATCTTCATTCCCACACTAGTTTCTAGTTTGTGTCTTTGATTAGTGAGAATTAAGACTCACATTAGGAATTAATGCCCTTATAAAAAAGCCAAAAACCAGTCTGACGCTAACAATATTATAATAGTATTCTATCTGGTTTTTATTTATTACTCAAGATTACAGTAGATTGTTCTGAAAAAGAGTGAAAAGAAATGCTTTTGAAAGGCTGTATTTATTTAAAGTGATGAATGACTATAACATAAAAAACCAGCAGATGCAGTGCTCTCAAAATTTAAGTTGCATATTGTCTGTTATAAGTTTATATTTCAAATTTTAAGAATATGAAAATATAATAAAACACAGACAACTAGAACTTTTGTGTTAAATATTTCATAATCAATAGTTCATTTGCTAAATTAAATTGCAAAAACAAAAGTAACCTAAAAATAAGATAATTTTAGGTGTTAATAAAAAAAAATAACAATGGTAGTTTTCTGTTTAATATTTTATAATTTTACAGATAACTAAGAGAGTATATTTCAGTTATCTAAATATGCAGAGATGTAAAGAGGTTCCCATTTATAATAAAATGCAGACCCATGAGGAACAGTAATTAATTCTATTTACTCATATATTTTAAGCTTGAGTAATAAATGGGTATTGTGTAATAGTACTACATTCAAATTTTCATAGTAGTTTTTGAAGATTAGCTTTTATCAGTTAGAATCATATCTGAAGTAAACATTGTATGTTACTACTAATGCAGATATTGAAAATGAGTAGAGAACGTCATTTGAAACTTTGCTTAAAAAACAGAAGTTTCAAATAATAAGATAAGAGAAAAATAATAAATTCAAAATAGCATAACAAATCTAAAACAAATCCAATGAAGATAGAAGATAGACTGAAAGTAAAATAAGAATTAGCTGTGAATAAGAAGACCTGTAGATGGATGACTGCTGAAGTCATAAAGTGTTTGCAATCTGATAAGATAAATACTTTTTAAAAACTCTTACATTACAATGTGTTTTAACAGTCATGTGCTTAATAAAAAATTCAATTTTTAATTACTGCTTTGATTTATTCTTTGACAATAAATGAAATATATACTTTAAAAAACCTGCAGAATTATATTTAAAACAATTTCTGCACTGACATTATACAAGATCAGAGTTTTTAACTATAACATTAAATAATAACAATTTATGTTCAAAAATAAATTCACATTTCCTGTTTATTATATATGTTAAATCTCTGTTTAAAGAGACCTGAAGGTAGCTAGGCAATAGGGTGTTATTAGCAAGTGGTAATAATTGATCATCATCAATGTAGTTTGCCTTTGCTCATTCTTTCTTAACACAATTTGACCTCACATCCCATTATTTAAAGATATCTCATAAATTTTAATGCGCTCTTTATAAATTACTTATAGTCTGTTTATATTCATTTTATCTGAAGCAGCTGATATAAAATAAAACTTAAAATTAACTATTTAACAACTCAAATTAATTCAAGATGAAGCATATCTGAGTGACACAAAATTATTCTGAACTACAATATTGACTCTTTTTGTAGACGAACCATTTTTGACAAGTAGACAACTTTGGATTATCAATATGGATGACTTCAAAAGCAAATATGTATCAGAACATTCTTTTTGGGTTACTAAGGAAATAATTTAAATTAGAAAAGTTTACTTTCATTTTATTTATCAATAGCAAAGTTTATTCTAGTGCAGTAGATTATTTTGGGCACCATATTAACATTTATTAAATTATGTTGTGTGTGTATATATATATATGCTATAATGTTGAAAAACATTATTTATTTAACAATTTGAGCTAAAATTTTAAACGTATAGAATAGCAAATCTCTGAAATTATAAACTATAAAAAGTTTAAATTCCACTGGGTGAATTCTTAGTTTTCATACTTTTTTTTTTAGCAATGACAATCCATTGTTATATAACTTATGTTAAAATTACTTATATACAAAATATATTTAAGATGCTATATTTATGAATATGAAGATTTAATCTTAAATGCTTTTAGCTTAAAAAAAAAACAAAATACACTTTGATAAGATATATCTAATTATAAGATCATTTTAATACTCTTACTGCACAAACTGTTACAAAAATATTTCTTTTATCTACATTCTATTTTATAAAAATTTCTTCATCAACTCGAGGCATGTGCTCTGAAATATAATTTCTTCATCATATGATCACCATTTCATATGCTTAAACATGCTGCATCCATTGATTATGAAGGCTTACACTCGGTGGCACTACTCTATGGAGGGTTATTTTAATTATGTTCCTAAAGAAATAGTAGACTTTAATCTTTATGATTTGCTACCATTTCCTAATTTTTTAAATTTGGAGCATGAAAATAATTTTAATATTTTGCATCTTGACAACATTATTTAAAAATATACTATGTCATTTTAAAATCAATAAGTTCTTGAAAATGCTTTTATATTTAGTTGGTCCGGGTAGAAGCAGAAAAACATTTTTGTATCGTGCATTAATTGAGAAAGTTGATATAAATAATAAAAATTATGAATATTGACTATGAAATCTTTTTATTAATTTCACACTATTAAATTAAATTTACAATATATTGTTTTTCATAAATATTACTTTAAAAAAAAACTGAATGAAGAAATTTCGTAAATTAAATTTAAAACATTTTTTCCTCCCATAAATAATAAATGATTAATTTAAAGCCGATTAAATAAACTTACATTTTTATATGTTTCTAACAATTAAAAATACTACATATGGGCTGATTTAAAATCTTAATTCTCATTGTTCTATAATAAGCCTATTCCAAGCTATGTTATTATTCTTATATACCACTTTAAAATTATATAGTATGTGTTTGCTGTTTGTGTTTTAATATACATATGTATATGTGTAATAGGTATATAAATGTATTAAATAGCTCTAAAATTAAGACAGATATTTATTTTACGTCCATAAAAACTTTCACATATAAGAACAAAAAGAACAAATTGAAGATTTTGAGATATAACAATAAAATCATTAAAGTTAATCATTGTATTTATCAATTTATTTATGACTTTATTTATATACATAAAGTACCTTTTATATATAAAGTTAGGCTTTTATTACTTTATAAAAAATAAATGATGAATATGAGTATTTTTCATACATTAAATATATTATATATATATGTCTTTGATCAGTCATAAAATAAAACATTCACCTATATATACCACATTAGAAATCTGTATTTAAATAAGAAAATTACAGAAACAAAAAATAAGCATTTATATCAAAATATATAATTTATCACAACTCGGAGAATAAAACAAAGCTATGTTGGCCGACATAAATATTGCTCTCAAAGTTGCAGAATAATCAGTAATCACTATATTATGCTACATTCAACAAAGACACTATAGCTCAAAAATACTTTAAATGAAATTCTAATTTTTTAAAAAAATATTATTAAAATATTTTTAATCTTAAGTAATATTTTTTCTTGAATCTCAAAGTTAAACTTAAATAAATAGCTAATATTTTTTTCTTTTTTTTAATCTTTTACATAATTTACAATTACAATTTATTAACATACGGCTATATAAATAAATACCTTATTAAACAAATATGATAAATAACTTCTTTCATGTACACTTTATTCAATGCAATACATTATTTCTACATTTAATTGTATTTTCTTTCCTTACAGTTTTGGCTGTCCAACATTTTTTGTAAGAGTTACAAATATATTTAAATACACATGGTTACATGGAAAAATAATATTATAATTAACATCAAAATCTATATAATTCTTATTTTAATTACAAGTGTATAAAAACATTGCATATATTTTTATAATTGTATTTGGCTTAAAGTTATGTCCTTTGTTTTACTTAGCATTACTTATAATATATTATTTTAACATTTATTTTTTTTATAATTATATATTCTATATTTAATAACAATTTTATATGTATTATTTTTAATTTCATATTCCTTAATTTTTATTTCCTATAATATAATTATTTAATTTATTTTTAATCTAATATTAATGTATGCATTTGGTCTGGGACAACTGGTGAGTGCTGGTTCAGCACAAAATATGTTTTTGGGGATCATACATTTTTTCACATGTCTTTGATCATATGTTTATGATAACACCCCTCTACGAGGTGTTAACAGTGGATAGAAATCAGTCCCTACTTTGTGTGAGAATGATGTGGTGAAAATTACAGTACAAAAGTGCTATTCATTATTTAAATAATATATTTTTTAATTTTTGATTTTTTTAAAATTTGGATATTTTTTTAGATTATCTGCCTTCTAATTCTTCTCTTTTAATATTTGTGTTGGGAAATTATTAGTCCCTACCTTGTGTGAGAATGGTGTAGTGAAAATTACACTACAGAAGTATTATTCATTATTTAAATCATATATTTTTTAATTTTTTATTTTTTTTTTTAATTTCGGTATTTTTTTAGATTATCTAGCTTCTAATACTTCTCTTTTATTACATGTCTTGGGAAAATATTATTTTTTAATAAAAAAAAAACAAATAAATTTAATAATAAATGAATTTTAAAATAATATTAAAGTAAAAAAATATAATAGAACACAAAGATAAATATATAGGAATAAAAAATTATAATAATAATATAACAAAAAATATAAATAAGATTATAAATAAGTTAAACAAAAAACCATAATAAAGTAATACATTTTAAAGTAATGAATTAAAAAAGTAAAAATATATTTGATATATTAGATAATAAATATATAAAAAATAGCAATAAAAATATTAAAAACTGCATAAACTGTATTTATTATATGAAATACAAAAAATTTCAGATAAATGACATTAAAAGCAATTCCATAGATAAAATGGAAAAGTCAATGCAAGATTGAAACAACAGAAATTGGATAAAAAAAATCTTTTATAGACATATAGACAATAGAAGCAATCCATAAATATAAAAAGATAGAACAAAATGTATCCCATAATAATAAAATAGAAATATTAATTTTAAAAAATCCAAATTTAAATCAAGATTTAGGTATTAAAACTTTATTAATTTAATAATAATAAAATAATAATAATAAAATAGAAATATTAATTTTAAAAAATCCAAATTTATAATAATAAAATAGAAATATTAATTTTAAAAAATCCAAATTTAAATCAAAATTTAGGTATTAAAACTTTATTAATTTAATAATAATAATAATAATAATAATAATAATAATAATAATAATAATAATAATAGTTACATGAGTAAAAAAAAATTATAAAAAATAAATATGTAGGGAATTATAATATAGAGTTAAAGTAATTTAATAAATTAAAAAATGTATAACAGTTTGGCAGAAAAAATACTAAAAGATAAGTAATCTAAAAATTATAAAAATTAAAAAATCAAAGATTAAGAAATACATAATTTAAGTAGATAAATTTATATTCAATTAAAAATAGATAAAATAAAATAATTATATTATAAAAAATAAATATTAAAAAACATCATATTAACAACTAATAAATATAAAATTGGTCATGTAAATATAGGATATATAATTATAAAAAATATAAGACAAAATAATGTTATAATTAATATTAAATAAAGCAAATGAAAATAAATTTAAGACCAAATATAATTCTAGAAATATATGTAATATTTTGTATATTCATAATTAAAATAAGCATTATTTATATTTTTAAATATAATTAAAAAAATACTGCTTTTTTATGTTGTCATGTATTTTTAAATATAATTGTAGCTCTGACAAAGATTACTGGACAGTCAAAATTATAAAGAAATAAAATTAAATTAAATGCAGAAATAATACATGGCATGGAATAAAGTTTAAATGGAAAAACTTATTATATTAATTTAATAAGTAGTTAAAATATATCCACATTAAATAAAATTTGTTTTTTTTTTGATAAGTTAAAATACTCTTATAATAAAAGTATCTAGCCACCTAGGTAAAAATAAAATAGATTTTTAATTAAATGCTTATGGCCAGCAATTTGATGAACAGCAGGCAATAAAGAACAAGACTTTAAGTAATCAAAAAGTCCCAAAGGAAATATGTTATTCTGGAGAATGGTTATAATTATGATAAGCAGAAGTAAATTTTGTCAGCTCTTATAATAATAATTCAATTCAAATTAAATAATAATAATAATAATAATAATAATAATAATAATAATAATAATAATAATAATAATAATAATTAAAAGGTAATCTTATATAAGAATGTAATGCCTCTAATTTTTCATATTTATATCAAAAACATATTAAAACAGTCATTAAAGTGATTATATTTAAAGTATCTAATAATTACAGATTGATTTTTTTTGGATATCTTCTTTAAAATATAGATTTCAGATAACTGAACTAAATTTTAAGATGGGAAGAATTAAACAGAGGAAAAGTTTATGTAATTGACTGAATAAATATTTTGCCTTATCAATGTATGGCCCCCAATATTTTAAAAGCTTTATTTACTATTAATATGAAGGTGGAAGAAGGCACTACTGGAAAACGTGATTCCAAAATCATTCTGACTACTTTAGAAATAATTTTAAAATCATGAATAGAAAAGGGAACATTGAACTTGCAAATTGTTTTGAGTAGGAGATGATAGCACATTTATCTTTATTAATCATAATTTTATTGTTAATGTTCATGTTCTAAAATTATATCATTTTGTAGTAAAGAGCAATCAAAAAAGGAAATTGTGCATCTAAAATTTTATTACCTTCCACTTAGTAAAAAAATGAAAATATTTTAAACTATGCTTAAGTTTATTAATATATATATATTGAACAACAATGGGGGGAAATGCTACCCTGTGAATACTTAATTGGGTGAAAATAAAGTAATGATATATTATTATTATTATTATTATTATTATTATTATTATTATTATTATTATTATTATTATTATTATTATTATTATTATTATTATTATTATTGTATTTAACAAAATCAATTATGTAATGTATGAATTATTCAAACCATTTAATTAGAAATTTTGAAAGATCTACATTATATAATTTAATTATAAAAATTTTGTGGTAAATTTTTTCAAGGCTTTAGACATGTCAAAATAAATGACATCAAACCTCCTTTGATCTGCTATATCATGGGTTGACCAGAAATTATAAGGATATTAGTTTTCATAGATTTATTAGATAAAAAGCATGTTTATTGGATAATAAAAGTTTTTTAATATTTAAAACAATTTTATCATAAATAAATTGCTCAAAAATTCTGGCATGACTGTATAAGGCAAAAAAAGTCTATAATTGCAAACTAAAATTTTTTATAAACATGAGAAATCTTTGTGATTTTCAGGGTTGTGAGAAAAATACTATTTCTTATAGAACAGTTAAAAATATAGTAGTGAAGAAAGACAATAAATTTAGCACATTCTTTATATATAAAAGGAGAAATAATATCCAGATGTAAACTTAAGTTCAATCTGAGATTTATGATAGAAGGTAGAATATCAGGTTCTTATTTTTTCTGTAGATGAAATATTGGAAATACTAGATGTAGAATGACATTGAATTGGATTGACTCAATAAATAAGAATAATAATTCAAATTAATTATCATACAAAACTGAAGCATTAAGCCAATTACAGAAATGCACTATACATAATATACAATAATGCAAATGAGCTAATATATGTGTTAAATTGTGTATATGTTTAAATACCATATTTTTTAAAATATTTTTTAAAAAATCTAATTGTGTGATGATAATGATTAAAGACAAGTTGAGTAGCTAACCAAATAAAACTGCTGATGATTTATTACTTGTTTGCCATTTTCTTATTTAAACAATATTATGATTACATATATATAAAGTTGAAAGGAAAAATAGAAATAAACACAAACAAAAATTTTGCAGATGTTTTCTTGATTTCCTTGGGATAAAATCACAGCAAAGGGTTAAATAATTTTGGTTTTAAAATAAAATTTTGTTATACATTAATCAGTTAAAAAAGGTCTAATTAATATTGTATTCTGATTTGAAATTAAAAACAAGCATGTTTTATGTTAAATAGAACTGATAATTGTAAACATTTCTATTATCTATTTTTTAAAAATCTTTATAGATCATATTTGTGATAAAATTCCAAAAATATCTTTTAATGAAAAGGAATTGAAATCATTAACTTTTTCCAATCAAGAGAAATAAGAAAAACAGTTTTTAATTAATGTATTTTGGTCACTCTATTTATAAAAAAGGGTAGTTGTAAAAGCAGTAGTAATTTGTTGGTTTCAAGAGAAGAATAGTAGTTTTCCAGACTTAGAGAATGACCATGAAATAATTGAGGGCATGACAATGGATATAGTGGCAGCTACTAGTTCACAAAGTGGGGTTTGAATTTACATGGAGGAAATGAGTCGACTTGTTTGTGTTTCATAGCTACAAATGTATTCTGGAAAACAGTTTGCTGGCCTGAAGTCTAAGTGGAACCAATTGAATGGAACAGTTGTCTGAATTATATCTTTCCTGATGATGACAATCCTGGGCTATATCTATCTCACCAATACCACTCATCAGGAGAATTTTTTCGCTTGCTGAAGAAGTAGTTTATACTTATGCTGATTTATCTGTATGAGAAGTATAAATAAACATATATGGTAAGTAGTGTTATATATAATGAATATAAAACTTTAAATATTTTCTTTAATAAAAATGACATTTTAAAAGCAATAGATATTTAGAGAGAACAATATTATGTTAAACTGTTTATTGAAGGAAATCTATATTTAAAAAAAAAAATAAAACAAGAAAATAATTTTGCTTGAATTAAAAATCTAAGAGTAAAAATTTAATTCATTGGTCATTCTATTTTTTTTTTAAAAAAAAAGACATTTAAAAATTTTATTTTAGATATAAAAAACATTAAGAGCAACCTGTGGTAGTGATATTTATATATCGAGACCGATATTTTAAATAATTTTGTTAGTGAAAATGACATTTAAAAATTATATATTTAAAAAAAAACCAAGTAAAATTTTGCTTCAATAAAATAATTGATTCATTGATGATCCTATAAAAAAGAAAGAAAAACTCAAAAAACAAACAAATCTTTTTAGATTAATTTAAAGGCATTTGTAAATTTCAATTAATAATGATCTGTTTAGAGACTGTTATAAAGTGTCAATGAATTGGTAGTATTTTGTTGTTTTTTTAAGAAAAGAAAAAAATTTTATGAAAGAACTTAATAACTAATTTGTGTTACCTTTTTTACATATACACACTTATAGGTGAATTTTATATATTTTCAATATTGAATTAATTATGAAAGATATTTTCAATAATTTTATTTTGATAAATTGATTTATCATTGTATAAATAACAGCATGCACATACATTTTTATGCCCATATACAGATATTTTAATAAATATTTGTATTATTAAAATGTGATAATTTATTATTTAATCACTTATTGTATTTTATATGATGATTAAAGTATATTTATCAATTGTACTGCACATCTATATGCAAATACCAATAAAAGTCAGACACATACTTATATGTAAATTTTAATCATTTATTGCATTATTTTGACAATCAAATATATTCATTTTTTTAATTATACCACATGTCTGTGTGCAGATATTGTAACATATATGCAAACCACAATATAACTTAAATTTTGTATACTAATCAAAAGTAGAAGTGTTATATATGTATAGCCATATTCTAAAGATCTTAATATCATTTTTATTGTTATTAATAAACTTATATATCATTGTTAAAATTATTCCAATGATTTAATTCTAAATAGTTTAGAATATTGTATGCTGCATCAACTCTTGATCACAGTAATAGTTATAGAGCTTATGTTCTCTGAGCTAAATTTATTCATAATGGTCTGATAGATAAAAGGGGGTCATATTAGTGTTTATGAGCATTCAATGATGATGAAGATATTCCCATTGATGATTATGAATAATCCTGGGTTGGCACTAAAAGTATATTCTTTAAAGTTTATGCACTATATTTTATTTTGTTTCATCTCTATTAGAAATTAAGTTTTATAGTTGGCCAGTACATTAATGATAGTAAATGGCCAAAGCATTGATGATGATCAACATGTTTTAATATCCCAGTATTATTTTGATTATGTATTCTGATGGATGATCCCTTAGTTGGTGCATCTGAGTTATGTTTAAATAATTGCCCCAAGCTGGTAAATGTTATGTTTAAAAAATTGCCCCAAGCTGGTAGTAGCTCAATAATTAGCCTGGTCTACAGTAGACCCATTTCAAATCTAGTTATAAGATTGACTGTTGATTTACTTTTATTATTGATCCATCATGTTGATGAATGGTTATTAAATGAATATTATTGCTGGTGGGTTTGTAGTTAATCATAGTTACTCTAGGTAGTTAACTGCTCTGATTTCTTAGAGAGATAGAGTGATCAATCATGCTCATCTCTTTGTTATTAAACTTTTTATTTTTTTACTTGAGGATAAACAGACAATTCCTCAGGTTCTTGGTGGTTTAAACTCCAATTTTCTGTAGTTATATATATATATATATATATATATATAGGCAGATATATATATATATATATATATATATATTCTGCCTATAACATTAAGCTTATTTCATCATGAATTACTTTGATGAATGTTCACATTATTATAATAAAAAAAAATGGCAACCAATTACACAAAATAGTTGTAACTACTTTTTTTTATTGCATTGCCAAATGTATACCATATAATACTAAATTATCCATGCACTTTAGTATTATTACACAATGCTTTATTTACCCCCTTTTATAGTTTACAGTTTTGATTGCCCCAACAATCTACTTCAGAACTTTTATATGTCCTAACATCAACTGCCCTATCATTGTGATGGACCATAAGTACTTGGGGGAAGTATATGTAAATAATTCTAAAACAGCTATAACCTGAATCAAATGTATCTTGTAATTTATAATAGTCAAGCAATATCTTTATTTTGCCAATAGAAGGACCTCTCAAACCATGACACAAGATAATGACTTTTATAAAGATAAGAGTGATGTCTTATCTTTAACCTAACTTTCCACTATATAGGACAATTTGAAGCATTTTGATTTAGGAACATGAAGCTGTAATTCTCTCCACTGTTTAAGTCCACTATTTCCTATACAAATTAACATTCACAAAATTTTGCAGTTGAAGTTAGGAGATATAAAAGTTCTGAAAAAGATTGATGGGGAAATCAAAACTGTAAACTGTAAAAGAGGATGGTAAATAAAGCATTGTGTAACATTTAGTAAAGTGCATGGATGATTTAGTATTATAAGGAAATACTTATGTTTCACTTTAAAATCCACATAACAAATATTAAACTATTATCATGTTATAAATAGTACTCCACTAGAAAAGAAATTTTATACTAAACTCCTTCATGAAGTTTTTATATCTTATGTTATACTCCTTAAATAATTATTACAATCATCTATCAATTTCTACCTTCTTTCACTTCCCACAGTTTATTATATCTTCTATAATTATTTATCACATATTCTATGTTTAATCCAATTTCATTTTTCCTTATAATTTCTCAATAAAATTTTATTATATAAAGACTTTAAAAGTTTACATTTAGAACATGTATTGGATGACTACAATTTTTTTTGTATAATTGTGAGGATAGTAAAGAGTAAGCTAGATACAGAATTCAATGTAATAATATTTATAATTATTAAACAGGCAAAACTCTCCATACAGTAGTGCCACCCTGGTGGCACTACTGCATGGATAGTTTTTCCTGTTTAATAACAGTAATGTGCTAGCATAAGAGATGGTGATCATGTAATATTTATAATAATACAGTATAAGGTTGGAGGGAAAACAAATAAAATAAAAATAGAAACATTTATTATATCAAATAGTAATAGTTAAATTATCAGTCTGACTGAAGTTTTTTTTTGTTTGACTTTAATATAGCATTAAAATAATTGTATATTATGTCTTGACAATAATGGTAAAAATGCATTGGTTGTTTTACAATAGCGTGTTGAAACCGCCAGAGGGCGTTATTTTGATAGCGCACAGAAATATGCCATTTAGGCGGCCTACTACCACTAGCGAACATTCTATTTCTAATGCGTAAGCCTAGAAATAGTCTATTGGTATGGGGTGGCTACTAGTGTCTATTTCTATGCGAATGCACAGAAACATGACATTGAATCTGCCGCAGAAGTTATCGTGTCAGCTTACAAGTCAGATTTGTGCTAAGCATTTTTGATGTACGATCACATTTCACTTTTGGCTACAGTATTGGGGGAGGGTGTCTGGAATTCTGATTGTCAAAACTACTTTAATATTCATTAAGACTACTTCCCCCTCTATCTCCATCTTTTATGAATGTCTACTAACAATTATCAGCAGAGTCTCATGCTTCCCTAGCCCACATTTCCTGTTCAAAAAATTCGGCAAGTGTAGGTGCAAGCGCAATTCAGATAAAATCACGCTCTAAGTCCTGTTTCTGCAAGAACAACGGTGAGCTTCATCAAATGGCTGAAATCAGAAACTTGCTCCGAATGTCAAAGATTCTCTGACTGCTGCTGGAAGGGTTATCAAACAAAACAGCTTGAAGCTGCATGTGTGCTATTCCTGAACAGCCCTAAAAGTTGGTTTTAATTGCCCTAAATATATTTATGTGGTTTTTGGTAATTACGGTAAAAAGTTGGTCAACCTTCGAATTGGAGCGTTACGTTTGCTTAGGAATTGTAACCACCCCCACCCCCTTCCCAAAGTTGGACCTTTTGGTTGTAAATGTTTTACCGTTAAATGGAAATCTATTTGGTATTTGTAATTTATTATAAAACAACAAAAATATAAAAAAGAAAAGAAGCTGATTTTGTAGAATACCCAACCGTCAAAAAATGTAGGTAATGAGAAGAATAAAAAGTAACTACTTTTTAAAATTCATTTCGATTGATGTACCCCTTTTTTTTTTTTGTTTTCATTCCAAAAATTTTATTTGATAGATAGTAGTTTTAAATGTGATCAACAAAATCAAAAACATACATATAAAAAAAAATTCCCGGCCCCAAAAAATATAAGTAATGAAAAGAATAACAAAAAAAAAATTAAGTACTTTTTTAAATTCAATTTTTTGATTTCTGCATTTTTTTTTTTTTGTTGCGTGTTCAAAATTTATTTGATATTACTTTACTTTGAAATGTGATAATAAACAAACCCAGTGGCAGCCCTGGCACCATTATATTTATCTTTGTTTACAAACAAAGCCCGCCCTCCGATGGTTTCAACACGCTATTGTAAAACAACCAATGCATTTGTTAAACAAACTGTTAATGTCAGTTAGTTCAAGATTAAAAATAAATATATTACAAATTTATAACATTAGTAGATATATATATATAAATAGTAAAAAAATTAAATTTAGAAGGTAAATGACTAGTAATGCAAAATAAATATGAAAATATCGTATCCAAGAAAATGGTAACAATACTAATTACAACCTGGACAAGATTGGTGCATAAAAAATTTTAAGAACTTATTTACTAGGGATTTTCATATTCTATAAATTAATTAAAATCAAGTTAATATTTTGGAAAGTCAGTATCTAATTATCTATGATTTTTAAAATACCTACCAACATATAAAAATGATAGCTTTTGATTTCTCAGTGAAGTCTTTAAATAAATAAGCAGAGAAAATTCTGTATATCCACTCCATATGTTTTTATCATTGTAGTTGTTGTTACTGAAATAAACATAAATGAGTTTCTTACCAATATGCATCAGCCACAATGATCAGTTAGTGGTTTTTATTTCTGGATTTAAAACAACAAAAGAAAAATACATTAGTATTTATTCTAAGATGCCTGATAATTTTTATGTGAAATATCAGTAGGTTTTAAGTCAAAATAAAAGGGTAGATAGGTATATGTTAAAGCTGATTTTTTTTTAATAACCATGACAGACTAAAATAAATTATTGTTCTCATTTCCTAGAGGCTGTAAAGTGAGCATGCAAGGCAGCAGTTGATAGACAAAGATTGACTGTTAAGAATTTGTTGATTATAGATTTAAAATGCCATTTGGTGGTGATGTTGTATTTGGTGACTATATGAGTTGAAAGAAGTAACAAAGAGGAATTGAAAGTAAAATAGATATTACTAGCATCACTGAAAAAAAAATGAGATAAATGAAATTGAGTCAAAATATCTTAGAAAATATTATAATAGATAGCCAATTGAAATTTTAAACAAGATCCCAGAAGTTTGAAAGAAATAAAAATATTCTATGTGAGATAGATGATTGAACTAAGAAACTTTCATAAAATAATGTGAAGTTAAAAGAAGCTATAAATAAATAAAAAAAACTGGATTAAACTTAGAGAGTTTATTATTTTACAGTGAACTGATGATCATTGAAAATGATGATGATTTATATATTATTGAGTTTTATAAAATTTAGCAATGATCATTTCTTTAAAATATAGCTGAGATATTAATCTGAAGGCACTGATGTGGAAGCAGTTTTTTGAATCAGCAAATTGGATTATTTTAATTCACATCATTATGTTAAACACTTCTTCAAATGCAATCCATGTTTGTGATAACAAGGGAATTATAATTAATATAAACTCTTTTAGTTGAAACTGTGTGTTTGAATAAAGTATTCAAAACACAGAAGATGTATGAAATTGATTCTTATACTTATTCATTTGCTTCAAAACATCAAATTAATTTTAATATTTTGCCATTATTTCACATAGTTGTTTATATCCAATGGTTTTTTTTAATCATATTAAAAATTTATAATATTCAATGTTTTAATATTACTGAACTTTATGGAACATCCTCAAGTAGTGACTAAAAATGTTATTAAAGTTGATACAATAGATACTTCTGACAATTTAATTTTAATTTTGAGTAGTAACTAAAATTTAAACAGAAGGTATTTATTCTCTAAGAACATGTGCTGTAATGTTATTATAATAGCTGAAAAATGTCTTGTTGAGTACTAAGCATATTCTCAAATCAAAGCACAAGATAAAGACTTTTGAAAAGATGAAAGTGGCTATCTTATCTTTGGTACCTAAATTCAATTATATAAACCAATCTAAAGCATCTTAGTTTGAGAGTATGAAGATGTTTATTTATTCCCTTTACATCCATTAATGTCTTCTCTATATTAATGTTCGCAAATTTTTTCAATTTACTATATGTTAATATTATGAACTATTGGAAATTATGTAATATTTAATTTTACTTAATACAGAAATCATGTAATTTAAACAGAAGGTATTTACATTCTAAGCTTATGAACTCTTATTTTTTCAAAAGTCTTTATCTTGTGCTTTGGTTTGAGAGTATTCTCATTACTAAACAAGACATTGTTGAGCTATTATAACAATATTACAGCACATGTGCTTAGAGTGTAAATCTCTCTGTTTAAATTACATAAGATCAGTGGTAAATGAAAATAGAATTGTTTTTAAAAATATTTCTTATTGGACATTAAATTCTATTAGAACCACTTGAAAAAAAAAATTAAAATTGATAAATAAAGATTGAAAAAAAACATTAAATCATCTTAATTAAAACTATTGCCATTCTTATGTATAAAAATGAAGCATCGCTATACATAAGAGTTTTGATTTTTTTTTTTTTTATATTTCAGTACATTTTTCAGAATTTTAAAATCAAAACAATAGAAAAAGAGTACTTTATCTAATGGAGTTAAATATTAAAGAAATAATTTATTATTAACAGCTAATCAAAATGATAAAAAAATATATGATAGATGGAAAGAGGTTTTTACAAAATTTTCTTTAAAGAATAAAACATCACATAAATTATACTCTTTTATATCATGAAAAACTTATAAAAGATAGCTAACTACCTTTATTGATAAATTATTGCAAAAACTTATATAAAACTACATCATTAGTAAAAGCAAAGTTTGTTACAAAAGACGATCATTTGATATTCAAATAGCCAAGATCAGATTGAGCATAAGACTTCATGCAAATGACTATTCTTTTTTTTTTTGCTTTAATAACTTTATATTAATAAATTATTTAATATTTTATATTTAATAACTGAAACTTGATTCAAGCCTTTTTACTCTAAACTGCTACTCCACCACTGTACCAAAATGCCCAAGAACATGCTATTGGCTTGTGCCAGTGTATCCCCATCGATCTGTTGGTATTGTATTCACAATACTCATATCTTTTTAATAACAAGTTGTTTTTTCAAAAAGATATGAATATTTATGATTTCATTAATCAGAACAGTGAAATCCTAGTGCCAAAAAATGTTTTCTACTTAAATAGACATGTCTAATATAATCTTGAAATGTTAATATTTGTCTTTTTGATGATACTAATTCTGTAATAAGTAAAACTCAATAATTCATTTTAAAAGTTTTATCTGCATATACCCATGTCTTTTTAAAATAATGTAAATGTTATTAATAAAGTGGCAGATAGATATTTCTTCACAAATGCACTAACAAAGTCTCATTACAATTTTATTTGTAAATATTATTATTGTAAATTCAATTATATTTTTTAAAAATTAAATATTTGTTATTATTTATTATTAAAATCTATTCACACAATATATGTATATGCTGAATAGATGATGTTAGATAAGACACTATTTTAATATTAAAGCTATGTTCAAAATTATATTTAAAATAAGCATAGCCTGATTGAGTGCATGTACCGCACCACTATAGCTGATAAATATTTTCTCCAGCTTCTAAAAGAGATTAAACTGATTGCAAATTTGAAGACTTTAGTAATAACCAAAGTGATTTTTTTGAAAAGCAGTTTAAATTGATATAGTCAATAATTGCAGATTCTAAGATAATTTATAGGCAAAATTAGTAGTGGTGATTTCCAGCAGAGTGGTATTCAGTATGAGGAATTTATTATTGAAAAATTTATTGGATAAAGAAAATACTCTAACAAAGAATTCTATTTTCAATAAATGTGATATATAATATATTACTGCTCAGATTCCACATATGCTGCTGTTTTTTTAGCTCTTTTATTTAAACAAAATATTAATTTACTTTGTTTATCGTCTTCCTAAGATTTCTTTCTTCCTATTTAGTTATGGAATATTTTATTGTTCAATTCAAAAGGATATCTATTAATAATAATACTGAATTTCTTTTGATTGTATTATTTTATATAAAATAAAATTTCTCCCAATTTTGTTTGCACTATTTTTAATATTTTTAAGCATTCCAGTCATTAATATCCATTTGTTTTCTGCCAAGATTTTGGAGAGATGAGTTGCAAATTAATATTAAAAAATTTGCAAACTCTACAGAAATTCCAAAATAATTCTCTAAATCTGTGTCTTTCTCTCTAGCAATATAAACAGGTGGATGTTTTCAGATGAAAAAAAAATTAGAAACGTTTCTGAATATAGATGTACCTTCAATTACTGGTTGGTACAATAATAGAAAGACTTGAGTATTAAATGTGGTAAATATAATAAAGGGTCAAACACTTAGATACTTTTAATGAATTATTAGTTCATTTCGAGCAGATAGGCTTATCTGTTTTGATAAGAATGACAAAATGCATTTTTATTATGTAATTGATATGTTTCAGTGACAATTAAATAAAAATTTCTATTATTTTATCTTCATAAATTATGATTGGGGAAGAGATCTATAATTCTATTTACCTAGTAGAATATTCAAAAAATTATTTAGATATAAAAAAAGCTATCAAAAAATAATAATAATTTATGATTACCAAGAAATACAATTAGCTACTAAATGTTCCGTTTCAAATTATATTTGCGCTCTCACTTTTAGTTGAAGACTTCAAACATTTTTTTTCTTTTTAAACCCAAATAATTATTTGTGTTTTTTTTATTGATTAAGCCTTTTAAAGTTATTTTATGAATTGTGGAACAGTTGAGAACTATGAATCTGATGCTTAGCGAATAATATACTTAATACAATTACACCTTTTCTTGTCTCATGATTGTAATGTGAACATAAATATTAAAATATTATATATATGTAATGAAATATATTAAACTTTTTTAGCTTTTAGTATTATTTTATTGATGATAGACTTGTATACATTGTATTTACAGATAAGGAAGATTTTCAATGGAAAGAAAAGTTTAGATTGCTGTAAATCAGATAAAACTTCATCATAGCAACAAACACTATATCTACAAGTACTTTCACTTCATTAAAAATTTTGAATTCAAGTACATTTATTGTCCTATACAGTTCAGCTGGTAAAGGAGATTCTCAAGAACTAAAGGTTATTGAATGATTCCAAGTTAAGGAAAGTGAAAATTCTGTTTGTTCAACTAGATTGAACTGTTGTATCAGATCATCTTTTTTAATGGTGAATCAAGCAACTTCCAGAGTAATTGATTTTATAATTGTAAAACAATTAATATCAGTGCACTGCAAGTGCTTTTAAAAAATATATAATCAATTGTAAATATGATTGCATTTCATATTTTGTTATGGGTTATCAAGTTTGTTTGTTTTCTTTAGGATTGTTTTCTTCTTTATGCATTTCTTGCATGTGATTTGATAGATATATCTATTATTTTACAGCATCTTCAAATAACACATGAAAATCAGTTGACAGTAATTTAAAAAGTACTTGAACAATTTCAGGAAGATAATTGTCATGCTAATGGAAATCATGTTACCAAGTGTTTCTCCACTGTGTTTCTATGGGTAGGGGACAGCTGCAGTGCTCTATTTAATAACTGTTTAGCCATATATATATATATGATAAACAAAAATGCAAGTTAAAAAACTTGCTAACGCTTGTATTTATGTCCACAGATGGCGTCCTACCAAGACTGCCAATCAAGCGTTTGTTTTGTTTACATAAACGTCAGAGTAGTTAGTATTCACTATCTCTGACGATAGCAAATAGCTTGAAATCATGATCTGAAAGTGGAATTATAGTTAGAGATAGTGAATACTAACTACTCTGACGTTTATGTAAACAAAACAAACGCTTGATTGGCAGTCTTGGTAGGACGCCATCTGTGGACATATATATATATATATACTATAAATTGACACAGGTGAGGCAAATGAGGCTTTTTCTTCAGATTACAAGTAAAAGCTAAAAAAACTATTTGTAGAAAGTTTAAATAATTTCTAGCAATTTCAATTTTATGTTTGATTATTTCAATTCATTTATCAGTTTACTTTTGCAAGACTAAAATAATTTAAAGTATATCATACACATATATATTAATTAATGATTCTTATTTTAGGGATTCTCACAGATAATAAAATAGCTCAACATAATTCCAATTTTTTTAAAAAAAAAATCATAGGTTCAATATCTAAAGAAATGTAAATCTACCTCACTACCATATTATATATATGACTAGCATTATATCGATGTTTATATGATTAAAGTATATTAACCTGAGATTATTATCCTCCAACTAAGAATTGCTAAATATACATTTCCTGACTAATATTTGGATGGTTAAATGTGTTGGCTTTAAAAATATTTTAAATTTACCTTAAAAATTCTTAGATATCTAAAAAAAAAAAAAAGTCGAGTTCTATTCGACATCGAACTCCAAATCCTGCCTTAAAAAAACTTTAAATTCTACTGGGGTTCAAACTCTCAAATCATAGCCTTGCTAGTTAGTTAGTTAGTTAGTTGCATTAATCTCTACACCACAAAATGCTAATATACAATATATAATTTCACCTATATACATATCTACAAGCACACATAGGTGCATATTAATAAAATGTAACCCATCAATTAGTCCGTGCGCATGTTTATATACGTGGGCCACACACACGTCTTCACACATATTGAAAAGTGGTAAAATACAGTATCTAGCAGTTACATCTTTTAACAATTAATGTAACAATGCTATTAAAAAGTTTACTATTTTTACTAAATGATTACACCATGCGGAGAAGCGCTGTAAAGATAAGGTCTCATGACTAACAGTTTGATATTAATATGTTATCGAATTATAGCATATTATTGTCAAAAGTTTAAATGTTTGCCACGAGGATTCTAAAACCAGTCAAGTGAAAGAAATGAAAGAAAATAGAAACTTGAACTTTTAAGTGGTATATAAAAAGCACCTGTGCGCTTCACGCAACAAAAAAAAAAAAGAAGAGTCACAGATAATTAGTCTTGGTTGCGTCCTATCCAATCATGCACATGACGTGAATACTTAAGCCAAATAAAAGTTTTCAAGCATTACTTTTAAAAATAAAAATTATACAATTAAGAATTAAATATTTATCGATCAACTACTGATTTATAAAGAAATTAAATGTTTATAATTTAATCGTTTCAAGAAATATAGAAGTTTAAAAAAAAAAAAGCGGGGAATCGATGATAATTCTATACATTAAATTTATATTTTACTAAAACAGAAGTAATTATGGTTTATGCACAGAAGAAAAATTAAATCCTATCAACTTAAGAAGAAAAAATAATAAATGAATCACAGATAAAGACACTAAATTCGGTCCAGAAAAAAAATTAAAACAAAAATTTGAGCATGTTTTATCTAAGTATTATAGTCATGATAAATTTTTCAAATTAAAACTATACTTTAGGATCAACATCATTTTTCAGAATCGATTTCATTTTGTATGTGTGTTTTCATCATACATTTTGCCAGATATCTTAGATAATAAATTATTTAAGTTATTTTAATTACAGTAGTCACTAATAATTAACAATATATAAACTCAAGAAATACCAACAATATCGCATGACTATATGTATTTAATAATCGTAATTTAATCAATATTTCAGCAAGTCAGAATTCAGTAAGCTTCTCCTGGAATCCCATTTTCGCACAAATACGTCATTACTTTATCAATTACCGGTTGTCGCTCTATTCTTTATAAATATTTTAAGATTGCTACTACAATAATAAAATATAACTGAGATTTAAAGTTTATATCTAAGCTAGAAACAATCTCTAATAAATGATTGGTGATAATCGTTACTATATTTATCTGGAGTGGATGATGTCAAAGTTGTGGGTGAAATATATTTGGCACTTGTAAATCAAAATGTAACAATTTACTATTCATAAATACTATACATATGATATAAATGTATATGAGAGATATTGACTTGGGCCAACTGATGAGAACTGATTTAGCATGAAATGTGCTTTGGGGATTATATGTCTTTTATTGGATTTTTATTCATATGATTCAAAAGAAGGTGTAGTGGAAATTTTATTTTTTATTTTAAGTAAAATCATTATTAACTAACAAAAAACAATAATTATATACATTTTTTAAACAATTATTTACACATAAGTATTAAATTATAGATCTTCATATTTATTTATCATTTTTTTCTTTAATTAAATAATAAACATCACATGATCACCACCTCTTATACTTGTGTGTGGCAATATATATAGTGAGTTTTGCCTGTTTTAATTAAATAATACTTGTTTTAATTTTTCAGTTTATTATTTCCATAATTCACATAGGGACAGACTACGTGACCAATTTTTTTTCATTATTTTTTGGGGGAAGTATCTGATGCAGTTATTAAAATATTTATTTCAATTTGTTATCAAGCTTTTTTAACTAATTATATTTTTATTACCAAAAATTATTTTATACATTACTATCCATATTGTTTTTAGAGTATGCAGCAAAACCATTACATTATTTTGCATGAAATATTTTAATATTTTCTTATTTCTCTTTTTAAATTTATGTATGGAGTATGAAATATTTTTGATCTTAAAACTTTAAATGCTATTCATTCTTTAAACCAGTGAAAAAAAAAAATCTTTTACAAAAAATACATAAAGGTTCAAAATCCATATTTAACTGATCATTTAAATAAACCTTTGTTGGTAGGAAGCCATTTAATAATTTTAAACTGAATTTGATGTATGATTGTAGAGCATGTGTTTGTGAAGATTCTCCAAAAGGATTGAACACTGCTTATTAGTTTTTTAAATTGTTGTATTTAATGCTAACCAAGCTACTTAAGTTTAAATCATATATATGCTAAAAATAAATCATTATAAAATAACCTTTTCCAATTTTAGTAATTAAACTAGCATATGTTGTCGGTAAATTAAACATTTATTTTGAATTATATCAATATATGTTTGTAGTTTTAAGCCTCATTGACCAATCAGTAATTATAATATTATAATTGCCAACAAGTGTGAAGATTTCTCTTAAATATGATTCACTATCTAGTTTAATTTATTTAATTTTATATTGAAAATTCACCCCATAACATAATTTATGGATAACCAATATATGCACATTTTATATACATTCATGTGTAATTGAGTTGGAAAATAGTTTTGTATATCAAATAAAAAGATTTAGAAGCAAAAAGTAATTAGTGACTTTTTTAAAAAAATAATGTTTTCTACATTAATATTTTTATTTACGTATAAAGTATAATATTTTTTAGCTTTGTTATAGTTAAAGCTTATTTTTAAAGAATTCAACTGATATTATGACATAATTAGATTGTTTAAAATACAGAACTAGTCTTCCACTATAAGCTACAGTCTGTTTTAATTATACTTGGAATGGAAATCAAATTATTTAAACAATTTGACTTCATTAATGCATTAATCCACCTTTAAAAGCAATATTTAGTTTTAATTATACTTAGAAATATAAAAAAAGCAAATAAGAATTTTTAAAAAGAGCAAGAAAAAATGATACATATATATTGAAACCATTATTGGTTTTATGGCATTCAACAACATAGACATTGACAATTTTTTTTTGTAGATATGTTCTACAGTACACTGGAATAACAGTAAAAAATAAATAATTTTGAATTTAATTTTTTTTATTATAAATTAAACATTTAAAAAAAGATCTAATTAATATTTTATTAATTCTGATTTTGAAATTAAAACAAGCATGTTTTTATGTTACAACAGATACCCTGATAATTATAAAATTCCACTATCCATTTTAGAAATTTTTTTAAGTAATGCTTGTATAAAATTTTGATAATAGAATTCCACAGAGTTGTTTTAAAAAGATTAAAGTAAATTGAAAGGAGTCATTAACTTTTTTCAATCAAGATAGAAAAGACATTTTGATGTATTTTCTTCCCCATATGATAATTATAAAATGGTTGGAAAAAAGATTAAAGTAGTTCTCAGGTGGTTTTGGGTAGTTCTTAAGAGTTCCAAGTGGACAGATTATGACAGAAACTATCATGAAAGTATGACTGAAGACCAAGAGGGCAAGTCCAGCAACTGCTCATAGTTCACTACAGTGGAGTTTGAATTCACATGGAAGAAAAGGTTAACTTCCAGTGTTTTATAGCCTAATAAGGACAAAAACAGTTAATTTGCATGAAGTCTATACAATCCCCAGACTAAGTGGAGTTAATTGAATGTCAACAGTTACCTGAATTATACCTTTCTCAAAAATAACAAAAAGCCAGTCTATTATTTAGAAGGGACTGACTTACCTAAAGAATTCATCAGCTTGCTGAAGAATTATTTTATACATACGTGTTTTATCTATATGCAGAAAAGCACATATAAATGTATAGTTATGAAGCACAGCTGGTAAGTAATGATATATATAGAAAGAGAGTATTATTTTAAATTATTTATTTAAAAAAATGATATTTAAAATCTGTTATTTGAAAGTATAAGTAAATAATTTTTGGTTGAATTAAAAATCTAAAAGTAAAGAAATGATTCATCTCCATAAGTATTTCTAAATTAGAAAACAAAGAAACTTGCTGGAGCATTTTTAAAGATATTTATAATAAAACAATAGTAACCAGTCAAAGATATGATATTACTTTTTTTCAAAAAAACTTATGTAGGGCTGTCAAAGAATTTAATAACTGATTCATATTGCTTTATATATACACACACATATGTGAATTTTTATGTATATTTTTAATATGGAATCAATTGAGAAAAATATATTTTTTATAATTTTATTATTTTGATAAATGAATATATCATATGATATAAATTTTAGTGTGCACACATACATGTTAAATTGGTCATTAATTATGTATTATAACAATAAATTTCATTTATAAGTTTATGACAATTCAAATATATTAATAAATTGTTATACTGCACATCTGTGTGCTGATATGTATGTATTTTATGTAAACATATTACAAAACACTTATAAATCAAAATGTGATATCTCATTTTTTATTATTTTATGACAATTCAAATATGTTCATAAAGTATATTGCACATCAAGGTGCATATATTAATACTTGTCAGGTAGACATATATATATAAATTAATATTTTTTCATTATTATATGACAATGCAAATATGTTCTTAAATTATACTGCACAGCTCTGTGCATATATCAATGTATATCAGGTAGACACATATGTAAAAATTAATCATTTTTTATTATTATATGACAATTCAAATGTTCATTTTATATTATACCACATCTCTGTTCTGTGCACTGATATATAGGTGTTTAATGTAAATCTATTGGAACATATATGTAAATCACAATATGATAGCATATTTTTTGTAAATTAATCAGTCAGAAGACTTAATTTATATATGTATAGCCATATTCTACAGACCTTAATTTCAAATTTTTTTGCTATTAATAAATTAATATTTTATTGTCAAAATTATTCCAGAGATCTTAATCCTAAATAGTTTTTAGAATATTATATACTGCATCATCTCTTGGTCACAATAACAATTACAGAACTGGTATTCTCTGAGCTAGATTCTTAAATAATGGTCTGTAATATAAAATGGGATTATATTAGTGTTTATAGGCATCCAGTTGATAATGATGATCCTGAATTGGCACAAAGGGAATATCCTTTAAAGTCCATGCACTACATTTTATTTAGTTTAGTATTCATTTAGAAATTAAGTTTATAGTGTATACAAATTAAGTTTATAGATATTAAGTTTATATTAATGATACTAAGTGGCCAGAGCATTGATCATGAACAGCATGTTTTAATATCCCAGCATTATTGCTTTTATTGTTATATATTTTGATGGATTAGCACTTAAGTTTGTCCATCCAAATTAATGTTTTAATAATCTGCTCCAAGATGGCAAGGGCTAAATAATTAGCCCAGTCTATAGTAGATCCATTTCAAATCCAGTCACAAGTTTGACTGTTAATTTTACTGTTGATTTATTTTATTGTTGATCATTCATGATGATGAATGATTATTACTTTTGGGCAATGCTAGTGAACTTATACTTAATTATGATTATACTTAATATAGTTAGCTCTGCTGATTTCTCAGAGTGATATCATGGTCATTCTTTTTATATTGATTCATTTCTCATAATCATTACTTTTATATTATTGATATATATTAAATTTATATTTAATATTATATTTGGGGATGATAATTAGTGCCATCATCCTAGGTGCACCCCCATTGAGTCTGTATCATTGCAATATATATATATATATATATATATATATATATATATATATCAATATACATATATATATATATATATATATATATTATACTTAATGTTTTCACAGTTATATGATGTAGATAAATTATAAGTTTTTGGGATATACCGTGTCTTATTTTCCTTGAAAATGGCGGTTGCTATTCTGTCGAAATATCGGTGCTCAATGGAAAATAAGACACGGTATATCCCAAAAACTTATAATTTATATATATATTCTGTATACTTAAATCAGTATTTCTATACTCTGGATTTTTTAAAGTTCAATTTTATAACCTGAAAATATTGCAAAATAGTGAGTTAAAAGCAATTCATAGAACAAAAACTAAAAATGATCATGAAAATTGTATAAAAGTTTCATCCGATGGCTAGTTGAATGCTTCCATTTATAAGAAATGGATTTAATTGTAAGAAAGCTTTGTAAATATAAACTTTATTATTAAATAAATTAAGTCTGTCCTTGAAGAGATATAGACATAATGATAAAGTGAAGTGTAATAGATTTTCTTTTAAACAGATTCAATTTTGCTTGGACTGATATTTGAGGAAGATAATAGATTACAATACCTCTACAACTATTTTCATAGTATTTATTACCCAGTTAATGACCAGAGAGACCTGGCCAAAACATTGGTATATATATTTTTACTACAATTGATGATGTGTATCTAGATAATATTTAATTTATATATATTCCTAAATAAGAGATTGGCATCTATTAACAAGCTGCTACATTTTTTTCAGTGTAAAAGATAGTTTTATAATAATTGATATGGAGACAAGTAAGGAAAGAATTACGAATGAATTATTTAATAGTTGTTTTTATTCATGTTTATTCAACTATTTCCTAGGTTGAATAAATATAAATTGTATATTTTATGTTTGTTAAAATGAAGATAGTTTATAATTATTATTATTAAATATGTTCTTCCATGCTGTGCAAATCTGAGTTTGCTCGATTTTTTCATATGAAAAAAGATTTTTGGAAATCAAGTATGTGGGGGGGGGGAATATTTCTTATAGAGAGAATACCCAGATTTTGAACAGTTGTATTCTTTAAATATAAACGAAAAGATTGTACTAAAATTTAATAGTTTTATCAATATTATTTGGTATTTCACATAACAGAACTCTTTCCTTTTTATACATATACTGCATCGATATAATATATATATATGCTTTATTTTCTAGTGATCTAATTCAGAAAGTATTTATTTGATGGTGAAAGAAAAAAATATTGAATTAAAATTTTAATTATGGTAGTCATGTCAATAATATTTTTTGTGGTTTAATTTATTTATTTTTTTGTCTTTTGCTCTCCAAGTTTTGTTTACTATAACATTGAAAGGTAACTATTTTATCAACTTTTTAAGTTGAGATGTCAGGATAAAATGAAAATGGTAATATGGCTCTGGGTTTTCAGCTTTAAAAATATGGGTTTGGGTAAATAGACATTTGTATCATATAACAAAAACAGTAATGCTTAACAAATGTTTTCTGTAGCAGAATTAGAATGTGATGAATAGAAAAGAAGCATTTACTAAGAGAGTTTGTAAAAAGTTTTATATTCTTATATATCTAAACAAGACATTTATTTTTATATGGTGTGATGTTTTATAAACTGTAATACTAATAAGCCAATAAGCTAATGCACATGTGCTTTGTAGATGTAGTGACATCTACAAAGCGCATGTGCATTAGCTTATTGGCTTATTCTTATATATCATAAATTGAAATAGAGAAAAAAAGTAATCTGGTTAAATTAATCTCATCTTTGAGGGATATGAAACAGAGGTTTTAATTTTTTTTGTAAAGTTAAGGTTTTTAAAAATATAGTATTCCAAGCTATTGTGAAGAATTTATATAGGCTATTTCTTATATAAAATTGACCAGAAATACCGAAAAGATTTTTCAGAAAATGCAGAAATTTATTAATACTGATTTATAAAGTATAGTAGAATTTTTTCACAAATTTAAGCAGAAGATTAAAGAAAATAATAATAGGTTCTGCATTACAAGATAAAAAAATAGAACAAGTGTTCACCATTTCAATTCAAAATTATTTAAGCTTGATGAGTATTTGAGCATGATTTGATTAATGTAGAAATAAAGGAATTCTTGTCTGAACTTAAATTTGATATCCATTTAGAAAGAATGCTAACCAAAAAGTAACATAGGAACAGATTTTGTGAGCAGATAAAGTTGAATTGAGCTTAGCTGAAATAAATAGCAAAATATGACCATTAAATCATCAAATTTAGAAGGAACAATAAAAATGGCCTAGATGTGATAATGGTCCAAATAAAAAAGTTCAGTAAAAATGTGATATCCCTGAAAGAAACATTCTCTTTATTGCAAAAATAAAATATTTAATGAATTATATTTTAAGATTTAGAACATTTAACAAATTTTTTATAATTTAATTTTGTTACTCATTTTATATTTTAAGAATAAAATAAAATTAGATATGTTACTTATCATCTTTTTGCAAGATCTCTTTGTTGTTAGTCTAAATAGTATCTTATCACAATAATTACTCAAAGTTAAGCAAAACTGTAAACTGAGATGGTCAAGGGAAAAAATAAAATAAAAATGCAGCCATCAGAGATAAGCTTGGAAAACTAATTCTCAGATCTAAATAATTATCTAATTAAATATAATAATATTATATATAAACAATATATACATAATATATTTTTTTTAAAAACCCACTGTTGAACAAAGATTTTCACAGTATCCCTCTATTAAAAAGAAAAAAAATAGGAAAAAAGATATTATTTGTCAGGCTAGATAAATATCTCTGGTAAAGATTTGCAATAGTAAAAAAAAATCAAGTCATACATCACATGACTTAATTTAATAAGCATGTATACAAATGTAATATAATGAGTATATTATTGCTCTAAACAAGCTTTTCTGATAAATGTCACAAGAGAAAGTATTTAAAAATCTCTATCTAGAATTATCCCTATCCCCAAACCAGTTTCAAGCTACTGGCTATTCTCAGTGAGGCACTAAGATATTCAGGACCTAGATCTAAAATACCAGCTCAAGCTCAGCATTTATTTAATATTTAACTATTAAGTAGAAAATCTGAAATTTTCAGACATCTATATGTCTTCAAATCCAACTATCTAACTTAAACAGCTATATAGGCCTGAACAAACTTCAGCTACACCATATATTAATAGCCTTATCAATATAAAATTGTGACATTGACATGGCTATACTTTTAAGGCTATTAATGTATAGTGTAGCTGAAGTTTGTTCAGGTCCATATAGTTATTTAAGTTAGATAGCTGGATTTGAAAACATATAGATATCTGAAAATTTTAGATTTTCTACTTAATAGTTGTATTAGATAAATGCTGAGCTTGAACTGGTATTTTAGATCTAGTGTCTGAATATCCTGGCCTCCACAGAGGATAGCCAATAGCTTGAAACTAGTTTGGGAATAGGGGGAACTCTAGATAGAGATTTTTAAATGCTTTCTCTTGTGGCATTTATTGGGAAAGTTTGTTTAGAGCTATTAGCACACTCATTATATTGTATTATTAAAGATTTGCAATTTTCTTGTTTATTTTTTAGTTAAGAATGCTGACTTGGAAACTGAAAAAATTTCCCCTTTTGCTTGAATACAGATTCAGTCAATAATCTTAATAGGTATATTTGCTAACATTATGCATTGAGACTCATATATATATATTGTAAAGATTGGAAAGACCTACCCTTTCCATCAAAGTGCCATTATTGTTATATAAAAAAATATTTGTTTTCACTTTGATACGGGAGCTTGGTTGTTGTTATCGTTATTTATATATATATGTATTTATTTGGATTTAAAAATGGCAGTGTTGATATAAAAATATATATATGTGTGTATATAGATTTTACAAGGATATTGGTTTATATTTAAAGTATTTGCCTTTAGTAATATCATGATTAAAATATTGGCATATAAAATTACTAAATGTGTTTACATCTTATTTTTTGTTTTTGAAATTATTTGCAATGTAATTTTATTATTTATTACTTATTTATTTATTTATTGTAAACTGTAAAGGATATTTTTGTATGTAATTTTTTTTTTTAACTTTAATATTTTCAAATCCGATGATTGTTGTAATAATGGGATTGATATCAGAGGGGTGTGAAAGACTGAGATAAACACTATAGCAACAACAAAAAAGATTATCGACAAATCACCATTAACAAAAGAAAGCAAAACTTTGCTGCTGTTTAATATATGTTTTTTGCATAATTACAATATTATATTGGGTTTAATGTCATAAGGAATGGCAGAGTAAACAATAAACTAGGTCTAGGAAATCTAATTCCCTTCATCTTATCCTATTCCATAAGTAACATCCATTGGAAAAGTAGTAAATTATTAATAAATATGCATTTGAATGGAAACCAACTGGAAAAATGAATATCTATCGGTATACAGCAAATCAATATAAGTATTACCTAAGTATTCAAAGTCAGTCTATCACTTTCAATTCATCCACTATGATCTAACCTAGATAGATACAAAACACTATGAGACAATTATCTACAAATAGCTCATGAATTCACACATTCATCATTTCAAGTTATCTTACATATTAATCCAATCCACACCAGAATGGATAAAGACATGTCAAACAGTTGTCAAACTTTAAAACGAAAAAAAAACAAAGAAGATTACATGGTAATTAATTTGATCCTTTTTTTTGTTTGTTTGTATACAATTGATTTTAAATTAAGCCATTTATATATGTATGTAATGTAAGTAAATCGATTTAAACTTTTAACTCATCAATATTAATAGTAAAAAGCTAGATGACATTTATTATTAAAAAAATTATGTTGTTCTATAATTCATATACCTTGTATATGTACGTTATTCATTAACATAAATGATAATATACTAGATATAATTTGTCATTAAACACTGTTGTTGTTTTAATTTAAATGCATTGTACATGTACACTATATATGTAGTACACAATGAATGCTGGAAATTAAATTGATTGACGTTTGTTCTAGTAAGAATCACTTATAAATATCCATATAATTTATTTATTACTGTTTAATATTTAACATAATTACTTAATATTTTCCTTCAGAAATTAATTCATAACTTCATCATAAGATAAGTTTAGAAAGTAGATAGGCTGTAGACATTTTATATATGTGTTATATATGCATATTTCTTCATATGTGAGATTATGAGTTGTTCTTATATTTTTATGCATACTAGTTTCATATACTAAGAGTTATGTAGTCCAGTGATAAATGTTTATTGAAATCTCAGAATTAATGATGATATTTAAAAAAAGGTATTAAGCTTTGGGACCATAATAGAAGCCCTATTATAGATAATAAATCTAAGGAGTTCTTATTGCAATTTAAAAGAGGAATATAGTTTTAATGGAAAATAAAGTATGTAGACACTCAACACAGTATGAAGAGAATACTGATAATTTTGTGTAAAGTTAAGGGATCTAACTTAAGGGAATGTATCTACAATTTTGATCTGAACTGATATTTTAAGAAGCTATTATTACTTTCATTATTTCTCCATTATTGCATCTTTCTGTATGTTGAACAGTAGATCGTTCTTATTAGATATAAATGTCAATTCATGCCTATTGTTAGTAGTCATTGTGAATTTAAATAATATTGAATTAAAATGAAAAGTTAGAAAACAAACAAATATTGTATATGTTTGAATATAACTATCGCCATTTGAAAAGAAAATTAAATCACAATTAAAATAAAGGATATACCATTTATTTTGTGATTTATTTGAAATTTATTTATTTATTTTTCTCTTTTCAGTACAAAGGTCATTAGGCAATGCTTGAGATGGAGAGTTACTTATATGATAATTTTTCTGTTTTGCCAATATTCAATTTTATAATTATTTACACAAACCATCACTAATTGATATATTATTTTGCATATAATCCTCCATCTGCAAATATAGATTGGTTTCAATAAAATTCCCTTTGCTTCCAATTTATATTTTGGTGGGTAATTAAATTTCATTGGTCATGTTAAACCCTGAGAGTAAATCAGTTAATGTCACTTATTATTGCTCTTTGGTATCTATGCAATACTTTATGTACAGCTAGTCAGATATATAGTATCACAATTGTCAATCAATGATTGGACCATATTTTATTCATGCTTAAAATTTATTTTCTCATGCATAGACGCAGTTCATCTCAATTGCTGCCCAAATCTATGGGATCATTAATTAAGAGTTTAGCATCACCAACCAGTCCATTACAATTGGACATCCAATGATTGGGCTAATTTATTTTCCATTGCATAAATGCAGTCCATTACAATTGGTGCCAACAACTAAGTAGCTTGAAAAGTGAACAATTAATAGAGACTGGAATTACATATTGTAAGGTGGTGCAAAATTTTAATTTCCATTTTTTTTCTTTTTATTAGAGTTCATTAGTATAACAGTAGGTTAGTCTATGATAGGTTAGAGTTGGGATTCAAATTATAAAATTAATAGATGATTACCACTCCCTTAAGGAAAGAAATTATCTCACCATGTCATTGACTTACCTAAATGTAGGCTTATTTAGCACATATGGACATTTTTACTATGTTTAGTACATACCAATATTACAGTATGACATTTTGATCTTCACATCTCAGTATTATGTGGATGTAGTTATATTACTCTTATGTATAGGTAAATTTGTTTTTTTGTTTTTTGTTTGGGGGGGGGGGTAAAGTGATTTCAAATATTACTCCTTTTTTATGCATATCAATGCTGTAGTGTCAGATGGCATTTTCCATTAACTGAGAAAGTTATGACATTATTGAAAGTGAAATTTTGATCTTTGGGACAAATATAATTCAAAGTTAGAATCTGAGTGTTTATATTTTGCTTAGATGATGATTTGCATTTTAGGATAATGGCAAGGGGATGACTAGCCTCAGATTGTAAATAATTATCACCTAAAATATATATATTAATTTTTTGCATGTATATTATTATTTTTGTTTTAAAATATCTTGAATGCTAATGAAATATTGGGTGGTGCTAGCCTTGGTTTGCAGGACCTAATGGAAATAATAATGAAAATGAATGCCGAGATACAAGCTAACTCTGATAAAATGAATGCTAAATTGAAGGCTGAATTGAAAGCTAACTCTGATAAAATGAATACTGAATTGAAGACAGTGATAGATGGTAGTTTTAAGAAACTATGGACAATGTGCACCACAGGTTTGAAAGAGTATAGAGCTGAAATCATTGCATATAGAGAAAAACATAAGGCCTTTCATCAATTGATTATAAAGAATTTTGATAAAAGCATAAAACTTAAGGATCATAGTTTCATAGACCTTAAATGATAATTTTAAATTTGAAGAGACTCAGGATAAAAAGGATAGTGATAGGTTTTCTTTAGATAAAGATACACCTTGTTTCATTGATATTTGCAAAACTAATAACTTATGTAGAGACAAGAAGTTTAGAAGATTGGTGGTATTATTGTCATGAAATGCATAGTTATAAATGTATAAACTATAATGCCAGAGAGAGGTTTAAAGTAAATGAAAACACATCATTGCTGTCTGAAATTAAGTTTTGTAGGAAAAGTGTGGTCAAATATTCTTTTGAAGAAAGGGCCATGATATATCCAAAATATTTTGGCAAGTTGTATTTACACAACAGTCTTGAAAGTAAAAATCTGAATTCTTGATAGAAATTGTAAGGGTGGAGAGGATGCCCAGCTGTTATGTGAACTGGGTCTTCATGAGAAGTTTACAAATCGCATTATGTGTGTGACTTAGATGCAAAGGATTTTTACTCAAGTATATATCATGATAACAAACTACTTAAAAGGCAAGACATTATGCATAGATTTAGCTCTTGTGAGTTTTATCTGGATATGATGAATTATGCATAGATTTAGCTCTTGTGAGTTTTATCTGGATATGATGAATTATTCCAACTATGAGACTACCTCTTAAGGAACTGTGTCATTATAGTTTTGTGTGGTAGACAGAAGGTATATTCTTGGATAAATTAGAGAAAAAATGTTCCAATAGGAATTCATACCATTGCTGTGATGGACTTGACTTGTTTTAAAAATATCCAACCAGGACAAAAATGATAGGAAGTATTATGATGGGGTTTAAGAGAAACAGGGATTTAGAAACAGTTGTTTATAATAGCTTTATTTTTTATCTAGAGTCTATATTCTTCAATCTCTTAAGAGTTAACTATTTTATTTATAGCTTATCTAGAGATCATAGTATTTTTGGCCAGATTTTCAAATATCCATTCAGGATCAAATTTGGAGTCATATGCTCTTTGTTCTCTTACCAAAAATCCCTTCTCACCTCAAGTTCTGTGTTATTAAAAGGCAGTGTTATAATGTTGTAATCCCTTGTTTGTTGAGTTGTTCTAGTCAAGACATTTTGTTATTGTTATCATTTTTTGCACTGGTTAATATAGTTTTGTCCTGGTGAAATGGATCAATGAGTATAAATTGAGGAGAAAATTATTGAATGATGAATTAATGCCTATATTCGATGTTAGTTCGTACCCATGTTAGTAATCTGTAGGAGCCTTCAACCAGTGTCTTATGAATAACCAACAGTACTTTGGCTCTAAACCTTTCTTCATCTATTTTTATATTCTAGGATATTTTATTCCAATGCTCTTAGGAGAAGTAGTGTTTCCTGGTACAAACCATGATTAGATGTTGCCATATGATAAGTATGATAACTATATTTTTGGGAAGCACAGATGCTTGACATTATGTGCTTTTGTCCTTGCTTATATGTATTGAAATGGTCAGTTGCATCCTTCTGCCTATTTCACTTATTTTACTCACACATCTATTCATATGCCAGGTTTAAACCCTCTCAGAGTACCCATTTAAACAACCTTGAGTCACTATATATGCGGAATAATGTATATATATGTGAATGATAAGTCTGCAATTTAATAGTACAGTGTTCTTCAACCCTTGGCCCATGACCCAGCACCGGGCCGTGGAACTTGTCTGCAGGTCCACGTGCTAGACGGGCAGTAAAAAGTTTGTAATAATAAATAATAAGAGTTTAAATTTTTAATTAATATAGCCAATTTTTATTTATTTTTTCATCTCATTTTTACCCAATTAAAAAAAAAAGAAAACAGAACGAAAAAAAAATTTAATCAATCATTCATAAATTAATTTGTTTTTCTAGTTATCACAGATGTTTATGGGGGGGGGGGGGGTAGAATTAAATTTTTTATTACTTTTCTAAAAAAATTAAAAAAAAGTTTTTTATTATATAAACTCCATATATATATATATATATAAAACTTTATCTTATATATTTAACATTGTTGTTAAGAAAAGTTATCTATAGACTTCTGCCAGTCTGCGAAATCTTATCCATATTTTTGCTGGTCTGCGGAACCTTATCCTTATTTTTACTGGTCCGCAGGTGTGAAAAGGTTGAAGACCACTGTAATAGTATACGTATATATTACAGATATGTATCCATTTTATAAGTATTTCTAATTTAAGAAATATTTTAGTTTAAATTATTGTTATGTTATTAGTATATATTACATATATATATTCAATTTATAAATATTTCTAGTTTAAGAAATTCATTTTATAAATATTTCTAGTTTAAGAAATATTTTAGTTAAATTATTTAGCCAATTTTATTGCTGTATTATCGAAATCGCATACTATATTTCCTGTTATTCTGTACGTATGGTTATAAAATTAGTCTTCTGCTAATTATGAAAGTAACTTTGTCAAAATAACATTTGATCTTGTAAACAGATCTTAAAGTAGGTCACGCATTGATCCTAAAATAGTGTGGACTTGATTTGGTAAATATAAAATGTTAATAACAAAATAATGCAGGAAAACAAAATCTCAATTACTGGTTATAATTAAAAATGTTTTTCTAAAATAAACAAATGGGTTTTTCTACTAGTTGTAACTATTAAATATGTTTTGCTAAAATAAATAAATGGACTTTTCAGCTACAGACAAGTTGATAAGTATAAATACTAAAAGTTTTGTTGCCAAGGAATCGATCATATATATAATAAGTGAGTTGTAAGTAGAACCTATGCCCGTTTTACCTTCAAAATGATCGAGTAGAACGGCAATAACTCACCCTCTCCTTGACCGGGGATGGAGAAGAATTTTGGTCCGATAAAACCTAATGCCGTACACCAGCAAAGCAAAGTAGCCCGTAGAAAATCTCTATTAACTTTAAATCATCATCAAATGTGTCAACTTAATATTCCCCCAAGTGCTCCAGAAACTAACTGCAATGAAAACAACTGAATGGTAAATTTTCTCTCAGAGCTCTGTTTATAAACTGTGACTTTCAATTCTTTCTTTTAAAAGCTAGCTATTTATTAAATCTGCCTTTCCCAAACACCTTTATTAAAATCTGCAAAGAAGACTATTAAATGCTGAACTTTGATTGTAAAACTTGAATTCTCTTTTAAAATGTAAAACTCGAATTCTCTTTTAAAATGTAAAACTCTAATCTATTTTAAACTAAATGTATAATTTTCTGCGGTCTTTTTATGCCTATTTCTAAATCTATTCAATTTATTCTATGATTTTATCATTTTAATATTATAAGTATTTGATATGCCAAATGACTCGAAACCCCAAGTATTTATAAATATAATTTTAGCTTATTGATCTGCGAAGATAATTTCAAATCTTTGATATAATAAATATTAAATAATTAAATTATTATTGTTCATTCACACTCACTGTTTCAATATCATATTACTATCTTACTGATTAAGTTTTGGGTATTAAAATTACAATAATCAGTTATCTAGTTAAAATTGTAGTTTGCTTAATTCTAGTTATGAATTATAACTATTTATATATGTAACTCGCACATCATAGGAACTAGCCACAGAGATATTCTCAAAGCATATTTTAATGTTTTATTCATAATTAGCCCCCAAATATGCCTTGTCCTCCTTATATTTATATAAGTTGAGACGCAGGTGATAATATTAGACTAGGTAACTAATTAATTTAGTCCCTAAATAGTATATTTGAAATACTAAATTTGAAAACTGGATTGTATAGATATGCAAATAGACGCTATCTAATTTTAAGGCACGATAATATAATTTCACGTATTTGCGTTATATATATGTATAAGTTGCAGATGTGTCCTTACAAAGTATGTAATGTACACTTATCTGTTTGCTGCATGATTCTTGATGAAGTGCTGGTGGAGGCCACACTCATCCACTTTAGTTCGGGTTCAAGCACACTTTTAGAACTAGGGCACAAGGACCTAGATTATTCATAATGCTTATCCGACTCCCTGAACTACTAAGGTTCCCATTCATAGCAAGTTGAGTGGTTTTAGGACAAACCGAGTCTTTGGAGACTGAAGCCCATGAATAATGACCCATTTGCACCTTTTTGCTTAATTAATATTTTAATATGTGCCATAGAGGATATAGGTAAACTTATTATAAACCAGTTTTCTCTCCTTTTATATTAAATGCTTATCTATCATTAGAGTATATCCTAATCTAGGTTAACACACTAACCTGCATATCTCTGAGCTTAATTATATGCTTGATTTAACTTTGTATAGATAGATGCCATAGAAGCACTATTATAGTTAGTTATATAACTTTGGCTGTAAAGTTCCATATGATCTAGCAGACTACAAAAAACTAGAAATTTGGCATATTAATATAGGCATAAACTCCAATACCACACTACACTTTATTAAACGCTTATAATGAGATAGGTAACATTAATCTCATTAGATATAATGCCTGCGAGCGTAATATCTCACGTTCCATCATATAATTTTGTATGTTTTGATTTATTATTTGTTATTGTTTTATTAAATTAATAATATTTAAAATTATCACTCGTTTTCATATCTTTATTGTCCGTGAGTTCATTTTATCCAACTCTAGATTTAATTGCACCTACATCATTATATCTATAGGTAGATTATTCTATTAAATTTCATAATCAATTATTGATATTTTAATTAACTATTTAGTCATATGTGTGTATATCTGACCAAATCAGTACTCAATTAGTTAATTTATGAGTCTTTTGTTTTACCCTGAGTGACTGCCGGACTGAGGTTAAATTGAATGTCTGTGTGCATTGAGAAAGGTCATCCATAGGGTATTAAATCATTGAGCAGAGGTGAAAGGATTGAATGTTGGTCAGATTCTGGATCGCAGTATCCGTACTCGATCAGCTTTAGTGTATTTTGCCTGTGTTCTAGATTTTGTTGTGTGGAGGGACAATTCTTACCATTACAGTATATATATTTTAGAAATTTTATTTCTTTATCATCATGATTTTGTTGTTAAAATAGGTTCATTTAAATGGAGAAGGCAACCTACAGATAGTTAAATCGAAGATATATAATTAATTTTAGTAGTTACTGTTACCATTGTCATATGTAGTTGCTTATATACAAATTTTTTTTTTATTAGTAAGAAGATGTTGTAAAGGTTAGAAAGACCCACCCTTTTCATCAAAGTGTCATTATATTTATTAAAAAAATATTTCATTTGGCTTTGATATGGGAGTTTATATATATTGAAGCTGTAAATATTATTCTATATATTTTTGCTTTACCTGTTGCTAATTATATAACTACTAACATGGGTTTAGGTGATAACATATATATATATAGATAAACGAATTTAAATGGTTCTTTACTAAATTTAAACATTATATGGAAAATTAATTATGAAAAAAACATTTATTTATTTTTTATAAATTATCAAGAAATTTTAATTATATATTTAATTTGTGTATATATATATATATGTTGGATAAATAAATAATCTTATATATTGTAAATAAATTTTCAAACAATGTTATTTGTTTGCGCTTAATAAATTTGATATATAACATATAAATAAAATCGGCATTTAAGAGTCACACAATGCAATCAGTAGATCTTGTAATCTTGGTGAGTCATTGTATCATTCAAAAAATATATAAAATGTTATACATACCAAAGATTCTTAAATTTTATTTCACTTGGCTAATTGATCGGTCTTTCCATATCATATATGGAAATGTAAGTCAATTTAGTTAAATTTTATCTTTGTTTGAATTTAATTAAATTTTACTTGCCTAATTGATCAGTCTTTCCATACCATATATGGAAATGTAGGTCAATTTAGAATCTCAATGAAGATACTGAGTTTGAAACAAAGGCTGACAAGAATTTGATCAGATTAAAATTTAAATAGGAATGTAATGAAAACAAAAGATCATGCCCTGTTTCTAGATAAGTGCAAAATGAATAAAATACCTTGCCTCAGGGCAGCATTATTTAAATAATCATTTTAGCTATAAGCAGCTAAAAGTTTGGCCATCTAAAGATTTTTGTTCTAATTCTTATCACAAAGTGCTATCATACTTCATGTTTGTTTAATTAATGAAATAAGTAATATCATGGTAAAAAAAAAGCAACAGTTTGCTTTCCCATGCCCCTGGAATCTCATATCCCATTCATGATACCTAGGCCTGAAACATTTAGACCATATCTGAACTGTTTAAAGAAGATGCTTGCCTGAGAATGACTATAAATATCTCCGATGACTATTTCCATCCAAAACCATTCTATGATCATGATCCACCAATCACCTGCATCATGTCAACAGTTGCTATCAACTATTGAACTCTTAATTAATATAACTTTGTAAAAACTTATTAGTATATAATATAGTAATTTATAATATAACTTTTATTTAAAATTCTATTGTAATCCTCGTCTTGTTATATTTTATTCTTGAAATTTATTTGTAAAATACCAACTCATGTCTATACAATTACTTTTAAACCTGTGTTAAGTTTTTTTTATTTGGTGCAGCAATTCAGCTTGAGTTTTATTTTCTCTTAGTATGTTATTTTGATTTATTTAATCTGCCAAGTCAGTATCTAACCCAGCAAGTAAGTTTAAACTCTGCTGCACTATAGTTTTCTCCTATTAAATTATTGGAGATGCAAATTTCTTTGAAGTTAATTAGTGTAAACTCACTTGGCTTTATACTGATTATTCCATATAATAATATGGTTTACTTTTAAATGTCAGGTAATGATTTAATGCATGTACTTAGCTATTCTCATTAAGTATAAATGGAATCCTTCCCTAACCATTGAAATTTGTTTTACCAATTCATTTAATTAAATCTCATCAGAAATGAATGGAATATTTAATGTATCATCTGTCTATGTGTGATCTATAATTTTATTTTGTAATTATGTCCAATTATACATGTATGGAAGTGTAAGAAGATATTTTCAAAGTGTGGAAGAAAGCAATTTATTCCCTTTTAGTTTTATATTTTGATCCATTGTACATTTGATTAATCATTAGTTAATTGTCTCAGGATGGTTTGTGTTTAGGCATTCCATAGAGCATATTATTCCAAACAGGTATTCATTAATTTGCCACAGTCATTAGTGACATGCATTATATAGGCTATGGGCATTATGAAAGTATCATTACAATTGTTTAACTCATTGATTTTCTTACTTTGCCATGCTCTTTGGGATCTTTGGAATGCCCGGATCCAATTCTCATTATCCCTCACAGAGTAGATGCTTTTCTTACGAGGGATCTCTTCAGACACTTCTAATGTATGCATATATAGGAAATATGGATAGATCATCTCAACATACTAGCTTGTGCTCTAATACACTGTAGCCTCTTACTTCCTTCAATGATACTGTTTTTTCTTGCTCATGTATTTCACTTTCAATATCTTTTTATTAGTCTCTCTAGCTCTCACTTCATAATTTATTGCACTATTTAAAGTTTCTACATTGCTAATCTATGAATGTTCAAATAACTTCACTTATAGCTTGAATGTGGATTATTCTAGTATAATTTTTTAGCCTATTCTTTTGGTTGCCTTGACTCAAATTTATTTATAGATGCATTGCCATGTTTAAAAAGCTGATAGGTTTGTAGTTATCAATATTTTTATTTTTATTGATATCAATATCACTACTAAATTTTATCAATTGTTCAGGTTAGAAAAATCTGACAACAGGCTTTATGTTCACATGATAACTAACAATAAAACTATTGAAGGCTGATAAGTTTGTCATCTCCAATATTTTTCTCTTTACTGTTCTTAATATCAGTATCACTACTGTATTCTATCAATTGTTCAAGTTAGAATAGCATGACAAAAGGGTCTATGTTCACATGACAATTCACATTAAAATTATTGATGGTGTTCTATTGTTTGGTATTCCTTTATATACTTTGCTAAAATACATCAATGTTAGTGCAGTATCATAAAATAATAAAGCATTTTTTTCGTTAAATACACAATGACAACCTTGACTTAATCTTATAATATTGAAGAATAAACAATAAAATAATATTTTTATTAATAATCTACTGAGCTTTATAACTCTGAGAAATATTGTTAACCAGTCAAAATAGAAAATAAATAAAAGCATTTAAAAAGGAGTGAAAATTGTTTTTATCTTTTAATATTATAATAGTAAAGTTTATATTATTATTAATATGTATAAATGTTTCACATTGAATAAAAATCAAATGAGTTAGTATATTTAAAAAGTGTTTAAATTAATTAAAGATTGATTTATTGCATAATGCTGATGTAAAACCTATATACGATTAACTAAACATTTTTGTATGTATCTGAGTTTATTACAATTTGTGATATAACTAAAAACATGATATGCTATTTGAGTTTACGTTTAAAAGAGTGATAATTCAAAAACAAATTACTGTTGATAATGATGATCAAATGTTAATGTTTGGATAAAGTATTCTATTATAGAAAAGTTTCCATAGATACAACATTAAAAAAAAAAAACTAAATTGGATTATGTATGTATGGGGTTTTTTTTTTTTTGTACATATTACAAATGTATTTTATATTATAAATGGAAATGCTTCTTGAGTTAATAATAGATTAGCTCTCTCTCTGTTAAGAATTAACGCTTCAGTATATTGTCACAACAATAAAACTACTTTCAAGTTTCTTATAGCAAAAATATTTTTTAAAACATTCTTTGTAGCATTTACAACTACTCCTCATAAATAAAACAGAAAAATTTCAGCTATTGCAGATATTTTTTTAGTTTAGCACCTAAATAAGTTTATTTATATATAATAACAAGCAAACTAAATTCTATTGTCAAACGAACAAATTATGTATACATAATAGATAAAATATTTATTCTTTTACAAAATAGTTGATGTCGTCGCCGTATTCTCTTCGTTTTTTAAGTTCAATAAAGATTTAAAAATAAAATTGAAATCTATAAATTTAAAAGAGGTATTTCGTCAGAATTTTTTTAAAAAAATATTTTTCCTAACATTACAGATAAAAATTTTATCTGTCATCTTAAGCAAATTATCTTTTGTTTCTGCTGGGTTTTAAAAATATAATTATTTGTTGTGGTTGGGTTTTTTTTTCCATAAATCTCCCCTAAAAATTGAAAGTAATTTAAAATAACATCAACTTATTTTAGCCCACATTTTGTTGTTGTTTTGTCTTTCAAAAACTCTTTCTAAATTAGCGAAAACCAGTTTTTAGAAAAATATATAGCACTAATGATCTTTCTCAACATCTAGCAAACTTTTTTTAAATAAATGCAATTAACTTCATTTACTCCATATATGTATATATAAATAGAAAAAATGAAGCTAATGGATTGACTTTTGGTCATGTGTTAAAACTTATAATAATAAAGAGATAATATTTAAGATAAGAATACATAAGTAAAAGTAAATAACTGAAAATACAATGATAGAAAATGAAAAAAAAAGGAAAAAAGCAATGTTTTATTATTTCTCCTTCATATATAGGGTATATGAGCACAGACTTTCACACGACCCACAACTCTCCACTCTATCTCATATCACTGATACACTTGAACACATATATGTTGAAAAGTTATTTCTCCTTCAGTAAAATTATTAATTCCAGTAATATATCGAAACTCAATAAAACGAGGTAATTGTCTTTAATATACAATCTCTTTTTTCCGATGAAATATTTTGAAAATATACTTTTTAATCGTCTTTTATTTGATATTTTATAGAATATAATAGCCAGGAATTCTTAATAAATGTCTGAAGTTGGTTGTTAAATATAGGTGAATATCTTTTACAATTGCAGATGCCTTCTGGAATTAAATTTGTTCAGTTGAAATGCCATCGAAAACATCCTGCTGTGATGTTTATTTACCTTTAAAAAATTTCGCCAAATCTGTTATCATTGGTAAAGTTTTATCTATATTACCAAAAAAGTTTTAAAAATACTATATATTAATTGTCTTATATTTCTGTAATATTACGAACGTATTGACAATTTTATATATATATTCTATTATCTAAAAGATACCAACTAACAAATTATTGCAACATCCTGTACTTGGATAAAGCTTTTGATTTTATCATATTTATACAATCAATTACTTTTTAAATTTTATTGATCACCCATAATGAATCCATTGTTCAAAGACAAATTAATTAATAGATCTATAACAATTAACAATAACTATATTTATTACAAATATGTAGTACTTCAAAAAACATTTCTAATTTCTTTTTTGTCAATATATACAAACTTCCTCTTCTAAAATAAACTGAAAGTCTAACAAAAGGCAACACTAATCTTATTTAACTTTCTGTCTGATAATAATATTTAATATTAATACCATCATCATAATTTCCAACTTTGGTCTGATCATGCAGTGAAATTAACAACTTTTTAGGTATATAAACTTTATAATGAATCATTTAAAATAAATCATTTTGCAATGAAAATCCTATATCTACTTTATTTTTATGGACTCACTTTTTGCATATAATTATTTTTATATTTGAGTAATAACATGTATTGGATATATGTAAACAAATAAAGATGAGTTGAATATATATGTATATATACACATAAAATATTATAAATGAAAGCATTTATACATTTTCTATTATCTCATTATTTTATTGAATTACAATATGTTATATAATAGCCAAATTCTGAATTGTAAACTATAAAAATTTAGGGCTCTCACGATTAACTTTAAGAGAACTCCCCACATCAAACCCCAGCATCATTAAACATGAATTAGAAAAGGCTAAAATCTTATTTTATTAAGCAACTTTACTAGTTTTATTTCAAAGTGTGAAAATTGAAACATATATATTTATTAAATGTGATGTTAAACCACTAAACATCATGAGTGGCATTACTGTATGGAGAGTTTTGCATGTTATAAATGTGATGTTCTTTAAGTTAATAAGCACACATATAATAATAATTAATAAACACAAGCCTAAAAGAAAATTGTATATTAATGCTAAGGTTTATTTAAAAAAATGAAATTTATTATAATTGTTATTTATTTAGAATATAATTAGATGTATATTTTTGTCTATAAAGAGCATCAAACTTATTAAATGTATAAGTTTTATCTTTCAGACTTTGAAATAAAGCAAAAAAAAAATTATTTAATTCTTCATATCATGATTAAAAAAAAAAGTCATATATGGACAAATAAAGCCTTCAATTGGATTTCAAAAAATTGTAACAAATTTAGAAAAATTCCATATGTGAAATAAATGGATGAGAAAAGAAAGTTTATTAAAGTAAAATGAATAAATAAGCTTTAGATAAGAGAAACTTTATTACTATGGAAAAAATCTTAATTCTGACATGGATTGATAATGATTGAAAAGGATGATGATGATAACATTTTTTGTAAAAATATGATGAATTAAAAGAATAAAAGTGGGTTTGAAAATATAAAAATATATGTAATAGTATTTGCTATTAAAAAATGTATTAATATTACTACAATTATTAAAATTTTGTTATGATATAATTCAATAATTTATTTATTTTCTCATTTATAAATTTAAAAAATACATGTATATGTTAACTACTCTTTCTTATTGCATTGCCAGATGTATACCATATAATATTAAATTGTCAAAGCAATTTGATTGTAACAATTGAGGTTAGGAGATATAAAGTTCTGAAGAAGATTGCTAGGGCAATTGAAACTGCTGTAAGAAAGGGTGATAAATAAAGCATTGTGTAACAGTAATAAAGTGCTTGGACAATTTAGTATTATATGGTACATGTATATATTATCTTTACTACCAATTTTTCCTCTACTATCTCTTTTCATATATAAAAAAAATCACTACCTATACTAATTTTAAATTTATTCATGTCTATTTATTTTACATTAATCTATATTGTTCATATCAACTTTAACATTTGGTATAGTACAAAGATATGTCAACAATAATCTTACAAATATATGATTAACTATACTAAAAAAATTTATTGTTTTGCATACATTAAAGTTACAAACGAAAGAATGATTGCTTTAGATTTTTTTCTTAAATTGTTTATACTAATAATAAGTATCACATGTAATCTTTCCTTTAAATACTTTGTAAAAAAAAAAAATATTTTTGAACTGTAACTTAATATCTTGTTACGTGCCTATGGTTAAGTCTAATAAATTAAAAAACAAATCACAATTTGTTATTTCGATAATTATTGTTTAATTACTCCCATCATAACAACTAGAATAAAAAAATTTAGGATAGGAACATGAATTTTTAAAATGTAAAAAATATGTTTATATTACTTGGAGAAAAATAAATGAAATATTATTAAGGAAATCAAGTTCTATAAATGATGAAGAGTTTAAAATAAATAACAGTTTTCTTCTAGCAAATACTTTTAATAATATATTTGTAGAAAGAATTAACAAACTAAAACAAATTGATCATGATAATAATATTTTGTAAACATATAATAGTCAATCTAATTCAATATTTATGCCAAATTTAAATGAAGAATTATATGAAATAAAAAAAGAATGTAGAGATAATATAAGCCCAGATATAGGTACAATCATAATATTGACATTCTATCAGATGTTATAATTTATATGATTAATAAAATAATAGAAAGCAGTGAATTTTCTGCAATATTAAAAACATCTATAATAAGACCAGTTAATAAATCTGATGCTAAAAATAATTTTAATGACTATAGAGCTATATATCCCTTCAATTGCTAAAATAATAGAAAATATTTATAAAATAATTAAAAAAAATTAACTAAAAATAATGTTTTTTAGTGAAAACCAATGTGGATTCATAGAAGAAAGAAACACAACTGTGTTATTACAGAATTTTACAGATTAAATTAATAGAGCATTAAATGATTAAAAAAATATGTAACTGTGATTTTTTTAGCTTTTCTTAAGGCTTTTGACATTATTGAGCATAAACAATGGATTCACAGTTTACAAAATTGTGGAGTTAGACAAAAATTGCTCAGTTTTTTTAAAAATTATTTAAATGATAGGTATATTGTAGTAAAAATATCAAATGTATTGAGTAATGAGCAAAAAAAATTATATGGAGCTCCACAAGGTTTCATACTTAATGCATTGTTGTTACTGATTTTCATAAATGATCTAGAAAATATTAATATTGAAGTATACAGATGATACTATTATTATGAGTATAAATAGCAATATTGATACTGCAATTAAAGAATGACAAGAAACTCTGAACAAAATTGCCTTTTGCTACTTTAAGAAAGGAATTTATATAAATGGAGAAAAAGAAAAGAAAAATGTATGTTAATATGCTCTCCTCACATGAAATATATGATATACATCTGCATTCATATGAGTGTTTATATGACAATAATGTAATATGTAATGATAAGTGTTGAAACGGAAACTTTCCAATCTCTTTCCGTTTCACCATCAACCTAATGACCTACTCATCTGAACTAGTTTCGAACCTATCTTAAATGTAAAAATGTTATATATAAGTCGAGTGGTAAAACTTTGCTATCATGGCCGCTTGAATGGCATCATTCATTTACATAAGAAAATACGCTATAATTAGACAGGTTAGATAAAATTATAGTGTAGAAATCCTCATAATTATTCATAAAATATTTTATTAATTTTCAGTCAATTCTTAATTATATTCGCTATTATATTCGCATGTGGATGGATAATTTAAACCTTGGAATGATGGTATAATGATTCATATATATATATTTAAGTTTAAATAAAAAGATATAATGTAAAATGTTTTCTTTAAAATATATTTAACGGTTTTCTGATTTAATATTTTATAGATATAGCTGAAACTAAAGTATTTTCTTTAAATTTGCTTTTTTGTAAAGAAATAATATTGGGATGGAAAATATGTTAAAAGTTATTTATTTCAGTAAAATAAAAATCATCCATTTATAATTAAAAATGAGAATTTTGTGTAAACAAGAAATCAATTAGTGACCGCACCTGGGGTAAAAGTAAAATCTAGTTTACTGATTGAATTTGTTACAACAAAAGTCTTTATCATTAAATCAGAATACCATTACTTCTGCTAAGCCTTAACATTTTATAACACCTAAAAAGGAATTTTAATTAATGAAAACTGAATCAAAATTATATAATTTATATATTTTAATAATTTTTAAGTCAATTAAAAATAACACCTCGGAGACTTTATCAGTAGTAGGATTTAGATTATATGATTTTGTTTAATTAAAAGTCAATTGGTCCTGAGGCAAATGAAATTCCAAAAAGGTGTTAAGGCTTGGTGGAAATATATAAATAGGCCAGATTTTAAGTGGGAAGAGATACTCCATCTTGCTTTTGAAGAGCTGTTACTATGAAAAGCTAAAAATTTGTTAATTTAACTATGGTCTGCTAGTCAGGCAAGAATTTGCTGCCATTCCCATGATGGAACGCTGAAGTTCGATCCACCCAAGCCCAAAGCAACAACCAACATTGCCCTAACAAGCTTATACCAAATAAAAGATGCAGTAAGCCACTTAAAGGGACTTGTCTTCATTCCAATTTCAGTCCAGCTACTGGAACACCATTTTAAATTGTCTCCCAACTAAATTGAAGATGCCATAAGCCGCCAAAGAACTCGCCTTCATTCTAGCTCGAGTATCTCCAGTCCAACTATAGGAGAACTTTTTAATATTATTAAAATCACAGAGCTCTGGGTAAAATTCAAAATGATGATTATTTCTTCAAAATCAGGTTAGCTAACCCTATTAATGTAAACTCTGTCTTTAATGTAAACTCTGTCTTAATTGTCTAATATTTGAATACTATAAATGACCTACTTATGCTAAATTTCTTTATTGATTTAATGTTTTGCTATATAACTTGATCACTGCAATATATTTATTTTTCTTTTGATTATTTTAATAATTATTAATTATGCCTACATTTCGAAATGGCATGCATTTAATTACAAAATATGTTTCTTTTTAAGATATAATTTAAAATCTTCGAATTATTAGTTATTATAGTGTCATGTTGCACACTGTATCGAACCCTATTTCTAAATAATGGCAACCCTTTGTACTCGTTATTATTTTGTCATTTAGTAAATAATTAATGTGAATATAAAATATGGCTTATAAATCCAAATTCACAACCTTTAATTTATGTTACTAAAGATTAAACTAGCCTGGAGTGTAATCATAAGTATATATTTTTTAGTAAAGTATTCGTAAGTCCCTTAAATATACTTCCCCCCCCCCTTTAAAAGTTTAGTAGTTATAGATAACTAAAGAGATTGAACGGGATAAAGTAAAGTTTGTATATATATATTCCTGTCAGTAGCATATTGTATTTCTCATGCTACGAGAAGAGTTGGCTCTTTTGATCTGATAAACTAGTGTTTCTTTAATGTATAATATTTAATTTATAATATACTTTGGCTTGGCGGATGGGAAATTTATTAATATTTTCCCATTGTGCTGTTTATTTTTTGGATATATATAAAATGGAGCCACGGTAAGTCCAGCCCATCTTCCTGTCTTTAGGGTAGTGCAGTAGCTAAGACTGAGCTAAGGGCCAGATTAGCACTAAGTCCCCCCACCTCTTATGAACCAAATAAAGGTTCCCTTTTTAGCAGCATGATGACCGGTTATTGGGTAAACCGGTGTTGGTCACGAAAACCTTAAAAACTATTCTTCCATCTGCAGAGCAACTTTATTATTATATTTTAATTGTGCCTAGTGTGTTAGTAAAATCTCTATAGCCAACTCAGCCTCCCTAATATGCAGTCTTCGGCGTTGATCCGAAGCATTCTTGAAAACCCATTCGATCTAAAGCTATCTGGGATGCTTGAGATGCCCATATTTAATATAAAATTTTATTATAATCACATGTATTATTACGTTTCACTCCAGACTTGGTTTGATTTCATGTATAATAGCCACTCGAACTGATGATGAAAGGGCATAACTAATAAGTGGAATGTAGTGATTTGTTATATAGCATGATATTTGGCTCCATTAAATAATAGCAACAAACCTATTCGCCAACATATCAATTATTGTTTAAATGGCCTAGAGTAATGTCACTTAATAAATAAAATGTCTGCATGCATTTGCCAATGCTAAATAATGTTATATCAAAATACATATGAAATTGTCAATAAATATATTTTATAATTCATTATATATTAGTTTCTGTCTCATTATTAGATCAATCCAATTCACTAATTGACCATAGGTATTCATTAGTAAAGCCCCTCTAATTAAATATATTAGATTTTATCATGGGAATGTCTCTAGTATTAAGTTGTTTATATATATGTTTAAGTCCATGAGTCTTATTGTTTTCTCCGATTTGCTAGCGGGCCGGATTAAGAATTAAATCTTGTGTGCCATCATTGTTATGTTGTCCATTAGGTGTTTGATCTGGGGCTTAGAGAGTGAGTTCGAATTCAGGCTGGTCCCTGACCTAAATCTCGGGCTTCACTGGGTTTGAAGTACATTTTGTGAGTTCCAGCTCATGTTAGATGAATAAACATGTTTTGACTGGTACAGTGTATAAAAGTAGAACAAATAAAATTTATTAGACACTTTGGAATGATAATAAATGAAAAAATGTCTTGGAAACATTATATAAATGTATTAATTAATAAATTTAGATATTTTATAACAATGTTCTACAAAATCAAAGATATTTTTCCTTTAAATTCTTATTGTTATACCATAAATCTTTATGTGAATCTTTATTGAGATACGGAATAACACTTTATGGTTTTGCAAGCTTTTCTAATATTAATAGATTACAATTACTGCAAAAAAGAATAATTGATCTAATAGAAGAAAAGTATATTAATAAAGAAAAAAATATATACAAAAGTAATATTTTATTATTCAATTAACTTCTCGATTATATAATTATAGAAAAAAAAATTTTGATGGTACCTTCAAAAAACCTTATATAAAACAATGTGAAATATATCTAAGAAAAACAGATATATATTGTAATAAATAAGAAACTAGAGTAAGAAATCATTATATTCCTAAATTATTTAATAATTTATCTATTGAATTAAGAAGCTTGTAACATTATAGGCCAAAAAAAAAAAACAAGAAAAAAATATATATTAAAGAGGAGGTAAAGGGGAAAAATTAAATATGTAGAAAAAATATATGAATAATTAATGTTGTATAATCAATATTTTTATTATATAATAATATATTTAAAGTTGTTATTATTATTGGCATATTTTCTTTAATATTATGTTTAAGATTTCATGTAAATATTTAAAATGTTATAGAAATGTTTTTCTGCATAAAAATGCAATTATAGTTTAATAGAAGAAGAATGAAATTTGAATTTGTGTAAATATATTTTGAACTGTATTCAAATGAATTAATGCAAGGAATGTATTTATTTTAATAAACAATATAAAAAATAATAATAATATATAAAAAAAAAAAAAAAAAAAAAAAAAAAAAAAAAAAAAAAAAAAAAAAAAAAAAAAAAAAAAAAAAATAAGAATAATAATAATAATAATAATTAGTAAAACAATCATATTTATATCAATTAAGATGTTTATCCAAAGGCATTTAGAGTAACAATGTAATGAAGTAATATGGCTAAACAAAAACATTTGATTATTATCAGTAGTAGTTTTTAATTTTTGTTGTCCTCTTAACACAATTTTAAAGGCATATCATAAACTTTAATTAGCTTTTTCATCATTAAAATTATTGATAGTGTAACTATAGTACTTGCAGTATTGAAAATTCTTACCTAATAACTTTAAATACCACAAAGGATAATCAATTGTAACATTTTCTCACAGTCATGTTTGCTATTACTTTGATTGACTATTGTATCTTTTGATGTATGTGAAAAATATAAAGAAGATCTTAGGCTCAGCAACCTTATATGTAAAACATCCCTATTAATAATCAAAAGCATGTAATTCATATTAGTGTATTTGCTATCAAATTATAAACATTCCTCTAAAAGAATTGAGTGTTGAACTATCTCCAAAACTCATTTGTATATCCATTTATTAATTAATGATGGATGGGTAGCTGAATTAGGCATGGGTCAGTTTTCTAAAAAAAAAAAAAAAATACTGTGTCAATTTCCTGAAAAAAATATTAATTTAATTTTGAAAAGTCTCAGTTAAGTTACTAAAAAAAAAAAAAAACTCCAGATATGAATTTTCAGGCCATGAGTACAAGAAGACCACAAGATCAAACATCAACAATAATAAAAAATTGAAAGAATATTAGATACATTTTTAAATTTGTTTAGTTTATAATATGCACAATCTGCATTTTCTATATATAACAAAATATTTAATAACACAAAGATCTATAGATGACTAATAAATAAATGGTCAATCATTTAAAATTCAACCGATTTGTAACAGAAAAATATATATTTCTGCCAGTGATTGTATTATTAATGACCTGATTGGCACTCTTTTTTATCTTAATAATAAAATGAACTTAGAATTTCAAAAAGTAATGTATATATTTAAAAGACAATTGACAAAAAGTAAGATTCAATCTTATCTATATCACTATACATATAATTTGTTACAAATCTTGTTTTATCACATGACTTAGAGACTTTAATTATCTGATTATTTATATACACCTGATAATTAGATTTTCTATTTAATTATAATTTGATGTTGCAGTTTGAACATTTTAGCATTTTGTTATATATGTAAATGTGTGTGTGTTAAATTATTATTTCACGAATTTTTAGTTTGATAAAAAATGGAAATTAAAAAATTATATCCATGCAAACAGAGATAACTTTACTTTTTGATATTGCCAGAAAACTATCACAATTCTTCTGAGGCTATAAAAGCTCTTCTTGAAGGTTATTGAAGTAAAAGGTGATCTTCTTATATAGTATTCAATTCACAAATTATTCAGTGTTATATTTTTTAATAGTAGAAATAATTAATATTCACATTACAACACCCGGTATAACAGAAGTATAACAATATAACCAACAAAATGACAAATGTGCCTGATAAATATATGTATCAATCATGCTTTTTATACTTGTTCTGCATTCCTCTGAGTATGCTGCAAATGTTGACCCTATTGATCAATATAAATCTTCTAGACCAATATCTCTCAGTAAACAACAAAAAGTACAGTTAATCAGGCAAGCTAAAAACTTGAAATTTTTGAATACCCATATAGAATGATGGTCAAATTTTCCTGAATGCGCTAAATAAAATTATGAATGTTATAAGCAGTTGAATTATGTAGACTATTTGTTTAAGAACAAATATACTAGATTGACATTTTGAATCTATTTAGGTATTCTTACATTATAAAATGATAATATTCTAGATATTATTTAAGGGTATCAAACTCTCCATACAGTAGCGCCAGCAGGTGCAAGCCTGAATAATCAATGGATGCAAGAAGGTTTGTGTATAAAATCCCTATCTAGTGTTTGCTTATCCAACATCCCTGGACTAATTTCTAGCTTATGAATTTCATCAGTGAGGAGTCTTGGATTTCAGAGCACTGCATGTAGATCTCAGGATCTAATGCAGCTTTCCAGTAGTCATCTTTTACCTATTTGGTTAACTATTAAAGCTAGAAGCCCAAAATAAAAATACTGTAATGTTTCCAACCCAAGTTCATTTGCTTATATAGTCATACAAATTTGAACTCAGTTCAGCATCTACACATTTTGGTGCCTTTAGTTTTTCAAAAAACCACAGTCACTATTATCCTATGGACAGAATCGGTATAAAACTATCAAAACATAACATGATCACCATTTCATATGCTCACCCATGCTGTTAATAAGAGTACCAAACCTCCATACAGTAGTATCACCAAGTGCAAGCCTGAGTAATCAATGTATGCAAGAAGGTTTGTGCATAAAATTCCTATCTATTGCATACTTATCCAACATTTTCAGACTAGTTTCTAGCTTGTGGTTTTCATCAGTGAGGAGCCTTGGATTTGGAAGCACTGCATCTAGATCTCAGGATCTAATGCAGCCCTCCATAAGTCACCCTTTACCTATTTGGTTAACTATAAAGCTAAGAGCCCAAGATGAAAACACCACAATGTTTTCAGCCCAAACCTATAGGACAATGGTGACTGTTAAAAAAAACCAAAGACATCAAAATATATAGATGCTGAACTAAGTTCAGATTTATATGACTAAACAAGTGAATGTGCTTGGACTGAAAACATTGTGATGTTTTCTTCTTGGGCTCTTAGCTTTATAGCTAATCAAATAGGTAAGGTTCCTCACTGATAAAATCCACAAGCTAGAAACTAGTCTGGGGATGTTGGATGAGTAGGCAATAGATAGGGATTTTATGCACAAACCATCCTATATCCATTGATTAGAATATATCTATCATTTTATAAGAACACAAAATGTTTATCTAGTATATTTATTTGTTCTTAAACAAATATTCATCATGAAAGTCATGACCTAAAAACTAGTCTGGGGATATTGAATGAGTCTGTACTAGATAGAGATTTTATGCACAAATCTTCTTACATCCATTAATTACTCTATCTTGCACAGGATGGCACTACTCTATGGAATGTTTTGCTTCTGCTTTAACAGTTGTGTAAGCATATGAAATGGTAATCATGTGATGTTTAGTGATTTCAATTCTTTCAATAGGTTATTGGCAGAGTAAAAAACAGCATAAATTTTTCTAACTTGATGAGTCAGAATGAATTATATTTGTAACTAACAATGCAATTATATTATTTCAAATTTTATAATATTTAAATTTTAAGAAAATATTTTTTGGAATCTAGTGTAATAGACTATATCCCCACAAAAATAATCTTTCGTTGACAGAAAACTAGCTTTTTTATTGCTTAAAGATATTAATTTTTGGCAAAAACAAACTCTTTGAAGTTGTAAAACCTGCTTTCCAGAGATTTTATTAATGTATGAAAAATTACTATTATCGTGTTAATATTCCATCTTCTTATTAAGATCCGTTAATGTTTCTTTGATGCAAAATTTTAGGAAAATCAACAAATGTACTTTTGAATTATTCATCATTATTTTTATCACTTTTTATTTTACTATTATCTTTTTTTTTTCCAGTGTTGAAATTAATATTGTTAAACATTGATAAAATATTTATTTTTAGTTTATCAATGTATATAGATATAATTAGATTCAAAATGAGTTTTTTCAAAAGGAAACTGATCATTCTAGTCATTCATTTTCTTTTTAACTATCATCAATGTTTTCCTCTTTTTTTTTTTCTACGATTACTTTTTATTAGTTTCTCATGACTAAGAACTAATGAATCAGAAAAAATTAGTATATGAAACAAATTAAAGCAATTTATTTTTAATCCCAAAGACTTGTATTTTTCACAGAAATAAAAGTCTAATTTTTTCTGATAAAAGTGATTCAGAAGAAAAAATAACTCTGAGTAAATATTCTAAAATTATTTTCATTTTAACTACGACAAATATATATATAAACACTACTGTATCATGATAAGTAACTATGTACAATATTAAAAATTAATATATGCACACGTAAGTAAAAAATAAACCATTGGGTCACGCTACATACAGACATTCTAAGTTCTAGAAATTTACCATAATAAAATTGGTCAAGGTTTTTATTCTATGTCAGAAATTAGAACTGATATATTGGTCAGCTTTGACGTGGGCAGTTTATTTACAATGTATCCTGTGATAAGATACTGTTTATTGTTGGAAAAAATTAAATATGGATAATAGTTTACAAACCAGAACAGTTAATGGATATTTCTTCATTCGCGTAACAACAATGTATTTTCAATATACAATCCAGAATTCTCCCATCAAAATCAAGGAGTATTACGAGTTCACCAATCTCATTCTTTATAAGTAACGATTATATGAAAAACTTGAAATTATGGCTCAAATGTTTATCTCAGTTTAAAGCCTAACTTTGTTGTACCAATGGCAAATTTATTATATGGTTACATGATGAAGCACTATTATAAAAATTCTAGACACACATCAATAACACATCCTCTACACAATAAAATTAGAATAAGAACAAAAATTAGCATCTTAGATGTTCTTGTGATAAGCATAGCAAAATCAAGACTATGGTTTATAATAAAACACACACACACACAAGGAAAATTATATATATCTAATATGCTAAAAATACAAATAATGGAATGGATTATGCTATTACTACAGAATACAATACAATAGTTTGATCAAAAATCAGTGATATGAAAAACAAGACAACTTTATATCTTTCCTTATAATTTTGTAATTCAAGTATTATGTTTGTATCAATAAACAATGTTCTATTGGGAAAAAAACAAAAATATTGAATAAAGAGGAAAAAATGAAAAGAAAATTTTCAGAAGAAAACCTTAGACAACAAAAAGAAACATAAAAAAAAAGTAAACACTTATAGATGGTCTAGCATATTTATATATATCAAGAATAGCAAGCAAACTTTTAAAAAGTCTGCAATCAAAATAATATCAGAACAGCTTTCCAAAACCATAATACCATAAGGAAGCATAATGTCTACAAAACCTAAATATGAAATACTCAAAAGAAAAACTGTACCTGTGAAATGCCATATAAAGAAAGACATATGTTGATAAAATCACATGCCCATTTTGATGATAACAGCTAATTAAAAAAGCATGTAATAATTAGGGGGGGGGGAACCAAAGTGTCTAACACTCAATAAACTTTACTTCTTTCCTTATAATTTTGTAATTCAAGTATGTATGTTTGCATCAATAAACAAGGTTCAATTGGGAAAAAGACACAAAAATATTGAATAAGTAGGAAAAAGGAAAAAAAAGAAAAATTACAGAAGACTCGCATAAATCAAGAGAACTCTCATAAACAAATATATACAATTTCTACTAACAGCTGCTTTTGACATAATAATCTATTTTGGTTAGAAATATCACCTTAAATTTAATGCTCATGAGTCTAAAGATTCCTGATTTGATTCTCATGCTAGTACTATTACTGGACAGGCCAACAACATATGAAAAAGGAAGAACAATACCATTGGAAATATATTATCTACTAACCTATGTAATATTTCTAACTGTTGTATGTATTTGAAAAGTTTAAATAAAGCTTGAATTTTTCTAAGACACATTTAATAATTATTACTAGATAATGATAATAATCCAAGATATAATTAAAAATAAATACATCTTTGTAAAATCATTTTTATTGAAGAAATCTATCAGTGTAAAAACCATTACATATGCAACAAATATTATTGTATAAGTTGTGGACTGTATAACATTTAATAATATTGTCACACTAAATAATGAAACAGTAAGGTCTGCTTTGCAGATCTTCGTTTCACCTTTTCTCACCTATTTCCTACCCTCATGCCTTGGTTTGAACCCCAATCTATCGTAGTGTGTCTGCAATATGCTTATATACCGAAAATCCCGCCTAATTTTAAACCATGAGTACAATGCTCATATTATATATATAACTCATTTCCAAATAAATAAAAGATTATAGATTATGTATATGTTCACATAATTTTGATTTATTAAAAAGTAGGTTATATAAGTCGTAATTCTGCACACACTATGATATGCATTTTAAAACATATCAAAATTATAAATTGTTAAAGTTATTTCGTGTGAATCTATTTACAAATATATCGTAATATATTTTGATTTAAAATAAAATTCATTTAGTAAATATTCGTTTAGTAAATAGATTCAAATATTGCAATTTAAAAAATAAAATCATTTTCTTTAATTTAATAAAAGTTATTCCAAATATTTCTGTTAAAATAAATGAGGGACAATAGTTTAATTATTTCATGTTGTAATTAGTTAATGTTATATAAGTTTATCTAAAAACAGCAGATGTCCACTTAAGGTTTTCTTTAATTAATAAAAGTAATTCTTAATTAAATCTAGTTTGTAATTCAAATGTCCACAGGGAAAGTAACAAAAGAAATTAATTAATGTTTAATTTCTTTAGACATTCGGATGATTACAGCTGATAAGTCCGATATATTTTTGTAATGCTCCAGGGCAGTTCTATTGTTAAATTCTACTATAAAAAGGAGGTTTTTCTTTTGTTCTCCAGTTTTTATTCTAATGTTTCTAAGAGAAATCATTTTGAGGTCTAATGTGTCTAACCAAAATTATTGTAGTAATTTGTAAATCTTGACATGACAGAGTAGAGCGCGAGAAGGCTATTTCTCTCCGAAATGGTCATATGCTGCCGTAGACCATCGGAAGTTATCACACAAGGAACCCCGGAACTGCTGCTGCTGCCAAAAATATGAACATTTCCAGATTTTGCTGTTAAATTATATAAAAACCTGCCGACCATCAATCTACCTAAAATGCTTCTCCAGAGGTAACCCTAAATTAACCCAAGAGCTCTTGTGATAACTAACATGCTATAGCTATTTTAAATTATTTTCTGATATTTCACATAACTTCATTATGTATTTCTTTAACGTGTTTAAATATACTCGACATTTTGCTCTCTATCCTTGGGTTAATATTTTCTATTTATTAAGCTTTCTGTTATTTTATTATGATAATGTGTCAGAATCATCTTTGACCGAGTGAATTATTCTTTTTGTTGAAACTAAGACACCGCTATAAAGGCATATTTTAAATTTCTAAATAATTTCCAATTTTTATTATCTTGCAAATCACTCGTTAGAGGGCGATTCTATTCTTTAATATATAATATAATCACATATATGCGAGGTCAATGATATAATATGTCCCATATATGCGAGGTCAATGATTAAATGTGTCCCCTAATGCATGATTGCGTATATAAATCTATACTTACTTTTCAAACCCGCAAGCATGCATTTTCCTATTTTAATTACCGTGTTCTACTTTAATTATAAAGTTCATCATTGACGTCGAGAATGTGCGGACCCTTTTAAATGAATTTCGGGGAATTTGATTGGGCATTTCTCTTAATCCAAGTAAAACCCATTCAGTATGTTTTATATACACTCGTCTCGTATTGCTGGTAAATGAATTGGTTGTTGAGATTGCTTTGTTTTATTTTTCCAAGTATTCTTTACACGGCTAAGGCCGTTCTCTTTGCCCTTTTGCGGTTTTCAGGCTGAGTGTGTCCCCAAATGACACACCTGGAAATTAAACACAATTGTCACCCAGTCGCTAAGTTTCGGCTGTTCATCAAAATACTTTCCTACAGGTTAGCGGCGAGATGCCCTCCGTAATTATTCCGGATCTTCAATATTTGTTTTATTTTCTATTTATTTTACAAAGCATCCGTGACTTAAACGTGTCATACCCTCCAACTTTAATAAATTCATTATCAGCAATACTGACCTCCCAATGTAACTTTATTATTATTATCGAATAAATGCTTTGATCACATTCCCACTTTGTTGCTTATTAAGCTTTTGTCCATGCTATTCTCGAAATCAATAAATATTTTAGAACACTTAATTTTCAAATATTTTCTTAAACTTGTATAATTGCTCAAAGCACCTCGCACATGTTCCTATTTCATCAAGCACATTATTGTAATGCTATTAACCCGAGAAATAGAATATATCACTTTGCTTTAAAACCTTTTTGTCATTTATTGAAATATAATGCCCACAATTATTTAATATGCGTCCCTGTCTCATATAAGCAGACAGTGGCGTTATATCTATAATTTATATAAATAAATTTTGTGAAATTATTTAAAACTAAATTTGATCTCTTATTTTATTTGATTCCTATCACTGTCTCGGTCTATAGATATATATATTTTCTGCATTTCTTTTGTAAATCCATAGACGTTAATTAGCCACCCAAGCTTCTTTTAGTATAGAGTCTTTTGTTTCTCCCTGACCACCAGGCACCGGTCAAAGGTTATACTAGTAGTGGCATCAGATGCGTTGTCATGTAGATGGCGCTGTGAAATTTGGACTTTAGATTCGAACTTAGTATATCTAGAAGGCAACCCCTCCTAGAATGTTCAGTTTCGTGTCTGGGGTTTGAATTCTACAGTGTGTTAGCGAGATAGATGATTCTGACTGTTACAATAAACATATGTTTCTTAATGAGTTTCATTGTATTATGGTAGGCCCTCTAAATGTGGGATAAACAAATTTTATTATTAGTTAGATTACAACATTATCTAATTATACTAGTCTGTCTTTTATATGAATATATATAATATCCATAGATAAAACAACATATGGTTTTATTGCTTGTGAATTTATAAAGATTTTGAATACCAATCTCGATCATAAAATCCAAGATGGATACTCTATCAACTTTGCCAAACTGCACAGGGCATATAGACATATACACACATTCTCCTCAACATATATACATTGTAAGGATTTGAAGGCTCCATCTTTACAGTTGATTATAATATCAGTAATATTTAATATATATATACTAAAAAAAGAAAATGAAAGAAAACAGGTTTTTTTTAAATTATGGATAAAGTTTTGAATTATTATTAGTAAAAGATAATGAATATCTTTTATTAGTTAGATGTATACATCTTCATTTATAAAATTAATTATTTAATATATATCATGATATTATTCAAGTTTGTGGTAGAAAATGTTGCAATTTTTTTTATAATTATCTACGTTCAATTTTGTTGCATTTTTTTTTTTTGCTGTTATTATTTTTCTTATCTCTTTCTTTCTCACTTTTTGGGATGTATATTTGTTTATGATTGTAAATTTTGGCAATGATAATGACATATACAAAGTAAATAAAGAAGCTATATTAAAATCATCTTAGAAAATGCTAATAATTAAAATGTTCACAGATAAATCTATTTATTTACTAAAAAAAGATTTACAAATATGTATTTATTTATTTTTTATGTGTCACAAACTGTTTATATCTATTTTAAGTATCTATGTTATTTATTTGTTTATATATATATTTAAATGATTGTAAAATATTAAAATAGTTTTTAAAAATTGGAAGACACCTGATTTAACAAGATGTTACATTGAAAATGTCATAGTAATCAATGATGTAATAAAGAAAAAACAGCTGTGAATTGTGATTTTAATTTTTTTTACTGACAACTATTTTGTTGGAAAGGTAGTGATAACAAACTTTGTTCTCATTAGATTTTTTTTGCCTATCTAAAAACAATTAAAGAAAATGTATCTAAATTAAGTATGTACCAGAGAATGGGTGGGTAGAGGAAATTTGCCAATTGAGATTAATTCCTTCTTGCCTACCCTCTCCAGTTTTCACCTAAAAAGGGGAAAGGTCATTAACAAGCATGCATCTAAAGAGAATAGAAATTATTTTAAATGACTAGCTACCCCTGTCCAGAGGATGAAAATATAGTTATGATGATAGAAGCATCTCAAATAATTCCATTATTTTTATTAGTTCATCTCAGTATGACATGCAGAAAAGATTCTTCAAAAAATCAACAACTATTCAGAAAATTTCCACTTTTGTTAATAAAAGATTATCTGCCATGTCAATAGAATTCAAGCAAAGCTAAACATAAACTCCAAATAACTGTCAATTTGCCCTAATCAGCTAACCTTTTTTCATAAAATCTGTAAAGTTTCTTATATGCAGCTATAAAAAATTATTTGGTTAATGAAAATATTTTTCTTATGAATCATATGCAAATTTTCCTCCAATAGCATTTCTTAAGGATATCTATTAACTATAATAGTTTTTTTATTTATATAATATCTTCATTAAAATTATAAGCTGTTAAGGGTATTTATATATTGAACTATTTCATTCATCTAATATAAATATTGAATGTCTTTAGAAAAATTTAACTTTATTTAAATATTCCAAATGCATTCAACTGTTAATAATAGCATACAAGTTAGTATATGTGCAATGTTTCAAGAGGTATTATTCTCTTTTCTTCTCCAGGTGTTTCTGGCCTGACCAGCAACTATACTAGCCTGGAATCGTACATGGATCCTTTGATTCTTGAATCGTGAATTTTAAGATAATACTCTAATCAAATGAACCATCCTACTAAAGGCAACAGTCAGTAAAAAAATTAATATACTTATCTATGATGTTCCTCCTGATTTCTCTACTTTTTCCTAAGAGCAAGGCTGATTAGTGGTTTTCATATATTATATATAGTCACATTGAAGAATGACTTATTGGCATATAAGCAGTTTCTTTAAATTTTCTTTTTGTATTTTTTATTCTCTATCCAATATTTTTGTATTTTTCCAAATGAACATATGTCCATTGGTACATACATGGGCTGCTACCTTAGACACATCTATTCTCTTTCTTCTAATCATCAGTTTGTGTTTTTGCAATTGCTTTTCAATGGGGCAACTGGTCTCATCAATATACATTTTCCCACATTCACATGGTATTTCATAGATGCAGTTTTTGCTTTTCAGCATTTCAAGTTTATGCTTTGTAGATGTTAGAATTACTCATAGTGTGGTATGGCTCTGGGAAGCTGTTCTAATGTTAACTTAATGCAGGTTTTCCTTAATTTTTCTGCTATTTTGGTATGTATGAATACACTATTGTACCAATAATTTTTTTCTTTTGATGGTTTTTTTTTGTTGCCTATTAAAGGTTTTCTTAATGATAGCTGATGGATAACCATTTAACACAATAGTTTCTTCTATATAGATCTTTTCCCCCTCAAATAGTTATTTTCTGAACAAACTCCCTATGTGTACCAATGAACATATATTTAATTGTGAAAATACAAAAATATTGGATAGAGAGGAAAAGGTACAAAGAATATTTAAAGAAACTGCTCACATGACAATGATAGACAACTCCATAAGTCATGTGATGATTCATAATGTATGTAAACCACTAATCAATTTTTGCTCTTAGGTGAAAGTGGAGAAATCAGGAGGAATCTGAGAGATAAATATATAAAACTTTCTATTGACTGTTACATTTGGCAGAATGGCTTGGTTGAAGCACTATCTTAAAATTCAATATTCAAGAATCTAAGTGTTTAGATTCAATTCCCATGCTAGTACTATCACTGCTTAGGCCAGCAATACCTGAAAAAGAGAGGGGAATCATATCTCTCAAAACATTGTACACATACTAACCTGTGGGCTATTACTAACAGTTGAATGTAGTGGAATATTTAAATAAAGTTAAATTGTTTAAAGATGTTCAATACTTATATTAGATGATGGAAATAATCCAAATACAACTAAAATATCATCTTTACAAACTTTCAGGAAAATGTTATGGGTATGTGTGCAATATTAGAACTTTCTAAATTGAAGCTCAATTTGTCATTTCTGGAACTTGAATCTCAAATGACCTTCTGGACAAGAAAGCATTTAATTGATTTGCACTATAGGTAGATTGTTTTCTTAGAACTGTCACATATCTGATAAAGTATCATTATATAGTTAAAGACTTAAAAAGCTTACAATTATTAAAAATTATTCTTGATAACTTTCAAATTAGCTATCTGACAATGAAAAAATTTACAATCTGAGAATTATCATCAGACTGCAAACTTCCATTATAGTTTTATGTACCTCCATCTTTCTTTGGAAAATTATTTTTTATAGCAAATATTATTCAAAAAAATATTAAAAACTGTTAAGAATATAAAATTTTATTTCATACAACCAAGATGAAAATTTCAAAGCCATAGAAATATGCAGCCTGTCAGTTATTATTAAATTAGTTTATAGTGAGATGTTGTTGATCTCATTGAAAAAATTAAAAGACTGAAGTGGAGTTGGGTTGGACATATTGCTAGAAGAGATGATAATAGATGGACAATTGAAATCTTAAACTGGATTCCAAGAGATTGTAGACCACATGTGAGATGGATAGATGAAATAAGAAAGTGTGCAGGGATGATGTGGAGAAGAGAAGCTAAAGATCACAGAAGATGGTTTGAACTTGGAGAGACCCTCATCCTGCAGTGGACTTATAATGGTTGATGATGATGATGATTATAAAAACACAATATATATTTATCAGAAATTCATTTTGCCTACTTTTATCAGCTACTTTATTATGGTGACATTAATTTGATTTGTTTCAAAAAATTTTGTATGATACATAAATGCTAATACTTTCATAACTTTGTTTCAGTATCAGGTATTACTTAAACTTGCTTTTGGCATTATATTTCAAAATCTAAAGACTTTTTCATTGTGAATGTAAAAATGATACATATAAAGATTTTAGCTATTTAAAACTTCTATTTTACCATATATGCTATAAATATATAAATAAGAACATCAGAAAAAGTTAAGTTCTTTATCCAGTCTTTTTTATATGTCTGAAATGTATAAAAAGTTTTAATTATATTTTTAAAAAAATTATATTAAAAAAAAAAAAGGAATGAAATTGAATTAATGATATCATGTGATTGCATCTAATATTAATTTTTATGTTTAAAGTTTATATCTAGGCAAAAAATATGATAATTTCTAACATTATAAATAATTAGTAATAATTATTACTGTATTTTTCTCAGTGCAAAAATTTGACACTTGTAGATTAAATTGTAGTAACTGATTAATAAATTGTTTTTCTCTTCACCAATAAAAATTGTAATTATAAATATGCGATTTTTTTCCGCATGCGTTAGTGAAGCTGTAATTATACTATAATGTTTGATATGCCTGCTTAGCGCTTTCGAGATTTTAGATTTAGTATTTAAATCTCATACTCATAGCTTTACGAATGAAGACTGTTGTGATTTATTGTACACATATGCAAATGAGTTTGAATGCTTAATTAGTTAGTCCATTGTTTGGAGAGAGCAAAGCATGCCTCTCTTCTGTTAATGGCACTGAGATCATTTGCTATGTAAAAAGCTTCTTTGACTTTTTTTTTTGGCATCACTCTTCTCTGTGCAAATTATTTGGGCAGAACTGGGTTCGAATACATGGAATGTAGCTGCTTGGTGGTCCCAAAAGATTGATGTTCCTTTATTTTTATTTTTAACCTTGATGTATGCATGCATACCTGTATTGGTAAATTCTTGTATTTATGTTAGCCCGAGTATCACCATAGTAAGATGCATACAACAGAGTTAAAAATAAAAATGAAGAAACATCAATCTTCTGGAACCACCAAGCAGCTACAGGCCATGTATTCGAACCCAGTTCTGCCCAAATAATTTGCACAGAGAAGAGTGATGCCAAAAGAGAAGCCAAAGAAGCTTTTTACATAGCAAATGATCTCAGTGCCATTAACAGAAGAGATGCATGCCTTGCTCTCTCCAAACAATGGACTAACTAATTAAACATTCAATCTCATTTGCATATGTGTACAATAAATCACAACAATCTTCATTTGTAAAGCTATGAATATGAAATTTAAATACTAAATCTCGAAAGCGCTAAGCAGGCATATTAAACATTATAGTATAATTACAGCTTCACTAACGCGTGCGAAAAAAATCACATATTTATAAGTAACTGATTAAATAGCCGATTTTCATAGATTATTACTGATAAATCTAATTTTTTAAAAAATGAAATACTTATTAAATTACTGATATGGTCTTTTTAAAATCAAATTTAAAAAAAAATCACATAATATTAACTTACACAATATACTTCACAATCTGTCATTTATTATAAACTTGAATAATGACCAAATATTAGGTATTAGGACTTTTTAAATTTTTATGCAATGTTCTATCTATATTTAGGAACAGTTTCTAATTTATAGCATTCATCAGTCAGGAGTTTTGAATATGGTTTTAGTATATCAGTATTCTTATGATCTACTGCACATTTCATACAGCAGTCATTTTTTACTATTTTTTGTATTATTAAACTATCAGTCTAGAATTCAAAAATTTTGTAATGTTTTAAATCTAAATTAATATGCTTACATAAATATATAGATCTGAAATCAGTTCAATGTTTATGTATTTTGTTTTTTTTGTTTTTTTTCAGTTTTTTCAATAACAGTAGTTAATTACTTTTATTTTTTGATCAAGTTTAATATAAAACAAAAAAGTCATATGATACCAGTTTATATAATGTTTTTCAAAAGCAAAATTTATTTATACTATTCCATATCTATCATTTATTTTAAGCTTGAATAATCAATAACCATTAATTAATATAAATAGATTTCACTCCTGAAAAGTATGTAAACTGGAATAATGTTTTATATGAATAAAAAAACTGGATAGGGATTTAATAAACATTGCTACATGAATGAAAAACTTGGAATAATTTAACTGTATTTTGTTCCAAGTTTATGTTCAGCCTATTATGTAAATCATTTCTGAAAAAATAAAAATTTTAACCATAAATTTCACTTTCAATAAAAAGTAAGATGAAATGCTGCTTCTTTTTCAGGAATATTTAATGGCTTTAGATAATAAATACTTGAAAATGTAAAGAAAACTTGAAGCATCTATCAGATGTTTATGTCTTTTGAATCATAAAATGCAAAGATTATATATAACATGAAGGATAGCTATTGGCCTACATTATTTGATAGCAAAAATTTAGTCTTTTAAACAACTTATACACAATTTTAACAGTCAATGTTCAAAACAATTAAAATATTTATCAATAATAATATCGAATTTTTACATAAAGTCAATGTCAACTTTTTTGTTTTTATAGGTAGTTAATAATATCTTTATCAATAATTTATCATCAGACTTCTATTTCTCTTATGCTTTCTGAAAACATTGGGTTTACTTCTATTTCAGTGGTATTAATGTCATATTCTAATACTTTTGTACATATGCATTCTTACTTCTGTTAGAAATATATTGATTTTCTAATTGCTGTTTGGTTATTTTCATATATTTTGTCCTTTTTATATATAAATAATGTTCAGGATTTATTTTGACATATACATATAATTTGTTTATTAAACATCACTTGATCACCATCTCTTATACTAACACATAATTGTTATTAAACAAGGCAAAACTTTCCATACAGTAGTGCCACCATGTGCCAACCAGAGTAATCAATGGATGCCACAAGGCTTGTGCATAAAATCCCTATCTAGTGTCTACTCATACAATATCCCCAGATTAGTTTCTGGCTTGTGGCCTTTGTCAGTGAGGAGACTTGGATCTGAGAGCACTGCACCTAGACCTTAGGGTCTAATGCAACTCTCCAGCACCCACTTTTTATCTCTACTTAACTATAAAACTATGAGATTGATATTGAAAACACATTAATATTTCCAATCTAAGCTCAATAGCTTATAGAGTCATATAGGTCTGACCCTCAGTTCAGCACCCATATATTTGGTGTCTTTGGCTCTTTAACAACCTTAGCCACCACTATACTATTAGGCAGGATTGGTGTTAAACCACTAAACATCACATGATCGGCATCTCTTATACTAGCACATAATTGTTATTAAACAAGGCAAAACCTCCATTCAGTAGTGCCATCCTGTGCCAATCAGAGTAATCAATGGATGCCAGAAGGCTTGTGCACAAGCCAGAAATTAGTCTAGGGATATTGGATGAGTAGGCACTAGATAGGGATTTTATGCACAAGCCTTCTGGAATCATTGATTACTCTGGTTGGCACAGGGTGGCATTACTGTATGGAAAGTTTTGCCTTGTTTAATTTGTTTATTCTGAATATTTCTTAGATATGTAAGTAGAGGGATTCAACTTAGGATTTTTAGTCTATATTTGTGCTTGATTACATCTCAAGCAACCGATACACATAACCACATACATGTGAAAAAGATAAATGATCCCTAATATATGTATTTTGGCAGAACCAGCACTTATCAGTTGGGCCAGATCATAATCTCCCACACATATATACAATCAGTGCTCAGTTTATATTAAGATAGCATTTTGTTAAACTTTACTGTACTGGCTTCAAATTTCTCATCTTTTCCAATTGTTCAACCATAAATTTCATTGAAAATCTGATTACAATATCAAATCCAATAATGGCTTTGAGTGTTCCATCATCAATCTTTCAATGAAATGTATGGTTGAACTTATAAGTGCTGATTCTGCATGAAATATGTATATTAGGAATCATTTATCTTCTTCACATGTGTGTAGTCATGTGCATCGGTTGCTTGAGATGGAGTGGAGAATGAATATAGATGCAAAAAATCCTAAGTTCAAATCCCTCTATTTACATATTGAAATGAACAATCTATTTATTATTCATTTCTATAAATAAAAAAATTAAATAAACAAGATTTTTTTTATCGGATTGGAATATTACTTCATTCAAATCCCAGGATTTTTTTACCATGTCTCTTGAATAAAAGAGAAGAACTCCACTAACAGTTAGCTAAATCTAATCTGGAACAGTTTGAATGATACTTTGAATAACTCCAGCTGAAATGAAGAATTGCACTTATTTAAAAGACAACTAGAAATTATGGACTTTCTATATTTGTCAGAAAAGAAGTAAATGATAATTATTTTTTGAGCCTTATATTTAAAGACTAATTTGTATTTTGTTTTAAATAATCTGAATTTGTAAATAATGCTGGTTATCCAGATATTATTTAAATAAAACTATCAGAGCTATCCAGATTTAAAAAAAAAAGGAAATGGAAATGAATTGTAAAAACTTTTCTTTACTTGATAAAATTATTTTTAAAATAAAAACATAATAATTATATATCACATATGCATCGCTAAGTTTATGAATTTTATACAAGTAATTAATTAATAAAAGGAAAAGGTAAATAAATAATGATAATCATGTAAATGCAATATACTCACATAAACGTCTACGTCACAAATAACCTAACCGTAATTAACAATGTAGTTATTTCCATTAGTCTCATTCCTTCGTAGTTAAACTTATATGTGATTCCTGAAAATTGGATTTTATATAGATGGATTTATATATGCGCAGCTGTTTGTCAAATGTTAATAGTTTACATATGTTCTCATCCATATGGGAGAATACATTCCTATAAGTTTAATGAGTTAGGGATCAATCTCAGAATGAGTCATCCCTATATAAATGGTAGTTATATAAAATTAGGTTTAGGACCCAAAAAAGCCTCTTTTTATAGTTATTGTATAGAAGGTTTATCATCTAGGATCCAGGTCAAAAAAAGCTATCCCTTTATAATTATTATATAATCAGTTATGTTTATGAATAGGATCTAAAAAAAGACCATTTCTTATGATTATTGTAATAAAGAAAGGATTGATGTCTATCCCCCATATAGGACATATGTATGTGTAAGTACTAGGAGACATGTGAGTCAAATAAATGTTTATATTTATGAATTCATTCATGTGAAGAAGTATATTTAAGTTCATTGAAGACAGAGTTAAAGGCATGGCAAATGTAACATTGCCTATGAATATATTCATACCCCATATAGAACATATGTATGTGTAAGTATTAGGAGACACATGAGCCAAATAAATGTTTATATTTATTCATTCATTCATGTGAAAAAGTATATTTAAGTTCATTGAAGACAGAGTTAAAGGCATGGCGAATGTAACATTGCCTATGAATATATTCATACTACAATACATAAAAATTAAAGTATTTTGTTAAAGAAATAAATTATGTATCAATTGATTATTATACTTGGTAAAAATATATTATTATATGATTTGTTAATTTTATTAAAGAAAATAAGTTGTACATCATTGCATGTGTAAATAAATTATTATTGCATGATTTACTTTGTTTAAGAAAATTGTTTGGTCTACCATCATTCATTAGGAATAGCTTATGTTCTCCATGCTTTAGCTCACCATTACAAATGAAGCTGTGTAATGGTTACATTATTATATTTAATAAAATATTGTTTTAAATATATGTGTTAGTCTATTTCCTGATGCTAGCCAGGTGGTGCCCATGTGAATGCACTGACATGACTGAACTTTGCTCCACAAGATAAGTTAAAGTTTTATTTATTTTAATAAAATCTACATAAACTTTCTATTACTGTGGAATATTTATTTAGAAAGTGGATGAGAAAAGAGAATTGTAGCAAAGCAAGATAGATGTTTTGAAAAGATTGAGGTAAAATATTGCTAGCTAACATTTGGAAAGTAAGTCGAGATGTTGACATTTTAAATATAATATATATATATTAGGTTTATTGTGATGAGGCCTTAAAAACTAAGGCAAACATAAGATTAGTTGGATTTTAGGAGGCTTGCTAATAAAAAAATTTTAATTGTGAGAGATTCAATCATTTTGAAAAATAGGGGTAATGTAGAGGTGTGAGTTTTAGGGGAGCATGTGTTTCCCGTTCTTCATTATAAAAATGAAAAAAAAAAAATACTTGTATAAAGTGGAAGAAAAATCATAAATTTAAATATAAACAAGGGTTATTGGGAAAATAAGGAAATATGGACTGTATGTATATATTACAATGCATGTGCGATGGTTAGAAGTAAACTAGATGTGCTTTGATAGTGTGTACAGTGTGTTATAAGGTTTTCTATCTGAAGTGCTTAAATAAGACTAGGAAGAATATCAAAGGGGTATGGTTGTGTAGATCATGTGTAAATGTGATAGGGGGGGATAAATGTTTTTAGGCATAGATAGTTTAAAGAAAAAATCAGAAGAAATTGAGGAAAATGTACATAAGGATGATAGAATGGAGTATATGTTTAGTAGAGGGTGAAAAGATATAGATGATAAAATAAATAGTGCAATGGGATAGTTAGCCAAAGACAAAGAAAATAGAGGAAGAGGTAAAAGATATAGAAGTAAAATTAAAAGTGTTAGGTATGAAGAGTGAGCAGATCAAGGAATTAATGAATAGAAGTGATAAGGAAGAACTAGTTTAAAAAGTTCAGAAGGTTGAAGAAAATGTTACAGATGAAATAGGAAAACAAAACTATGAGGCAGTTTTGACAGGGAATTCACTAATTAGAGGATGTGGAGATATAATTTCAAGGGAAAATAGAAATAGATATGCAAGAGTATGTTTGCATGGAGCTACAATTAGGGATGATACAGATAAAGGTAAATAAATAGGAGATTAGAGATGTTTGCATTATGCTAGGGACAAATAATTTGTCAGAACCATCAGCGAGAATAATGAATGATTACAAAGAATTAATTAGTAATTTGAATAAGGTTAAAGGAAGAGTAGGGATATATTAATTAGTATCAAGTTTGACAATAGGTATATGTTAGATAAAATATGTTCTATAAATGAGAGATTGGAAAAACTATGCAATAGAAATAATGTTATGATTGTAAATATGTGGAATTTTTTTATTAGTAAGAGGGAATTATACAGTAAAGATGGATTGTATTTAGCAAAACAAGGAAGTAAAGCATTTAAGGGGGCTTGATTTATAAAAATATTATATTTTAGGAAACCTATAAGGGGGGTAGGGTTTTAAATTAAAGTATTAGCAAAAAGAAGGTTAAGGATGAATGGAATGTAAAAAGTAAAAAAGGGTAGTTTATCTAGATATAAATGTAGATGTGGATAATGGGTCAGTAAAAATAATGATAAACAAACTAACTACAAATATAATAGAAAAGAAAGAGTCAAAAGAATTTATAAAAGGGCAGAAAAAAAGGAAGAAATTATAAAAATTGGATATTTTAATATGCAAGGTGATAGGAGAGCAGAAAAGTGGTTGGAATTAAAAAACAAAGTAGTTAAAAATGAAGGAATTGTAGTATTAGTAGCAGTAATAAAAACTCATCTAAGAAAAGAAGAACCTACACTGAAAAATTTGGTAAAGCATGGTATAAATAGAAAGAAAAAGAAGAAAGTGGTGGTGGTATAGGAATAATGTCAAAAAAATATTAAATATTGTAAAATACCAAGAATATTTGTGGTTTTAGAGAAATTTAGGAAGAGAAAAATGAATGATGGCTATAGTGAATATGATCACTGGAGATAGTCAGACTATAATGGAGTGGAACAATAGCATATATGAATGCCTATTTAAAAATATACAGAGTTGCAAAAAAAGAGGAAGAAAATTATGGTTATAAAAGATATGAATGTTGAAGAAATTGATAACTTGGATAACATGAATGAGCAGTTTCTAAAAATTTTTGTCAGAAAGTGAATTTGAACATTGGAAATTTATCAAATATTTATGAGTGGCAATATACTTGATCTATAAATAATATATTTCACACAATAGATTATGTATTAGTAGATAAAGAGGGAATGAATGAAGTACAGAAAATTAAATTTTTTGATAATGAAGAGAGAGTATGTAATAGTGATTGTAATTTCTTTATAAGAGAAATAGTTAGTAATGTAATGGAAAATAATAATAAAAATAGAAAGGATAGGGAAATATATAGATGGAGAATGAATGATAAGAATAAGAAGAATATAAAGCAAAAGTATAAAAAGTTATAGAAGAGTTTGTTGTGAATGAATACAATGATAAGTTTGGTGTAGTAAAAAAAAATGGCAAATAGGGTTTTAGGTGAGAGTATTCAGAAGAATAAAAATAATAAAAAAGTGAAAATTAGTAAAAGTGTAAAAGAGAGGGGAAAAGCATGCAGAGAATATAAATGTGCTATTAAGGACAATGAAAGTCAAAAAGATGTTAATATTATGTGGGAAAACTATTTAAATAAAAAGAAGTTGGCTAAAATAGATAATTATAGAGAGAGAATGAAATTAAATAGTAGTAAATTAGTGAAAGATATTAATAAAAATGGAAGAGATGGGAGTAAAAAAAAATTGAAATATATTAAAAGAAAAATTGTAGGAGAAAGAAATAGTATCACTAAATGATGAGGAAAAAGACTATAGTTCTAGAGAAAAATGTATATAGAAAAGATGTTAGATGTGAAGGACAAACTGATAATAATCATAAAAGCACATAGTAATGGAAATATTAATTTTACAGAAAATGAATTAAATGAGGGAGGGAAGAAGTTGAAAAATAGGAAAGCAAAAGATTTAAATGGATGGGCAGCAGAGATGGTGATGAATTTGTAAAATAGGGCAAAATTAAATCTATTATCATGCTTGAATAAAATGGCACAGAAGATAGAATCTCCAGGTACCTGGAATAATACAGGACATATTATTATTTAAAGGAAATAGTAAAGACCGTATAAAAAATAAACAATTATAGACCAGTAGTTATAACAACAGTGTTGTATAAAGTTTTTGCATTTATGGTGGCTAGAGGGGTAGAAAAATGGATGGAAATAAATAATATAGTGGGAGAAATGCAAGGAGGTTTTAGAATGGATAAGCATATAAGAGATAGTTTATTTGTAGTCACACAACATATAGAAATGAGTAGGAATACAAGTAGGCAATTCTATATGATCTTTATAGATATATAGAAGGCATATGATAGAGTGAATAGAAGATTATGGGTAAGTTTAGTAAATTTGGACATGAATGGGATTTTAATGGATCTTATTAACAGATTGTATGAAAATAATTATTATACATATCAATTAAAAAATATAAAATCAGTTAAAATTAAAAATGAAATGGGATTAAGGCAAGGACACTCTATGTCACCTATTTTGTTTTTATTATATTTGAAAAAAATAGAAAGAGCATTAGAAATATTAAAAAGATGGGTAGAAATACCACTAGAAGATGGTGAGGAAGTGTATACATTATCAGATCTCTTATTAGCTGATGATATTTTCTTATTTACAGAAAGTGGGGAAGATATGGAAGTTGTGCTGAAAACTTGTGTAGGAGTAGGTAAAAGAATCAGGATCATATTTAGTGAAGAAAAATCAAAAGTAATGATGGTAAGTGCTGGGGAAAGAGATGAGAAAATTTTTTTCTTGCGATTTAAAGTTAAATGTGGTGATAAATGCAATTATTTGGGAATTGTCTTAAGCAATCAGGTGAATTACTTGAAGGTAAATGAAGCAAAGAAAAGAAAGGGTCTGATAAAGAAATTAAGTGTTTTTATGTAATAAATATGATGCAGTAAGGATTGTATGGAAGGAAATGGCAGTAGTAGGGTTAACCTATGGTAATGGTGTGTTATGTATTAGCAAAGAGGTGTTAGAAAAAATACAAAGAGAAGTGGAAAGATACGCATTAGATACAGACGTATATACAGCAAAAAAGAGAATTCAAGGAGAAATTGGATGGTAAAGTTTTTATATGAGAGATGCAAAAAATAAAATAAAAATGTTTGGTAGTTTTTGGGTTACAATGGTGAGAAAATAATATGCTATGCAGAAGTTGTGGATAAAGACTTTATGACAGTATTGTGTTAGGATGATAGTTGAGTGTTATAGTGGCAAAGACTAGAATAGAAGAATAGATGTATTAATAAAAAATAGGGATCTGGAGAGATGGAAAACTAATATAGAGAGTAAAAATAGCTTAAATATATCTCTCTAAACAAAATATTGGATGTGAGCTAATTTATGATAATAGCAGTTTACTATTTAAGGCTTGAACAGAATCATTAGCAACAAAGGAATATACACATAAATGGAGAAATGTGGGTAATTTAGTTTGGAAGTTATGATAGGAAGGCATAAAAAATATTATGTATTTGCTAATAGAATGTAAATGCGTACAAGTAGAAAGGGTCCATATAATAAAGTGGGAGAATAAATATAGACCAATTGATTATACTAAAAGTGGGTTATTGGTCTTTATGCTGGGGTTGGAAAAAAGATAAGAGGATCTAGATACAAAGGCCATGGAATGGACAAAGATGATGTTGGGTAAATTAAATAGAGCAGGGTACAGAAGAATATGAGAAAAACTTAGGGTGGAAAATGGAAAGAGAAGGGAAGGTGTCTAACAGGTTTTTCTTGGACATATTGACTAAGAGATTCCTGACTTTGATAAAGAAGTAGCCATATCATAACAGATCACAATTAAATAAAGATAGAAAATGTAAAATTTTAAAATATGCTAGTTTGACCATTACAATATATATATATATATATAAAACCTATAAATTAAATAAATTCAATACAATAATGAAAACATTAAAATTAAAATCTTCACCATCATTTTCATAAACACTGTCATACATTTACATAAATTAATATGTACTTCTTATATTATTACTATTATTGTTATTTTTACTATATAAATGTCTTTTATAAAACTGTATTATTTTATCTATATATTTAAGTTCATATCTACGAATATATTTAATCTGTTTTTACTGTGTTAATTCACTAATATTAATTTTAAAAGTGGAGCTTAATATTTAAGTAAAATTTAAAATATAGCATTTAAACATACTTCCAGAATGCCTAAAAAGAATATAAAGAGAAGTTGCTTTAGGTAGACTTTGTTCTTTTTATATATAAAATAACATATTTTTTACATAAAACAAACAACATTCATCAATACTTTATTCACTATAGTATTTTGAAATATAATTTTCAAAATTATAAACTTTCTTTCAGTTAGTATACAGAAGTAACAACTTAATTGCTTAACAACAAAGTTACATTCTTTAATACCTTAAAATTTTATTTTTATTTATCAAACAACGATTATGAAAGAACAACTCAGGTATGATTTTGGATAAATTTTTAAAAAAAACTAAATTGATTGCACGATTATTTAATACTTCCAAAATTAAGTTTATTACTGTAATTAATATAACACTAAACTTTTTTTTATTATCGACCCTCCAAAAATCTTCTTATCAACCCTCACAAAATTTATTTTTAGTGGTTTATTTATGTGTTACAAAAAAAAAAAAAAATTTTTTTACAATATTTATGCATTTATTTTGCAATTTTACATTCATTAATAACAATTTTATAATAATCATTTTAATATTTTTTATAACAAAATCAATGAGATGAATGGGCTTGATGATTCTTAACAAGATTATCAATATTTGGTTCAAAATTTGTAAGTTTTAACTTTAAATCACCTTGGAATTCCACATTCAACTTATTTCTCTGTTTGGTTAAGACAGAATTAGCAGGACTAAAACTAGCTTCAACTATATACAAACTTGAAAATGCCAGCAAAAAATAATATGCCATATCACAAAGACTTGTGTATTTTTGTATTATATTTATATTCATCCAAAAATTGCTCAAAGTTAAATTTTTAAAAAGAATCTTTGCTTCAAGATCAGCTAATAATTCAATAAGTTCATCTTGCAAGTTGATATCCATGTTTTCAGTTTAAATGGAAAGTGGAGTGATAATACATTCTGGGATATCAATATATTTTAAATCTGCAAAGTGCAGTTTAAAATCATCGCTCAGTTTATGAAAATGATTTGTATATATTTTCAATTCCTCATCTTTTATTTACATTGACCCCCTAGCCTGGATCAACTCCAATAATGCTATATGACCCTCAGGGCTCAATCTTGATGACATTGGTGACTTTTGATATAACACAAATATTAATTAGAAAGGATTTAAACCCAGAATTTTAAGCTCCCTTCAGATATCCACTCCAAGACCATATACATATGAAAAAGTTAAATGATCTTCAATATACATATTTCATGTTGAACTAGCACTCATCAGTTGGTCCAGGTCACCATCTCCCATCATCTATATAATCAATGCTCATTTTATATTAAGATAGCAAATCTTAAACTTTAATGGACTGAATTCAATCATCTCCACTGTCCAATTCTTTAGCCATCCATATCATTAAAAATCTGATGATGGCATATTAAAAGCCCTTGTTTGTCAATTTTGTTGACATACCCATGTTTACCATAAATCATTCTAACCCCTCATATGTAGGATCTTAAGACTATTTAAATACACAGAAGGGGATGGCAGAATACAAGCTGGATCTATAATATTTAAATACAAGTAGACTTAAGCTAACTGTAATTAGCGCTGATTTTAACTCAGACTTTTAAGCTCCCTCCAGTCATTCACTTTATCTTATATAACCGATATGACTATATACATAAGAAAAAGATAAATGATATCCAAAATATGTATTTTGTGCTAAAAATGCCATCATCAGATTTTCAATGACATGGATGCCTGGGAGTTGGGAAATAGGGAGGATTAAAGTCTGTCCATTAAAGTTTGAAGATTTGATAACTTAATATAAACTGAGCACTAATTATATATATATATATATGTGTGTGTGTGTGTGTGTGTGTGTGTGGGAGATAATGATCTGGATCAACAGATGAAAGCTGGTTCAGCACAAAATATGTATATTGGAGATGATTTATATAAGATGTAATGGATGGCTGAAGGAGTTTGCAAGTTTGGGTTCAAATCCCTTCTAATTTTATTCAGCATAATTATATATACTAATATTTAAATATTATAGATTCAGCTTGTATTCTGCCCATCCCTCTTCTGTGTATTTAAATGTTCTTAAGGTTCTACATATGAGGGGTCAGAATGACTTGCACTCATCATAGGTATAACAACAAAATTGGTAAACAAGAGCTTTCAACATGCCATCATCAGATTTTCAATGATATGGATGTCTGAAGAGATTGAGAGTAGAGAGAATTGACATTGTCCATTAAAGTTTAAAGATTTGTAAATCTTAATATAAACCAAACACGGATTATATATATGTATGAGAGATGATGATCCAAACTAACTGATGAGTGCTGGCCAGCATATGTGGTCATGTGTATTGTTGTATAAGATGCAAGTAAATGACTAAAAGAAACTTGAAAGTCTGGGTTCAAATCCCTTTTAATTAAATCTAGCTTAATTGTATAGATTATATGATTTATTAATGTAAATTTTGAAAAATCTTTTATTTAATCATTTTTGGACCAAATTAATACTTATTTTTATTTCCATTCTACAGTCTTCATATGTTTACCACTGAATATATTTCATAAGAGCCTGGCTACTATTAATTTTTTAAAAAGTCTATTTCAAATCAAAGCATTTCTACTTTGTTTACAAAGTTTTCAAAAACTGACAACATATTGATTCTCACAAATTTTATATAAATTGCTTATTCAATTGCCTGCAAAGAAATTGTTTGTAATGCTATTTATTACGGTGAAACAAAGGCTACATTAACGCAATTGTTATAGCATATTTATCAAATTAAAAAGTCTAAAAGTGATTCGCAAGTTAATTTTGTTTTTTCAAATCATGAAAATAGTTGTGAACATGAATTTTATCCTCAAAATATCAGTATTGTGTGCAATGAATCAAATGATAGAAAGGGGAAGTTGAATGAGGCTTGGTTTATTGTGAAGTCTAAAAATGTTATCAATCAGCGTAACGCTAATGTTCCACTGAGCTTGCACTGGAATATTAATCATTCAGTTTCAATATGTTGCCATGATTCTAGTACACGGGACTGCAAAAGGTTGGCAAAATAGTTTTAGTATTTTATGTTTTTTGAATTTTTGCTACTTTGTTTATCACAGTTTATACATGAAGATAATTTTCATTATCTGACAGGTTTTTGTGTTATTTATTTGTAAATTGTTTACATGAATTTTTGGATTACAAAGATTGACTCAATCCCTCAAAGATAGACCTAAATCCAAGATATACTTTTTAAAATTATTGAAAACCATTTTTCCCCCATTTTTCTTCATTCATAATCTTTCAAGATGGTCTCATACTAAAAACAAGTCTATTGCTAAAAATATGTGACATTTAAACATTTAAATGGCAGAGCAAGCTCAACAATTTACTTAATTGACAAAACTGGAATATTTTTTTAACTCAATCTGATATTAACTACCCTAGAGAGCATCATAATCAAAGATCAATAAATTTAACTTATCTCACCCGCTTCAAAGAAAGAAGATATTTCAATTTCTACTAGACATCTGTAGCTTTTTCAAGCCCTTATTCTACAGTGAGCTAATCTTTTCTAAGCCTTAGCAAATAAACTGTTTCACTTATTATTCAAATTTTTGTAAACCTCCATAATATCTAGATATTTAACATTTATAATTTGTTTTGACTGCATTAAACCTATACATCATAATTCTACTCTTTATAATCATATTCCTCGAATTGTTAAGTATTTTATGAAACCAATTTAACTACAGATTTTTTTATTTTTTATTTTGGTTATATGCTATTAGCCACAACTATTCTTAACAATTATTTTTATCATACTATTAATATTCTTTTTAAGATTTTTTTTTTTAATTATAAGTTTAAAACAAAATGAAATAATTTAGAAATCTTGTGGCAATAAAGAAGAAAAAATAACATTCAAATATTTTGATATTAATTCTGATTTATTACATATTATTTAAAATATTATTTACAAGGTAAGCAGAAATATAGAGTTAAAAACATGAAAAATAATAAATATATAGTTTAGCCTATTCAATTTAATTGAAATCCTAAAACTAAATAGCACATATATAATTCTGAAAGAATTCAACATTTTTTATTATTTACTAAGCCCTATTTTTAATTACTTGATAATTCCAAAAACTTATTAAAAAACTTACTAAATTAATAAGTTTTTACAAACCGTTATTATTTCTTGTATGTATAATACTAACATTACTAATAATAAAATCTATAACATTAAATTAATCAGGAAATATTAAAGACCACAAATGAATAAAATGATTTCTTTTTTCCCAAAACATCTGGAATTAACTACACTTTTTATGGTTTACCTCTTTCTCTGGCACCTCCTCTATCCTAATTCTCCTCTTTTTCCCCCTCAAACCCAGCACATATGGTAAAGATATGTGGTTTTTATTGTCAATGATTTTATCTTACTTCCAGCAATGAAATTATCAGTAGCGGAGAATTCTGCCTGCATAATTAACCCTTTAATTTATACGTATGTATTGCTCAGACGCAAAAGTTAAAATTTATACGCTTGAGATAAATAAATATAAATTTAATATTTAAAAAATATTGTTTTCTTTGTTTTAAAAAATAAGAATACTATTGCATTTTTTTATATAAATATTTTTTTATGTACTTACAACTACAACGCCACCTCCTGTACTGTGAACAGTAGCCCCAAACCATTGGAATGACTTATTATCTGAGTCATGAACTCTTCCTTGATAAATAACTTGTTTTGGACCTATATATATATGCAAAAAACAAACAAACATGAGATTCAAACTATTAAAAAAAAATGCTGTTTTTTAAATTAGATTAGTATATATAACTATCCATACATGTATAAAAAAAATTTAAAAAAGCTAGTTAATTTTTTTACTTACTAAATTAAAAATATCTACTTTAAGCAATATTTTTTAATATGGTCTCCTATTTTGTAATTCATGATGACCTGGCACATTAAGAAATTTTCTTAATGTGTATTTTTCAAATGGCAGGCTAATAAACAGAATCAATAGCAAACTGTTTATATATTATGTTTTTCTTCTATGTAAGTCCATAACAGACTTATAATAGAGTGATTGATGCATCTGCCACTAAGCCCACATCTGAGGTTTGATTATGGATGAAAGTTAGACATTTCATCAGTTTCAAAAATGCTGAATGTTTTTTTTTTTTTTCAACTAGCTATCTCATTGTCAAATCAGTTGAAGTTTTAAATTGAGTCCCAAGAAATTGTAAACCATCTAGACAGTAGATTATATGTAAGGTGGTTGGATAGAATAAGGAAGTTTGCTGGTATGATGGAAAGAAAAGAGACCATAGATCAAAGAAACTGAATTAAATTTAGAATGATCCATGCTGAAGTTACTCAATAATGTTTGAAAATGATAATAATGGTGATGATAATCTGGGTTTAGTTATGGACTTTCTATGTTACAAAAAATCCTAAGCCTGCTTGCAACATCAAAAATTTTTTTAACATTTGTTCACCTGAATTTGAACCACAGATCATGGCATACAGATGGATGCACTAACTTAACTGAATAACCTATTACATTTGTCTTTATTGATTGAATATCTACCATTTTGCATAAAGAAATGACGAATGTCAAAAAATGTAAACAAATGTAACATATTAGTAGTATAAGTTTCTGCATACAAAAGCTATTTTGAAATTTCAAAGTGATATATTTTGTCACATTAAATTTTGTATAAATAATAAACTTAATTTAATAAACAAATACATATTACCTTCATTTTTTTTACAAAATATTCCTTTTATGCAAAATCACAGTATCCTAAGATTGAAATGAGAATCATGGGCTTTAACTAAAGTAAATTATACATTTAAAATTTGGGTTATATGCAAATGAATTTGTATAAGCTCCAACATTAATTTTCTTTTTTAAAAAATAAAATAAAAATAGAGGTCTTTAAAACAATTCGTAGATATTTTCATAAGCAGACATCAAAATCAGGTACAAGTTTAATACAGCATTTTTAATTTGAAGTCATTAAAAGTTAAAACAAAAACTTCATCTTTTCAGTTTCTAAATTTTTAGTTATGCATATTGTTAACACAGGTGTTCTTTCTTATTAAGATAATAATCTACAGAATCTTTTTAATATTTGGAATGCAACATATAAAAAATTTGGTGGAAAAATCTTTAAGAACGCTATTTTGCTTGGATAGTTATCATCTTGAGAATATGTATCATTTAAATTACTTAGTAACTTTTTTTAAAAACAACTTTTTATTAAATCTACCCAAATATATGAAACCTTTAGAAAACCCAGGAATACTAACAGTTTTTTATATATAAAAAATAAAGAATAGAGGGAGATAAATAATAATAATAGTAAAATTTATATAATGAAAAGAAATATATGAAGATGCTAATGAGGTTAGTATGAGTTAAAAAATATTTACTTATAAATATAGGAGATTTGAACACAGACTTTAAAGCTCCCTTAAACTATTCACTCTATCTCATACAACTGATACATATAACCACACATATGTGAAAAAGATAAATGATCTCCAATATACATATTTCATGCTGAACCATCACTCATCAGCTAATCCAGATCATCATCTTCCACACACATATATAATCAGTGTTCAGTTTATATTAAAATAGTAAGTCTTCAAACTTTAATTGACAGGCTTCAATCTACTTCACCTTTTAACTCTTCAACCTTCCATACCATTGAAAATGGGGGAAGTAGATTGACGCCTGTCCTTAAAGACTGAACATTTGCTATCTAAATATAAACTGAGCACTGATTATATGTGTGTGTGGGAGATGACAATCTGGATCAATTGATGAGTGCTGGTTCAACACGAAATACGTATATTGGAATTCTTTTTTTTTTTCATATATATGTGGTCATGTGTATTGGTGGTATGAGATAGAGTGGATCACTGAAGGGGCTTGAAAGTCTGGGTTCAAATTCCCTATATTACATTTAAACTCCAAGTGTGTGAATTGTGCTTGTATTTAAATATATATATATGTAGATCCTTGTTAATGACTACAAAGAAGTAGTTGAAATGTCGGAAACGTGTATAATGTATTGGAATATATATGGATTCATGAAAATAAAAAGTTTTCAAAAAGAAAAAGGAAGAAAACAATTTCATTGCATTTTTTTTATATACGAAAGATATTTTATTCTATATATTTTTATTGTGAATAGTTTCATAGGAAGAGTGTGGGGGTACATGAAAATGTAGAATTACACTTAAGCATGGTATCAAAGTGTTTCAAAAAGAAACGGTTACTTTATAAGTTACTAAAAAACAGACTAATAAATCAGTATATAAGATATATTTGTGCTTCATGGATTTGTGTGTAATGTTATCACAAAATTTAACTTCTTAATTTTCTTTTTCATTATTTTTCTCTAAAATTAGGATGATCGCACTCATTTATAAATGACTGTTACTGATGATGATATATACATAAAATTACCTAAATCAGGGGAAAATAGGTTATTTATCAATTGTCTGATTTGCTATCAGTAGAAAACATAATATACATAAAAAATCCTACCTGTGCTTATGACTTATTAATATCCATGAAAAGAAAAAAATATTATGTTAAAGAAAAATGACAATCATCATTTAATATTAAAAATGAGAAAAATCACACTTTTTACAATCAGTTTAGAACAGAAATAATATTTTAAAATGCTTACTCTATCAATCAATACTAATTATCATTAGTAAGTAAGTAACTGAATGCTTTATTGATTAGGAGTTTTGAAAAAAAAAACATGATCCATAAGCCTTAATTCCATAATCCACCTTTCCATCACTACATTAACCATGCAGAGAAATTATCATTAGTAATAATTTTCATTAATTATAATTAATTGCCATTAATAATAATTGCTTAAACATTTCCTATAAATTATATGTAATCTAAATATTTACTTCTGCAAATTTATTTTATTAACATTCTATTTAGAATAAATATGATTAGTTATTAAACTGGGAAAAATGAAAATATCAGTTTTTATACTTATGTCAGTTTAATAATGACTTAACATTGATCTTCACTCTGAGTACAGTCCTTATAAATTTCTAATTGTTAAATTTTATAATATTTATATTTTAAATAATATACTTTCTTATATTTCATATTAAAGCTACAGTTAATTACTATACATGAGATTTTTCCAAAACATTCTAATTAAATATATTTTCCAACAACCTAATATGTACTTAGTTGTGCTAGTTTAACTTCATTGCAATTTTTCTGTCATATAATATTTGTAATGATTAAAATTACCCACAATTCTTCAAATAATGTCTGTCATCAACTTAATATCTAAATAGTGTTCTAAATAAGTAATTTATATTATTGTATATTTAACAGATGTTTTAATCAGTTATGGGATTTTTCTTTTAAATAAGCACCTACTAACCTTGGTTTTTTTAATCTAATATTGATCGATAAATAAGTATCTCTGCTTATATAGAAAACAACATAAATATGGAAAATAACTCAAACTCCGATTTTTGACTCTCAAAACAAACTCAGTTTTCTGCTGTTTTTCATAATGGTAAATGGGAGAAATTTGCAGTCTATTGTTTTATTTTTTAAATTTTACTTAATATTGATTAATATATATGTGCTCTGTGCACAGATAATGAAGCTATTAAATGTAAATAAAATTATTAAAAGTTACTGCCAAGCGCTTTCGGGACAGTTTATAGTCCCATATTCATGGCGACTTGTATTTGGTTAAGAACTGTAATGTTAATGCAAATTCATATGAAGATGTTATATAAACCATTTTCGAGACAGAGAAAAGCAGGCCTCTCTTCTATTGATTGCTACTGGGTCACTTACAATGTAGTAAGCTTTCCTGATTTTGTGTTTAATATCGTTCATTTCAGAGCAAAGGGCACTGGCTGTGGTACGTAGAAAAGCATGGCCAGTGGCTCTCTCATACTCAATGAAAACCAAATTGCCTTCAAGCTTTGTTTTAGTTCTGTTATAGAGGTATCTATGTTGAGCTTCCCTGGTGGCAATGTTAGTTTTAGTTTCTCCATGTTGCCATGCAATTTCTTTAGGGGCAGGTGATTTTGTACATAACTTGAGGGATGAGTTTGGGTTTGATCCTAATCAAATTATATCTTGTAAAATTTTCTGAATTTTCTTTTTTTTAATTAATTTGAATTTTAAAAAATATTAATAATATAATGAGGATTAATGCTTCTAAAATAGTATAACTTCATCTATTGCATTTTAAGTATAGAAACTATGAAATAACTTACATCAATTATTTTTAAACATTATGGATATTAATTCAAATTAATTTATCAAGACATTAAGTAGCATACTTAATTCATGGCTCTTTACACACTTAGTATATATGCATTTGAGTGTGATAAAAATTATCTGCCAACGAAAGCTCAACATAGAACAGTGGATGTTATAATGAAACCAGTTTTTTTTTAATCAAATAGGCTTTATTGCTCAGAAATTTGTCAGAAGTTTGAACACTGGAATCAAACTGAGCACCTTATACTCCAGAGTTTGACACTTTACACTGCATTAAACTATGCAGGATGCCAAACCAGTGCTATGCCATGTCATTACAAACTCATTACTTTCTTAATATAGATAGACAATCCTGTTTAATAATTGAAACTATGAAAACATCAGTTTAAATAAGCTTCTGCTAATCAAATGTAATAATTGTTGAAGAGTATTATAATTCATTCAACAGGCTTTCAGATTTTCATTATATTTTAGGAGTAATTAAATGTTTGAAACAATTCAATTTATTTCACTTTCTTTCACACATGAAAACTAAAAAAGAATGGTGTCCTATGCAGTTTTTAAAAATACTTTTAATAATTATTAAATAATTATAGTTTGAAAAAGAGTTTTAAAATTAATTTTAATCTAGAGTAAATCAATTACTTTAATAATTCATCATAATGGCTATGAATATGAGGACCTCGGACCTTGAAAGCACTTAGCCACATACTTAGATACATATATTTACTTTATATCAATCTACAGTATTAAGATTTTTGGGCTTCAGCTGTGTGTGTTTGAGCATGTGTTTTAGAGCATTTTATATATTTATACATTGGAATAGTTAGCTACAAAGTCTAAACTTTTTGCTCATTTCATAATTCATTAAACAGGTTTTTAAAATTTTTGCCTACTATGTAATGTATAAATCATAGTAATTCAGAAAACGATATATGCATAAAGATAACTTGGTTGTATTTATATATTGGACTATTTCCATCATTTAATAAGAGTATTAAATGACTTTAGAAAAATTTAAATATTCCAAATACATTCAACTATTAGTAATAGCACACAGGTTATTATATGCATATTTTGAGAGGTAATATTCTCCCCTCTTCTTTAGGTGTTGTTGGCCTGACCAGTGACAGTACTAGCAAGGAAATCAAACCTGGATCATTAGATTCTTGAATATTGTAGCAAATGCTCTAATCAACTGAAACATCCTGCCAAATGCAACAGTCAGTAGAATGTCATATATTTATCTATGAGGTTTCTCCTGATTTTTTCTTTGTACCTTTTCTTCTCTATTCAATAATTTTGTATTTTCCCAATTTAACATATATTCATTGGTACATACATGGTATGCTACTTTAGAGATTTGATATTTCAGAATTCCAATAGTGTGATATTTTCTCATTGCATTATACCAGTAATGCATAAGTATGTCAACTGTCAAAAAACAAAATTTTACTGTACTAAACATAATGACATTAATTTTCACTAAAACTCTTTCTCTAATTATTTAAAATTTCTTTTTGTTATTAGTAATTTCATTATATATTAAAGCATTCTCAGTAAAAAAAAAAAAAAACTATCAGAAATTTAAATATTCAACATTAATACTTTTCTTTGATTAAGTCTACACAAATATTTTAAAAATTATGCATAAAAACTATTTTTGGTTAATAAACCAGCTTTTCAACAGAATTTTTATATAACTAATTAAATTATTTTTTCTGAACTACTATGACACTAGCTCTAAATATTATGTAATAATGAATGATTAATTGCTTGAAAAACATTGGAAGTATTGAGTTGAGTTTCAATCAGGGATCTTTAGCTTCAAACTCCATCATTCTACTACTGTCCTAATCTGTACTTTCTAATTACTGAAATGCTAGAATGAATAGGGCTAAGAAATTGGGAAAATAATGGCTGACTATCACTGACAAATGATCAAATATTATTGTTAGTTTATTATAATATGTGATATGGCTATCAGAAATATCTTACAAATATGCTTAGAAAAACTTGTTAGCCATCTTACTTTCCCTTTCCATTACCCACCCTAAGTTTTTTCCATATTCTTCTTTATCCTGCTCTATTCCATTTCCACAATAACATCTTTGTTCAATCCATGGCCTTTATATCTAAATCCCCCTTATCTTTTTCCAAGTCCAGCATAAAAACCAAGAACCCACTTTCTGTATAATCATTTAGTTTATATTTATTGTCCCATAATTTCATTATTTCTATCCTTTGGGTATTTAGATTCAATTAGTAGATGCCAAATATTTTCCATGCCTTTCTTACCCACATTTTTCCATTTATGTGTATATTCCCTTGTTGCTAACGATCATAATCGAGCATTAAACAGTAAACTACATTCTTTGCTATTATCATAAATTAATTCCCATCCAATATTCCATTTACTTCTATATATATCTTTAGACTCTTTTTACTCTCCATAATAGTTGTCCATCTCTCCAGCTCCTTACTTTTTATTAATACATTTATTCTTCTATCCCATGCTTTGCTACTATAGCATACAACAATCCTCCTAACACAATTATCCCACCTTTTGTACAAGTATATTGATATAGTCTTTATCCAAATTTTCAGCATGCCATTGTAGCCTGTTGCTTAGTTACTCCACCAACAGGAAGAGAATTTAACATACATATATTTTATATTTTACTTTCCTAAAATTTTATTACAAGTTATATCAATATCATCATTTATATCAATATAATTTGTTTTAAAAATTTTGATTCACAAAAAAGATTTTTTTGTTGTTGCTATATTACTTTTAAAAAAAAGAAATTGAAAATATTTTTTTTAATATAATAGAGAAACTCATCTTGTCAAAAAAAAACTGTAAAGAGTTGTTTCATGCTCTTTTAAAACTGTTTCACCCCGTGATAGACAAGCCATCAGGGGAACTTTCAAACATTTGACAATTTCTTTCATGGTGTTCTGATCAGCTTCAACAAACATAATTATACAGCTGCAGAGCTTTACATAAACTGGACTACAGTTGACATTTAAAAAGACTTTAATATTGAAATATTAAGCATGGTTTGAAAAACAATTACAGAATAAATACCATGAAATATCAAATAACTTTTTATTAAAGCTAGGATTGTAAATTTCAAACAAATGGCTTAATGACATCTGAATCAATACAACTTTATTGTTTATTATTACAATATATAAAAAAAACTATCTTTTTTTAGGCCGACCGTGGGGGGGGGGGGGTAATACGAGTGTTTGAGAATGTGTAAAAAGTCTTGAATATAGAAAAATTCGTTTTCGACATAAATATGCTTATCATTGTTGTGATGTACTAAGCATTTAGTTCTGTTATAAGAATAGTTTTCTGGTGAGCAAAATATTTCTGGGGAAAACAAATCACAGCTTAAGTAAATAAAATTTACTAGTAAACAATGTTTCTCTTCATGAGCAAACAAACATACAAATAAATATCAATTGGTATAATTGTATAGTGAATAATAGCAGTAAAATGTTATTAGCAATATCGATTTCAATCAAGTCAATAGCAAAACATTTAAAATGAGAGGGGGTAAGCAATCATAAACTATTTCCTATTTTACCTTGAAGGTTTATATCAAGGAGAATATTATTCATATATTCACTAGGAGTCAGTATTAATTTGGAGTACATAATAGTTAGATAGTAATATGATATATTATCTGATATCTTATGGTTAGAAAAAGAATCATTTGCCCTAATGTTTGTACATCTATAATCATAAATATATGTGCAATATAATATATAAATAATTGTATTATATACAAAGTAAACCAGAGTGAAAAAAATAATGCATATATTTTAACCTGTGATGTACAATAAATAAAAGATAAAGTGAAAGGCAGTCATTTATTAAGAATATGGAGAATTTGAAACTCAGACTTTGAACTCAATATTTTATGAGCCATTTGTATGAATCAGGTATATTGACTATATATTTGTTGTTTGGTCAAATGGGGAGAGAAAATTGAATGATTTCTTAATACACCCAAATTCAATTCAATATGGAAATGGGAAAATATTTTTGTCCTTGTTTATAAAACTAATAAAAGTACCTTAAAATCCTTTTATATATAGAAAACTTACACATACTGAGAGATATCTAAAGGTATTATCTCATTGTCATCAAGATAAGTCTTTTCTGTAAATAAATCACTTTTTCCAATAGCATTCTTACTCCCAAATAAATCCATATTAAGAAAAAAGATCAAACATATATGAGATCTTATTGATGAATGCTTACAGTACCATCCCTATAAAGAAGGCAAAGCACTAAGTAAAAACACCAAAAAAAAAAAAAAAAAAAGCAAATGCTTATACTAGAGTATGTAAACCATATGTAAAAGGAACCATAGATAAAAGTGGATGTGTAGTGAGATAACTACAACATATAAATAACATTCTCCATTTGAACAAAGACTTAATAGCATTTCAACCAAATCTAAGGATTTAATCCTTCTAGAATCTCAATCCCATGATCTCATGTGATATGTGCCAAGCAACATATATAGGAAGTAGCAATTGTCATATAAGTACTAGAAGAGATTAGCATATTTACTCTTCATACTTTAAACACTGGCCATCATGCAGATTTCTCAGTATAATAAAATCACATTCACATGTAACAATCATTATCAAATAATATTTAGGAAGCTACAGAATTTAAAAAAAAAAAAAAAATTGTATTAACAAATGCGATGAAATAGCACAATTATCATCCATATGGAAGAGTTTCCTCACACAAATGATAGAAAACCACTCAAATTTAAGCCAAACCAATCAATAATCATTTGGTATAATTATTATCTCTGTAACAACAATGTGGTTGCTATTTTACCCAGTTGAGGGCAAATGTTATTTTGCTTTATTAAATACACTTGCTCTCAAAACATGATTTATGAAACATCTTTTGTCCTTGGAAATATTCATATATATATTTGTTGTTTTTATTTTCCTGAGAAAAGAATAAAAATGAAAACATCTCACTCTAAGCATTGGAGTGGAAGAACACTTTTACCTTTTTTTAGTGTTTTGTATTACATATAACATGGTAAAAATAAAAGCACTTTTTATATATTCAGATAAAATAAAACTGTCTAAATACTTTACTATAGGGCAAAGACTTCTTCAGTTGTACTCCAAAAAGAAAAGAATTATTCCTTATCAACTTGTCAACTGTTAAATAGTAAGGACTGAATGTTTTTCTTCAATACTTTATTTTCTAGTTAAGAATATCTAGATAACTCCTTATTCATCAAGAAGTAGATGTATACCTAGGTTAGTTATGAACTTTTTAAATAAAATACAAAATCTAAACATGATTATAATCTAAAAAAATGCAAACTTCACTCAATTCATAGCATTATCAAGCAAATGTCTAACCACTATACAGAACAATCTTTTATTATAGATGTGTATTATATTCAAATGTTCATATTTGAAAATGTCCCAATGATGAATTTAATTTTAAAAAAAATAATTTATTGCATAATATATCAATATTGTTTTAAAAAAAAATCCATTTTTTTCTCCAGCTTCAAAAAAAATAAAACATAATTTCTTTACTAAGAACAGTCATATTTTATGGATTTTAAATTCACATAGACTTTTTGGTGATCAATAAAACATCAATGCTCATTTTTACCAATTCTCTTGACTAAGATCAAAATGAATAATAATAATTATTTAATTTGTTTCCTCTCAGATGTCAAGCATTTTCACACTTTCACAAGTGAATGAAGAATAAAATTCAATGGCTATTACTAAATGTGCTTTGTGTAGAATTGAAAAAAGCCTGAGAAAGTTTCTGTTATAACTTTCAAATCAGCGTTATTGCACGTTCACTATGAAGTCTATTATCACATTTTAAAATATTTGGGTAGTTTTATATTAGCATGTTGAAAACACCTGAGGGTGTTATTACTATGCTAGCATGTAGAAATATGCCATTTAGGCGCCTCTGCTGAATGTTCTATTTTAATGTGTAAGCCTAGAAATAGTCCATTGTATGTGCTGGCTGTGTCTATTTCTATGCTAATGCTCAGAAATATAATGTTTAATCCACTACAGAAGCGATTGTGTCAGCTTACAGCTCAGATTTGTGTTACGCATTTTTGATGTGCGATCACATTTCACTTTTGGGTATAGTATTATGTGAGGGTGGCTGAAATTCTGACTGTCAAAACTATTTTAATATTCATTAAGACCTTCTTCCCCTCTATCTCCCATGTTTTATGAATGTCTACTAACAATTATGAACATAGTCTCATGCTTCCTTAGCCCAGCTTTCCTACTCAAAAAATTTGGCAAGTGTAGGTGCAAGTGCAATTTCTATAAAATCACGCTCTAAGTCATGTTTGTGTGAGAACAACTGCGATCTTTGTAAAATGACTGAATTAAAGTTTCCAAATGTCAAAATTTGACACTTGCTTTGCTCTGAAACTGATGCCATCACATTTTTACAGCATTATAGAGTTGTGGCATGTGTGAAAAAGTGTTCATGTGGAGAAGAAATGAAATTATATCATTGCAGAAGCTACCAGTTCAAATGCAAGGCTGGTTCATGCAGGCAGACAGTGTTCAATTTGCCAAGGGACGTGGCTAAAGGGATCATGCCTTGATTTCATGAAAATAGTACATCTCCTGTACTATTGAAGCCATGAGGAGCTGACAGTGTCAAGAGCCATTGCCGACTTGAACCTGTCTCCAGGTTCCCTTGTGCACTGGACCAACGGACTCTAGAGATTTGTCATGAGAGTTTAATGTCTCGGCCATGCTGTCAAATTGGCGGTCCAGGCTCAGTTGTTGAGGTTGACAAGATCTTCTTTAGCTGCCAGAAGACTAATGTAAATATTTGTTTGTAATCTAAAAAGTTATTCAACCTTCGAGTTGCATTCCGTTAATTCACATGTTAAGAATTCAAATCACCCAAAAAGTTGTTATTTTGTTGTAAATGTATTAATTTTATCTAACAACCAGTAAATGTAAATATTTATTTGTAATTTAAAAAAAAAAAAGTTGATTTTGTAGAATACCAAACCAAAAATAAGTAATGAAAAGAATAAAAAGTAAGTACTTTTTAAATTCATTTTGATTTATGTGCTTTTTTTATATATTTATTTGATATTATTTTTAATGTGATAACAAACAAAAAAGCAAGACCAGGTCCCTGCAACATTATATTTATGTTTGTTTACAAACAAACCATGCCCTCAGGTGGTTTCAACATGCTAATATAAAACTACCATTATTTCTTTATAATTAATCCTTATTGTTAACACATTTGAAATATAAGATCTACTTTGTAGGAATTGGTTTTACAATTAATATTTAGATAGTGGTAATATGCTATGAAAGTATAACTTTCAAATTCTAATCAGGCTTTTAAAAAATAAGTACGTTATGGATATACTTTCATATTTTTGTCATCTTTATAACTACTATTATATAATTATTATAATTCATTATTGTTAATTTCATTTAATATCATGATGATAGACATGAAGATTACAATAAGTATAGTATTCCTAATATTATCACTACCTACTTACTATAATTTATTATATATCAACATGCTTATAAAGTTAAGCAACCTTCAAAATCGTCAGCACTCTCACTCCATACTATGAATTCAGGTCATAATGCTGATTTCTCTATTACTAGGATCCTATGCAGATGTGACACTATCTACCAATATAAGATCAGATAAGCCATTAAAATACTAAAAAGACCAAATTGTATCAACAAACATGAAAACACTTGCAAACTTCCTCCTATTTGGATTACTCTGAAGATTTTCTGACTTATTTTTCAATTTGTATATCTGTTTTTTCTATTAGTGGAACTTTGATATTGTTATAAATCAGTGTTTGTAGCACCTCTACAACTATCTTTATACAAGTATGAGTGCGTGTGCAGCGCAACTGTTCCCAAAAGCTATTAATACAAAATAGCTAACTAAAAATAATAAACTAGCTGAGCGCTTTCAAAGAATCTTGCCTTCATAATCATAGCTTGCTGATACATTTAATAATATGCAAATATGCTAATTCCATTTTTTTTGATAAAGCAAAGCACGTGTCCTTCCTGTTTATGGCATCGTTGTGTCATGTCGGAGGGACATGGAAACAACCGGATATGGAATTAATAGCGGACATAGAGGCTGGACTCAACCAAGAACCACAAAAAGACAAATATATAGCACAAATCAACACAGCAATGAGACACGCACCCTTAAAATCAAACACCAAACAGTGGGACATAAAAGTAAAAACAACCAAGCAATTCTTTGAGCCAGAAAGAATCACATGCATGCGTGAAGACAAGGGAAACAGATTTGTGTTGATGCACACACAGGAATACATAGGCAAGATTAACATACAAATTAATAAGTTACAGTTTCATAAAATTGATCAGTTCAGCATTGCTAACAATAGAGATAAATTCATTTCATCCATCCTTAAAAAACATTGCAATAAAGCCTTCACAAAGTCAGAATATTACAGTCTATACCCATCGTCGAAGTGCCAAAACGCCTAAAGACAACACACCGGTTTGATTAATGCTAGACTTCAGTGGAGTACATTATGCAAAGACAGCCAAGTGGGTGAACAAAAAACTCATCCAAATGTTGGGCTTTGGAACATACACTATCAATTCATCTGCACAGTTTGTGTCCTCCATCAAAGATTTACAACTAAACTCAAACATCAAATTGGCCACTATGGATGTTTCTGAATTATATGGCTCTGTCAATAGAAAGAAGTCGATCCAAATAGTCAGAGATGAACTTTTGACACAAAAAATAGCTCAACCTCAAGTATATTTCATCCATGAGTTTCTGTGTTGGTTGGACAGCAACATTGTGGCATTTTTCAGAAACCAGTGTTTCTCCATGAAACAAGGCTGGCCTATGGGGTTACCACTGAGTGGTGTAGTTACCAGCATCTTCCTGAACTACTATGAGAGAAAAATCATACCTAGTCTAAAAACATCATGCTTTCTAGTATACACTAGATATGTGGATGACCTATTCATTGCTGCCACCTCTGAGATCATCACACGGATCAAAGCTGAATTAGAAACCAATGCAGCACTACACTCACCAACAAGTTAAATATCTTGATGTCAAAATACAAAGAGAAAACAACCACTTCCATTATAGTATGTCCATCAAACCATTGGAAATCAGATGCCATACACACCCCCCCCCAATCTCACACACCTATAGCACATAAATTATCCAGTCTAGCATCTTTTTTGCATAGAAACAGATTGTTGTGTAAAATTGAGGCAGATGCAAAAGCAAATGTAATAGAATACAGAGATGACCTATTGAATTTAGGGTTCAGGCAATCCATTGTTGATAAAAAAAAAATTACATATACAGAATAAATGTCTTAACTCTCACATCACACAGGATAAACCCAGATTATTGCTTCCATATATATCCAATTTACACAAAAAATTGCATTCCATCCTTAACAACAAATATCAGCTTTGTTTTCGAACCCCTCCAAATTCTAACAATTTAATTAATAACACCAAAGATCAAACTCCACTGTTACAGACCCCCCACACAGTATATAATATTGCATGTTCCAACAATAATTGTAAAGGCACATATTATGGGGAAAGCAGAGCATCTTTGGCCACACGATTAGCACAACATAAATATTCATACAATAGAGCTCGCAACGATCCTTCTACCTATTCAGTTTTCTATCAGCACCAGAGCACAAGTCACCACGAGTGCATTCCAGACAATCCCACAATCGTGTGTAGAGAGAGAAATGACCTCAAAAGAAAAATCAAAGAGGCTTTATTCATCTCACGAGACAACAATGCCATAAACAGGAAGGACACGTGCTTTGCTTTATCAAAAAAATGGAATTATCATATTTGCATATTATTAAATGTATCAGCAAGCTATGATTATGAAGGCAAGATCCTATGAAAGCACTCAGCTAGTTTATTATTTTTAGTTAGCTATTTTGTATTAATAGCTTTTGGGAACAGTTGCACTGCACACGCACTCATACTTGAATACATATATTTCCCGAAAGTAAAATTATTTGACTTAATCGAACTATCTTTATAATATTCTATTCATCACCCAATTGATGGATTGTGTAATCAAGCTGAAACTTTAGTTAAACAAACTCACAAATATATAATTTATATATATAATTAAAAATAGTAATAATAACAAGTCAGATGTCACATGACTTATATATAGCTTGCACTTACAAATATGTAAAATTAAGAGCGTGCTAATAGCTCTAAACAAGCTTTTTTTTTTTTTATTTATGATAAATGCTACTACAAGAGAAGGCATTCAAATCATTTTTATCTTGGATTGTCCCCATCCCCAGACCGGTTTCGACCTATGGGTCTCTTCAGTGAGGAGTTGGGACATTAGATATAAAAAACCAACTCAAGCAAAGCATTTATCTAAAAGATAATTGTTAGAAGAAGATCTGAAACTTTTAGACATCTACATGTCTTTAAAGTCAGCTCTCCAACTGAAAAAATCATATGGGCCTGAACTTAATTCAGATACTCCATATATTAGTAGGCTTAGCTCTTTAATTTAGCTAAAGCCACAACAGCAAAATAATAATAGTAATAATAACAAGTCAGATGTAAAAAACAAATTATTCTTCTGTTTATTAGAAATACAAATTAGAATTTGATTTACTTTTGATATCTACTACAAGGTAAAATATTTAAGTAATAAAAAATATCTCATAATTTCTAGTTGTATTTTTAAATAATGATAATAAATAGTTTCATTACAATTTCAAAAATGAATAGAAAATAACACATATAAAATATTTTATAATAATCACTTTTATTTATTAATTTTGGTTTAAAAATACATAAAACAATTGTTTCTTTAATCACAATTGGGCATTTTATATTTAACTTAAAATAAAAATGTGGGAGGATCCAGAAATTAATTAAATCAATCTCTTGATTTGAGTCAAATAATTTCTAGACTCCCATCCAGATGTTTTTATCAAATTAAATATAAAAAGCCCAATTGTGAATTAAAGAAACAATTATTTTGTATATTTTTAATCCAAAGTAAATGGATAATAGAGCAAAATTACTTTAAAAGATTTAGTTGAATAGAATACTTTCAATTATAGACAAATAGTTACCAGAGACTTAGCATGATTTTAAAGAATGAAGAAGCTCTATAGACATTATTATAAAAAAATATATATATCTAGGTTGAAAGTAAAATTATAGATATTAAATAAAGTTCATTTATAATATACTTTTATGATCAAGATTTATTTTTACTTTAATTTTAAAAGACTGGGTTAGGATACTTTTTAATATAAAGTTTCTTTATTTATATATATATATATCACCTAGATCTAACATACATTACTGAAAACTCGTTGACGTGATATGAATGTACTTGAAATTTGATATCAAAATATTTGAAATGTCATCTGCCAACTTTGTTGGATTTAAGAAACTAGGGAACCTACCTAAAATATTCTAGTGTTATATTGCATTGACAGTGATTTATAACCAATGTCCAAAATTTGAACAAATTACACTAAATATCAATGTATTAATTCACAATTTCAAAATATTTATCAAATAAACATACAGAGTTTATAGCTTAAACAAAAGCATTTAAGAATACTGTAAATAATTTGTGTTTTCTTCAGGAAACTAATAACAGTTTCTAAATTCACATGACATCATTTTAAATATGTAATTCAATTTTTAAAAAGTATGTAATAAATTTTCCCATGTAATCAACAATTAATATCTAAATCTTATAACAATTAATGATTTTAAATACTTTTTAAAAATGATTACTATCAACTTTTTTAGTTGAGATTACATGTGAAAACTATATATATATTAAGTGCACCAGTAGTAAAGATAATAGGTAAATTATAAATAAATTCCAATTTATAACTATAAAATAATTTTAATCACAATGATTTTCTCCAGAAATAAAATCCATGAAAGAAATCTAACTGAAATGTTTATGCATCAATTGAGAACTATGGGTATCTCCATGAACTTATGAATCTTATTCAGCAGACATGCAATACTATCATAAAGTTTGAATAATTCACATCTTCACTGAACATTTTGCAACACAAACTATAAAATAAAATTTATTCCTTCTTGCTTACAGTTTCAACTGCCCAGCACTCATCATTAGAGTTTTTTTAAAGTTAAGAGTTAAAGAGAGCTCTTTATGATGATTACTGGGCAACTAAAACTGTAAGCAAACAGGAATAAATTTTGTTTTATAGATTGCATTATAGCATGTTCAGTGAAGGTTTGAATGGCATTATATATATATAGAACAAGAAGTGGAAAGAAATTATAATTTTGAATGCCAAAATTATTATACTTTTCGGATTTTTTTTTCACACAAAAATGTAACATTATTGAAATAAATCCAGAAAAGTTTCTAGCATTAATGACATATCAGTTTTCTTCATTTATTTCAGAATGCACCCTTAGTTTCATCTAATTTCTATATGTTTCACTCATCTATCTTTGATTGATATTACAATCAGCTATTGATTACTTTCTGTGAAATAATATAGAAAAATAATATTATACCAGTTTAAGCTCATAACTTTTTATATTGGTCTCCTACACATAATAAAAGTATGTTAAATTAATTTTAAATGAGCTTCTCACACAATGGCTACTACATAATATGATCTATCTTCATAATTTAAAAAAAAATGCTAAAAAAATACAAAATCATCTTTAGAAATGACACTCTATAAACAAACTACAAAATTTAAAAAAAAAAAAGTTAATGTCTGTCTTTCCTAAACAGATGTGTTGCTGATATTCTAGCTTCTTCTATTAATTGGTTACAGAAAATAAAAGTCCCATTTACCATCCATTACACAAAACTATCATAAATTTAGTGGCTAATTAACAAAATCTAAATGAAAAACTTTTGGTAATTGTCACATATAAAAGTAAATGAAGCTTTCATTAGGTAGTCTAAGTGTTAACTTTTTTTCCAAGTTTTACTAAAAGGTTTTACCACGTGACATTTCAGAGGCAAAAAAAATCAAAAATGCAGATTCTATTTCACAATTTCAGAAAGGCACTGAATAGGACGTTACCTAAGAGTTCATTACAATTGTTCGACAATTATTAACACAATTATAAAAGCATAAATATAAATAATAGGAGACAGCAAAAGTTGGATCTAAAGATAATTACAATGACCTGATGCTTGTTGTGAAGATTTTAACAATAACAAGAGAAAAAAAATAACTGTCTATGAAAGAAATAACATTAAAATAAAGTGAAAAAAAATTAAGAAGGAAGGTTCTTTTTTTGAAAAAAAAAAAAAGCCTAAATTGGAAATAAAAAATTACCTGCTAGGAAAGCACTCAAATTTAAACAAAAAAAAAAAAAAAACCATTATAAGTGATTGAAATAATTGTAGATATAAAAAATTTTCTAAGAAGAATACCGTATTTTGCTACTTAATAGTGCAAGCCTATAGTTTCGAAAAATGTAATTTAAAATATACAGTATTTCTTTCATTCTTTTTTCCTTTGAATTATATTAATCTATTTTATTATTTTTTTGGAATACTGTGGTTTATATATAAAATATTTGATTATTTATTCTTACAAATAAATTAATACATATACGTTACATGCATATATATATATGTATGCATACAGTAGCGTCCCTAAGGTCGGTCAATCGGGTATATACCGGGATACCGGGGGGGTTAGTGGTACCTACACCAAGCTACATATTTTAATCAACTATATTACTATTTAGATAAGAATAAATGTTGTCTACCTTCCTATCTTGTATTAAAATTAAAGATTTTATTTATTTATTCACTTTTTTTTATTTTTTGGGGACATCACTCCATATTTGTGCTCAGAGCCTCAAAATCTAAAGTGCGGCGCTATATGCATATTTCCAGATAGTTGGAGTAATATAAGAGTAAAGCTGTTATTTAAAAGGAAGGTAAGGATCATAGAGAGCTAAACAATTATAGACCGATATCGGTAACTGTCATATCTGACCCTGCCTTCAGAAGTGGACTATTCCAGATTCCTTGCCTGATTGGCTAGCACCCAGTTGCTATCCAATAGGATTAAAACCACTGGGGTTCGCACACTGAATCACATGTTTCCAGTAAGGTAGGGGATCTGCCTTTAAATAGTCAGCCTTTTGGAGGCAAGGCAGAGAGCAATTACTTCTGTTAACCTGAACGACAGAACGTGCTCTCCATTAAACCTTCTGCCATCAGCAAGGGTATTTATCTAGTCATTATTGAGATATCCACGCAGTGAGGCAAGTCCAACTACGGACTGGAAACTGCTACGTCTGAACTAGAGCCGACCCGAGGCAAGCTAACTACATAGCTAGCAGAGTCTTACTAGAACTCAGGATGCAGGCTAATCATTAGCTGGAAGCGAATTCCTTACTCCGCACAACTATCTCAGCATTGAAGCATATCAACTATATTTGTTCATTTGTTAACTAACGTGTGTATATATTTTGTACTAATAAATTATACATATTTATTGCTGAATAGTTGTTTCATTTTGTATCTGTTGGTTTGGAAACGAACCTGCAAGCCTAACCAAACACAACAGTAACATTAGTGTTATATAAAGTTTTCTCATATCTGGTGGCTGGAAGGGTTGCAAAATGGATGGAAAAAAATAATATAGTGGGAGAAATGCAAGGAGGTTTTCAATCAGGTAAGTCTATAGGAGATAGTTTATATGTAGTTACACAACTTATGGATATGAGTAAAAATACAGATAGATAGTTATATATGGTTTTTATAGATATAGAGAGGGTATATGATAGAGTAAATAGAAATAGATTATGGGTAAGTTTAGTAAATTTGGGAATGGATGGAGCTTTAATGGATATTAAGAAATTATATGAAAATAATTACTACACATATCAATTAGGGAATATAGAATCAGTTAAAGTTAAAAATGGGGTGGGACTAAGGCAAGGATATTCTCTGTTATCTATTTTGTTTTTGTTATATTTGAGAGAAATGAAGAGAGCAATAGAAAAACTAGGAAGCGGGGTAGAGATACCATTAATAGGTGGTAAGGGAGTATGCATATTGTCGGGTCTTTTATTTGCAGATGTTTTTTTGTGTGCAGAAAGAAGGGAAGATATGGAAGTTACACTGAGGACATGTGCGTAGGTGGATAAAGAGATGTAATCAGAGAAATTGCTTGGATGAATGGGAGAAAAAATTGATAAATGAAGCAAAAAAAGAAAGGGATTGATAGGAGTGGCAGTAGCAGGGTTAACATATTGTAATAATGTGTTATGTGTTAGTAAAGGGGTATTAGATTACTTAGAAAAAGTACAAAGAGAAGTAGAAAGACATGCATTAGATGCAGAAGTGTGGATGGCAAAGGAGGCAATTCAAGAAGAAATGGGATGATCAAGTTTTTATATGAGAGATGCAAAAAGCAAAATGAAAATGTTCGGTAGATTACAGTTTATGGTTAATAAAAGAATAGCCAAAATAATATTTAATTGGGTTATGAATAAAGGGCAGGCAACAAGATGGGTGTGAAAGGTAATGCATTATGCAGAAGATTTAGATAAAAAATTTATGCCAGTATACTTATACAAAAGGTGGGATGATTGTGTTAGGAGAATTGTTGAGCATTTTAGTGTCAAGGAATAAGATAGAAGAATAGATGCATTAATAAAGAATAGGGAGTTGGAGAGATGGAGAGCTAGTATGGAGAATAAAGAGATTAAATGTTTATAGAAGTAAACAGAATATTGGGTGCGAGATAATTTATGATAATAGCAAGGAAAGTAGTTTACTATTTAAGGCTCAAATGGAATCTTTATAAACAAGGGAATATACACACAAATGGAGAAATATGGGTGATTAAGGAAGGTATAGAAAATATTAGGCATCTGTTAATTGAATGTAAATGTCTGAAAGCAGAAAGGTTACAAATAATGAAGTTGTGGAAGAATAAATATGAACAAAGTGATTATACATAAAGTGACTTATTGGTTTTTATGTTGGGATTGGAAAAAGATAAGGGGGTTTTAGATCTAAAGGCCATGGAGTTGACAAAAATTATGTTGTGGAAATGGGATGGATCAGGATAGAAAAAAATATGGGAAAACTTTGAGTGGGAAATGGAAAGGGTTCAAAGTGGCTAACAGGTTTCTCTGGGCATAGTTGCTGAGAGATTCCTGACTCTGTATAAGAAGTCACAGTGCATCACATCATATCACATAATCATAAATTAGAAGTTAATAATTATAAATATCTCACTCAGATTATTAACCCACGGAAACACAATAAGCATAGAATTAAATTTTGATGTTTTTTTATTAAAAATAACTTGATATTAAAAGGAAATATGTCTATGTATTTAAAAAGAAAAGTTTTTAGTAGATGTAGTCAGCCAGTTCTTAATTATGGATTTGAGACTTGGACACTTATCAGATTAATAATATGGAAGCTTCATACCACTCAACAAAATATGGAGAGATGTATGTTATGAATAATAAAAAAAGAATGAAAATGAATCCATTGGTTAGAAAACAAACAAATATCATTGATTCAACTGAAAGGTTTAAGAGACTGAAATGATGCTGAACTGGTCATATTGCTAGAAAAGATGATAACATTTATACAATTGAAGTTATAAATTGAATCCTAAGTGACTGTAAACGACTTAGATAGAGATCACATGTAAGATTGATGGATTGAATAAGGAATTTTGCTGGAGTATTTTGGAGAAAAAAAGCTAGGGATCAAACTAATTGGATTAAATTTGGAGAAACCATAATCCTGCGATAGATTACTAATGTTTAAAGATGATGATGATGTATTTGTTATGAAAGCAAGTAATACATTACATTTAATATGTTTAAATGAATATATATATATATTACAATTCTATTGTTTTCAGTTTATTATAGTTGTTTCTATTATATATATAAATAAATTTAATAGATCACATAAGCAGTTAAAATATGTGTGGTTTATATAGTTTTAAAACACAATTAGAAGATTAATAAAAAATTTAGCAGCATAAAAATTAACATTTTAATAACTTAATTAAGAGTCAGTTTTACCTGTAAGATCAAATGCTATTTCTACACAAGAATTTGGACGTTGAATATGGCACTGGTACACAGCACCACCTTTTTCAACTTTTGGCTGAGCAGTTTGAGCTAGGGGAGCACCTATTAGCAACCTATTAGAAAAACACACAATTAAAATACAGGTGAAAAGAGTGTTTTTACATCAAAGTAATTTGATGAAAAAATACTAAAATAATGCTTCTAGCTAGAAATTAATTCAAGCAGAATCATAAAAAATAATTAGTAATAAGCAGATGGCTTACTAACAAAAGTTTATCAAAATTAAAATTATTAGAAAGTTGTTATATATTCCCAAAACAACAAATGCATAACAGAATATTTAGTACTAACACGCAATATAATTAAATCTAATATATATAGATGTATGCATACGTGTAGAGAGATATGTTTTTGGTTGATTTAAAAATACATTTATTATCTTAAAGCAAAATTTAATCAACTAAAAACACGTGTAGTGAACATAAAGAAAGATTTATAAAGGAAATAAACAGAAATATGAAAAAGTAGACATATATATTAGCAGATCTCAACTGATTAGAAAAAATGATAGTGTAATGACAGTTAAGAGTCAAGATAAAATATATACTAAGAAGATTTAAAAAGATAGATTAAATAGATGATTGATAAGAAAAAAGTTACACTAGTAGATAAGGCACGAGATCAACTATGTGCTCTTATAAATACTGTAATTTAAATTTAACTCTATTAAAAATAGTAATGTGATCAAGAAATAAATAGATCGCACTTAGAATATATGTGAGTCAGCATACACTAAAACAAAAAATGAAATATATATGGATGAAAAGGATCCTTTCTCTGACTATTATTTTTTAAAAAACTACTAATAACCAATAAAAAGACTTTTCAAAATAAACGATTATAGATAAAAGGCATACAAAAACTGGCATTTTAATAAATTCTAAAAACATTAAGATTTTTACTTATCATTGTTTCGTTCTTATGAGAGTGCATATACATATGTGTGACAAATTTTAAAAGAATGTACTACAAGTAAAGAAACTATTATCTTGGCAACAAACAAAAAAATCGTTCAACTACTATAACAGGTAATAAAAGATCGGTACTTTTGATAGATTGTTTTATATTTGTAAGGGGGGGGGGGTCAATAATATTGAAAAATAAATGGAAGTCAAAAAACACCGAATAATTTAATGCATTTTGTGACAAGATTTTGTCTAAACTGAAAAGAGTAATTTGAAAAAGTTTTTCTAATTTATTTTTAAATAATTTATACACATCTTTCTAGGAGCAGTATTAGATCAGTGTTTTAACCATATTTTATGACTTTGTTACAAGTATTACATGAAATGAGGTCAATGCTTTTTATGCATGTTTCGTGACTTGTATAAATATTACATGAAAATAACAGTAATGCCCCAAAACCCATAAAATGCTTAAAATGAAATGAGGTCAATGCTATTTATGCATATTTCGTGACTTGTATAAATATTACATGAAAAATAATAGTAATGCCCCAAAACCCATACAATGCTTAAAATAAAGTGTAGCATGCTTAATTTATAATTCAGGAAAGATGCAACTTGCACTTTCGAATTAATTATCTAAATCTATTTGTTTATGATATATTCATTCCATTTGACAGTCTATTTTTGCAGTTCATATATACATGGTAAGTGAATACAAAACAATGTTAGGATATTTCAATAGCGCTATCTATATTTAAAAACACAAAGTCTGGATCAAGCAATATAGGTTTACTTCTATTGCTTGATTCAGACTGTGTTTCCAATTACAAATAGGGTTGTTGAAATATTCTAGCATTGGTTTGTATTCATTTACTATATCTGAATTTCAGGTAGCAATATAAAATCATTGTTTTATATATATTTGCTTTATATTCTATATATAAATATTAAACCTTCTAATATTTTTATTCAGATCTTTTATATCTTAAATCAGGTAATACAACTTCAATAATTATTATTTTCAGTTTTTAAAAAATATTTTGATCATCAGTTAAAATGAATCACATTATAGACAGTTACTTACCATTGTAATACTGCAAATTGGATTAATTTATTCCTCTTCTATAATACCATTTATATCAAGGAATAAATGTTTATTTGATTGTATCATAAAAAGTCATTAAAGAAAGCTTATATTAATGACATTATATAGATATCAAGAAATAAATAGAAATTAATTTATTATTCAACATGATTCTAAGTCAAGTATTTAGATCTAATATTGCTGAAATCTCTAAAAGACATCAAGTCCAAATGCATTAATTAAAATTAGTTTTGAGTTTTGCTTTAAATTTTTGTTAAATCAATTATTTTTATTAATCCCCCCCCCCCCACTGTAATTTTTACTAAAGATATATTCATCCACATTTTTATTCTAGTTTTATGACTGGCCCTCTTACATATATGTTATTGATTTGGTATGCCTATAATTTTTTTCATAAATAAAAGTTATGCAAATTAAAAATATTAAGAACTGTTGGATTTTACTCTACATTCTTTGCTATTTTTTTCAAAAAATAAAATTCAGGTTTCAAAGAAATAATAAGTTTCACTTTATACTTAATATTTTAAAAAAATAAATGTATCTTTTTTTAAAGAAAAAAGAAGCGCTGATTCTTAAGTTGCATTTATAACTGCAAAAATTAAAACTACGTTAACTAATGATAAAATAGATTTTTTTTTACTCATATTTTGATTTAAAAAACTATTATAAAATTATTTTATAATCAATTTGTAAATAAACTTGCTTTTGTTTGCATCTGAAATTGTATCAGTATTTTCATGATTTTTTTTTTTTTGAAAATGTTACGAGTGGATATTTTAACAGCCAAATTATAGTTAAAACTGATTTACTTTGTCAATATTATGTCTAGAATCCCTGATTTTTTTTTTAATGAAAAATCAACAAAAAGTAAAATAGTTAATTACTCAGGAATTGATAAAAAGTTCAGTCACTGGAATGATTATTCTCTTTTTAAAATGAAACTTAATTCCAAATTCTGTTTTTCTGATTTTATATGCACTCATTTTTTAAATCATTATTTAATAGTACTCTAGCTAACAAAAATTTGGTAGTTAAACAATAGTTTAGTAATAAACTGCTCAGCATAGTTAAGAATAAAAAAGAGTTGGACGTAAGATTTAAGATTCCATGATTGGTTTTCAGCTGAGAAGTGTAACATGACCTGTTGAGTGGAACTATGTGCATATAATCTCTCAAGCAACAATGATTACTTCTAATTTAAATCCTTAATAAATGTATAAATGTGTTTTATGCTTTAAATAATTTGCCACAATAATTAAACTAAGTTTTACTTAAACAAGGCAAAACTCTCTCCATACAGTAGTGCCACCCTGTGCCAATCAGAGTAATCAATGGTTGCCAGAAGGCTTGTGCATAAAATCCCTATCTAGTGCCTACTCATCCAATATCCCCAGACTAGTTTCTGGCTTGTGGCCATCATCAGTGAGGAGCCTTGGATCTGAGAGCACTGCACCTAGATCTTAGGATCTAATGCAACCCTCCAGCAACCACCTTTTATCTCCACTTAACTACAAAACTATGAGAATGAAATTGAAAACACAATAATATTTTCAATCTAAGCTCAATAGCTTACATAGTCATATGGATCTGAACTCAATTCAGTACCCATACATTTTGGTGGCTTTGCCTTGTTTAATAACAATTATGCGCTAGTATGAGATAGTGGTCATGTGATGTTTAGTGGTTTAACACCAATCCTGCCTAATAGGATAGTGGTGGCTATGGTTGTTAAAGAGCCAAAGCCACCAAAATGTATGGATACTGAATTGAGTTCAGACCCATATGACTATATAAGCTATTGAGCTTAGATTGAAAATATTATTGTGTTTTCAATTTCATTCTCATAGTTTTGTAGTTAAGTGGAGATAAAAGGTGTTTGCTGGAAGGTTGCATTCAATACTAAGATCTAGATGCAGTGCTCTCAGTTCCAAGGCTCCTCACTGATGATGGCCACAAGCCAGAAACTAGTCTGGGGATATTGGATGAGTAGGCACTAGATAGGGATTTTATGCACAAGCCTTCTGGCATCCATTGATTACTCTGATTGGCACAGGGTGGCACTACTGTATGGAGAGAGTTTTGCCTTATTTAATAACAAGTATGTGCTAGTATGGGATAGTAATCATGAGATGTTTAGTGGTCTAAGTTTTACTTCTGGACTGATTCTGAGATGGAAAAAGTTAAAAAGTAATCTCAGAAACAACAGCGTCTTATGTGATAATCAAATACCACTTGATTTCCTGAGAAAATAATCATACAATTATTATTTACTAGCATTTTTATGTCACTTTGAATAAAATTACATTGAATTTATATTTTTTAAAATGTATTAAGTATATCAATGAAGATATTAAAAACAAAACCTTTGAAGACAAAAAGAAAATTGTAATATATTTATAGTAAATGACTATATTCAAAATAAGATCTAAAAGCAGACTTGAAAAAAAAAAATCAAGACTAAAAGTGATTGAATAATTCCAATGTAAGACTGTATATAAATTGAATTTTATACAAATGATAAAATTATTAACTATAACTAGTGAACTATCAATCAGGCCAAGTAATTAATTAAATGAATAGTTACTTGGAAGATCATGTGATGTTCAAACATGAGAAGTGTTTGGTTAAGATTTGATTCAGGGATGTCACTATACTAAATTACACATGACCTAATGAATTTAATTTATTAAGAGCCCTGAAAGATCAAGTTTTAATAGTAAATATTTTTTCATTGGATCAAGACTATCATTTTTGGTACTCAAATGTCATTCAACCTCTTGAATAATTAACTTGTTGATAGTTTTTACTGCACGTATATTCTACATTATATGTCATGCTAGATTTTAAAGAATCTCTTCAGAAGTCACTTAGTTTTGAAATATTTTGATGACAGGAATATTAATTCATCATCAACCATTATCAATCCACTGCAGGATGAAGGTCTCTCCAAGTTCAATCCATCTTTTTCCATCTTTAGCTTCTCTTATCCACATCACCCCTGCACACTTTCTTATTTCATTCATCCATCTCACATGCAGTCTCTTTCTGGGTCTTTTACAATCTCTTGGAATCATCTTTAAGATTTCAGTTGTTCACCTATTATCATTTCTTCTAGCAATATGTCCAGCCCAACTCCTCTTCAGTCTTTTAATTTTTTCAATGAGTTCAGTAACACCTGTTTGTTCTCTTATCCGTATATTGTGTCATCTCTTCTTGTTTCTCTCAACAGGCACCTCTCCATACTTCTTTGAATGGTCTGAAGTCTCTGTATTGCTCTTCTATTAAGTGTCCAAGTCTCAGATCCATAAGTAAGAATTGGTAAAATACATTTATTAAAGACCTTCCTTTTCAAATACATAGGTATATTTCCTTTTAGTATCAAGTTATTTCTACCAAAAGCACTCCAAGCAAGTTTAATTCTATGATTAATTTCATCTATTATGTTTCGATCTGTATTAATAATCTGACCAAGGTATTTGTAACTGTTAACTTCTTCTAACTCATCATAATCAATCTTTATTTTTATATTTTGAGAAAATCCATTAAACATTATCTTTAGTCCTACTTTTCTACTTTCATCTGATAACTCCTGCAACATTTCCTGCAACTCTAAAGTATTATTTGCGCAAACAACTATATCATCTGCAAAATCTAAATGTCTTAAATAATCTCCATTTACTTTCACTCCTTTAGCTTCCCATTTTAATCCACAAAATACTTCTTGCAGCATTGCTGTAAAAGTTTTTAGAGATATGGAGTCACACTGTCTTACACCCTTCTCAATGTTGACTTTCCTACTGTCATTATATAATCTAATAGTTGCTGTTGCATTTTTATAAATATTTTTTTAAAATATGACAATATCCTGGATCTAATGCTTTAATCACTGAAGAAATGTTTGTAGAATCAAATGTTTTTTTCATAATCTACAAATCCAAAGCATAATGGCATCTCATATTCATTTATCCTTTCTATAACTTCTTTCAATACCTGGATATGATCTACTGTACTAAAACCATTTTTAAATCCAGCTTGTTCTTTTGGTTGGTGGAAATCCAACGTTCTCTGCAGACGAGTTGTAGTTATCTTGATAAAAATTTTGTATAAAACTGATAAAAGGTTGATAGGTCTGTAATTTTTAATATCTTCTTTATCACCTTTTTTAAATATTAATACTGCATTCTTCCAATCATCTGGTATATCTTTATTATTTAGACATTTGGTATATAACTTTGCTAAAAAATATATATTTTTTTTTACCTGCTTCTTTTAATATATCAATTATAATTACATCATTACCTGGAGCTTTTTCTTTCTTCATAAATATAATTGCATGTCTCACTTCTTCATTTAAAATTCTGGGCAATTTGGAAGATATAATAAATATAGGAGGTACTTGTTATAATAATTAAAAAAGCAAGTCATATATAATGTGACATTACTTTTAAAAAGCTTGTAGTTACAAAAATGCACACAGAGAGCGTACCAATAGCTCAATCAATCTCATAATTGATAAGTGCAGTCTGAGAAAACATTTAAAATCTCTATCCAAAACACTCCTATCTCCAGACCAACTTGGTTTCGAGCTTATGGCTCACGTCAGTGAAGAGCTAGAGTATTCGGACACTAGACTAGTGTCCGAATACTCTAGCTCTTCACTGACGTGAGCCATAAGCTCGAAACCAAGTTGGTCTGGAGATAGGAATGTTTTGGATAGAGATTTTACATGTTTTCTCAGACCGCACTTATCAATTATGAGGTACTTGTTCTTTATTACTATATAATTCTTGATAGAAGTCTTCTGCCCATTTCATGATGTCATCTCTCTTTTTAGTAATAATTCCATCTTTTTTCTTATTGCAGATATAAATTTCCTACCAACATCAAAATGTTGTTTTACACTCTTGAGACTTTTATTCTCTTCTACAGCTTTCCTTGCTAATTCACAGTTATACTTTCTTATATCATTTTCAACTCTTTTCCGCAATATTTTACAAATTTTGAGATATTAAATCCTTTTTAATACATCATACAAAAATGAATATTGATTATTGGTACTTAAAACATTACTTCATTTAGTTATATAAATAAAAATTAATGGAGTTTTACTAGCTGTTTAAATGGATATTTGTAAATTAGTAATTTCATTTGTCATTTTTCTAAATCCTGACTTATACTTTTTTTTCTATGTCACTCAGTTCCAGTGGATTTCTTTGTGTTTTTTGCATATCCCATTACAGAAACAAATAATAATTTATTCTTGCTAACTAAAATATTATCATTATCATAATTAATTACAGTCATATTTTGTATCTTTTTTATAAACAATATATATTAAATTATTAAATATATATAAACATTAAATATCAATAAATATATTTTCTCATTAAAAAAACAGCAACTCTGAAACCACTTACATTTTTTTAATATAGTTAAATAAATTTATTAATGTTTATCTATTAACTTTTTTACAGCTTTTCTAAAGTATCTCATAAACATTTTTTGCAGAAGTCATGTGTGGGCTTTGATTATATTTACATACTTGGTGTAATTAGATGAATACAGTGTTGAAGATTCTACTTTTAGTAATTGGAGTTGAACCCTGTGGTAATAATATAATAGAAGATTTGTGAGCTCAAAGACTACAAATTATGCCCCATCTCTGTTAATTTCAATACTCAAAAATTCTTATAAATTTTTGGGCAATAAATGATTCAAGGATTTTTATAATTTTATTAAAAGAGGTGAAGATATATATTTAGCATTTCCCACACTTTATAATTTACATCACTAAGCTAACTTCAGATTTAATTTAATTTAAACACACAGTACATAATATTCTTATACTGTTTGTCTATCATTGGAGTAAGTCAGAAGTTTGGAGAAAATTATCAATCAATATAATAATTCATTAATTACTCATATTTAAGGATTAGTATATTGGTTAGCACAGTTACAGAGTGATGGGTTCAAAAGCTAATGATTTTTTAATCCAAGTTTGATATTCAAAGAACACATGATTTCCGAAGGGGTTAATCATTTGAATATTTTCTTAATTTTTTTTTATAAGAGGCTATATAATCGCTTTCATTTTAGATATGTAATCAACTTTAGAATCTTTGTTATTGTTTTTTGGGGAAATCATTACTGTTAATATACTTTGTGAAGCTGTTGATAATTGCAGTGAATACATAGATCGATTAGTTCCGTTTTTTAATATTTTCATATTTGCTTATTTTTTTCTTTCTTTTGGATTACTATTCATTATTAGATGGATCAATTTGCTTAATATGTTTTATTTAAATAAATTGATAAACATTCATTTTTATTGTTCATTAATTTATATTGTGTGTCATAAATTTTTTTTTTATCATGTTTTTTTTTTATTCTAATATAGGATTTAAATTCTATAGATTGATTTGCTAGAATTTTCACAATTGTTTAGGTATTTACAACACAACTTTTCATATGCTTATTAGTGTCCAACTTTAGTATCATTTTATGATGCATTTCTCTATTAATAAGCTAATATTGAGATAGTGAATTTGAATTTCATAAAATGGAAAATGGTGTTAATGAAATTTATAACAGGTTTATAATAATAATAAAATACTTACACAAATAAGTGGTTTTAAAAAAATGTATTTGTTAAGAAAAAATATTCAAAAGTGAAAAATAACTTAAAAAATATAATGGCTTAAAAAAAATCCTATTATTTTTCAAACTATGAAAATCAGATTATATAAAGACCTGAAAATATTATACCTCAGTAATAATATTTTTTATAAAACAATAGTATTAAAATCAAAATATCAAAAGATGCTTAGTGGAATAGATAAGGAAGGATCAAAAATAAAATTCAATGAGTAAAAGAACAATTGAGTATCATTAGAAAAATTAAAATGAAGTGTATCTGGGCTAGACATTTTGCTAGAAAAGATTACAATAGATGAACAATTAAAGTTTTATATTGGATTGTAAGAAACTAGAAAAATATACGAGATGGTAGATGAGATCATTTTTGTGGAGGGATATAGAGAAGGAAAATTATGGATGAGAGAAATTGAAATAAGATCAGCAAGATTTTTCATCCTAAAATGGAATAGTGATTGAAAATGATCATGATTAACTAAAATAAAGATGACTGAAGATTTTTAAAAGTGTGTTTGAACAAGAAAAAGGAAAGTACTGACTGAAAATCGATAAAATTATAACAGTGAAACATTCAAATAATAAATGGAAAAAGAAAAAAAATTGAAAAAGAGAAATAGAAATTAATATTATCTTAAAGATAATGATTTAAGGAGAATATGTTGAAAAGTGCTATAAAAAACATCTTAGGAAAAAAAAGAATAAATTTAAAAAAATGTTATACAATTTTAAAATAACGAATGTCAAAATTTCTCCTGTTGTTTATACTCTGATTTTGCTATACAGTATGGATACAGGTTTTTTTTTTTTATCTTCTTGAATATTATTATTATCATGCCATTATTTTCTAAACAATTAGAAAAACTCAAACATTCTAAAACTTAGAATTGAGGCAAGTAAAAAAAAAAACATGAGAAAAGATATGTGACTGTCCATTTGGATAAACTAATGTATTGTGCAGATGTGACTTCAGTATTCAAACATTTTTGGGAAATATGCACAACTGGCAATTTGTATTTTTAATTCTGTAGTTGAATCAACTACAAAAGTTAGTTGATTCAACTACAGAATTGAAGAATGCACTTTCTTTTATAAGATAAAATGTACAACCACCTTTAAATATCCCAAACTATAGCAAATCTTTTTCAATAGTTTCTGAATGAAAAGAAATATAGGCTTGATAATTATTGAATGGTGGGAGTTTGAGAATATTGAATTTATCCAAACTAGATTCAAGCCCCCAAAAAATAGCTTGATGAGAAAATACATTACCTTTGGCCATAAAATCCTTTACATTTTTATATGTGACTTCTATTATCAATTAATTATATAAAAGCATTAAACTATTTTTTTAATGCTGAGATATATATTTTTTTAGTTTGATTATATCAAAGATTCATTTTAAATCTAGTTACAAGAATGACATCTTAACTAATCTGAAAATGCCTATTTATTATTATAAAAATCTACTAAAATCATAAAATATATTGAAAGTTTAAAAAATTATAATTCTGTCTTATATAATATAAATAAATTCTATAAATTAGAGGAGAGATGTGTGGATGCCTTATTTAAATGTAATTGTTTGTTAATACTTTACTTTTTATGTTTAGTGTGTAATCAACTTATGCGTCAATAAAATTTCCTTACAAAATGTGGAAGGGAAGGAGAGTTTTTTGTTGATGTTCAAACTTATATAACATTAAAAACAATAATCATACAGTTAGCTTTTTGGGAGATTAAACCAGTGGTAAATTAGGCGCAACAGTTACTAATCAAATTGACAAATTTTATTTTATTTTATTCAGCTGAGAATTGACCATAGGCATCTTTACTATACAAGACTTTTATGATAATGAATCTTAAGCCAATAAACATCACATGACCACCACCTCTTATGCTTGTGTATAGTGAGTTTTACCTGTTTTAATAATGAATCTTAGTGAGACAATATTTTTAGTTTATTACAAGTAGTGTTTCTGCTTACTACTATAGTATTAAGCACTAATTATCAATAGCGTTTATTTCAAGGGATCATAGTATCATTTTTATGACTGACACAGCACGATAACTATATTTTATAAATATATGCTTTTTTTTCCCCATTATAAATTGAACTAGAAACTTTGATCATCACCAACATAATGCACTAATTAGCAAATAATTTCCTATTGAATTTAACCATGAATAGTTAATACATATACATAAAATAATAAGTCTCTACTAATGACTGGATAAAATAATAAAGAAAGTTGTAATCAAATAAAAACATTTGGTCATCATCAGTAGTAATTTGCCATTGCTTGCTACACCCTTAACACAATTTATTTTAGTAACTTAATATTTAGAAGGATAATATATCTTAAATTTTAACAAGCTCTTTACATCAACAATACGTTTCTAAATACTAGATTTTAAAATAGTAATTAATACTTTGCTGAAACGTTTATAAAATAATAAATAACTTTTTTAAATACAGGACCAAATAACACCCATGCAATTAAAGTAACGATTTCAACATGATGAAATCAAGCATGGAATAATATATATTACTTTTTCAATGTCTCATTTGAATTAACGTATTTTGATGTGTAGGATGACAAACGACATTAACAATGGCTTACTGTTTATAATAAACAAATCTACACCTACTTTATTCTTTTGGAATACAATCTCACATTTATATACAAATTGCACGATTAGGCAAAATGAATTATTACTTATGTTTAGATATAATTTAATTTTTAAAAATAATTTTATTAATAATATATATAGTTTAAATTGTGTATTATAAACAATACGAAATGAAGTCAGTGCGAATTAATATGCAAAATTCAATAAATCAGAAGTCTCTAAATTATAGCCTACAGGCCAGCCGGCTCAAGATGCCAAAGTTAAATATGAAGTTATAGGTATATTGTTAAATCTTTTCTATAAGTGCAATGGTTTTAAAATTTTTGTCAAATTATATAAATATATATTACAATTTGATTTACAAGTGTTAAAATTTCTGCTATCATAACTTTTATATTAACTACTTCAGATAAATACAGCAATAGTTATTATTAATCACTTATTAAATTAGAAATTATCCCTAGTTTATTATTATCTTTTTTAAATTATTCATATGTAAGAATGCATATATATAGAAAAACTTGACCAGCACTTGTTGAAATCATTCAGAAATTTTAACAACTTTAAGGCTTGAATGACTTCTATAATATATAATTGTTTGTTTTTTTTAATATATTCATTCTTGTAAGATAAATATTTCATAGATGTGGTTTATATTTTTAATTATTGAACAGATTTTTCATTCATAAATTTATTTGTTTACTAACATATTGTTGTAAGATAAGAATATTGTGGTCTCATGAATCCACCAGCAAAAAAGCACTTACTATTTATGAAACAATATTATTAGGATTGAAAACTATAAAATTGTAGAACTATTTAAAATCAATTTATATTTACCATAAACTGTTGGACTCAAGAAAATTTCATCAATGACTTTAAATATGAACAGCTCATATTTGATGGATAATTTTCTTTCTATGTGATTACATTTATATGCTGCATTAAATTATTGATTTATAAACTTTATTGTTATTATAAATTTAATGACTAATTCCAAAACTTGATAATTTGCTCATTATACACTTTATAAAACTTTTTATGTTAATTCAAATATCAGTCAATAATCAATAATGACAAGTTTTTATTGATCTATAATCTCAATCATAAACTTAGAAAAAAATAACATATTGTATTATTACAATATCTAAAAATAATTAAATAAATAATATGTAATATAATAATGCAATATATACTTTTTTTATTTAAATTTATGAATAATGTTCTCAATCAGTAGAAATTGGACATTATATAATTAAGTAAAACTTTGCAGGTCAAAAGGATATAATTTAATTACTATTGATTGAAATGCAATGTTAACAGTAAGGATAGAATTGTTTAAATGATTCTTATTTATTTCAGATGTTTAATACAATAATGTATTGGATAAATAAGCAGGATATGAATATAGTCATATAGTTTAAATAAGTTAATATCAGAGTATTTAAATATATATATATATATATATATATATATATATATATATATATATATATATATATATATATATATATATATATCATTATTCCAAAGACTTACAAAAATTATGATAAAGATATATTCCCTGGATTGTTTTTACTTTCGTGAGAATAGTTAACTCTAAGAGAATTCTCAGATTTTTTTTTCCTTAGGTTTTGATTTTCTTGGATTTTTATATTTAATACATTATTCATAAAGAGAATAGTGAGGTCATGTATTTGGACATTTGGTGAGTTGGTTTCTACACTGACCCATAATTAGTTTTTAGTGTATAATAGATCGAACACAGAACTCCACTAATCTAATTACACGATTTTTCAGCTAATTACACATTACTAATTTGAGCTCATGGTACACAGATACATACTTTAGTTATGTTATACACTAATTTTCATTATTTATCATAGTCTTTTGCCAATTGATAATAATTAAACATATAATTAAAATTGTAAAATAGATATAAAAAATTTTAACTTTTTTTATATATCGAGTTTGAATTTTACTATGTTTTATGCAGTTATGGATTATCTTAAATTCTCCTAGCTTACATTCATTTGATAATTTTGTACAAGATAAACTCTTCAATATTTATATATATATATTATTTTAATGCTCAAATCATTGGTTTTAAACACCCATAGATACTGTTATAAGAAAATGATCTTGGTGTTTGTAAATAATGAGACGCAATAAATGTATTTTTTGTAGAAGTCAGTCAAATTTTAACTTTATATGTAATTAACAAAGTTTCTTTTAAAATAATAAATGTTCTTAAACAATATATATAAAGCACCAAATTTTAGTATTTCTTTCACAGAATTTGTCATAAATATATTAAAAATAATGGCCGTATGTCATGTAATTTTTACTCCATTTTCGAGGATCTGGAAGGATTTTTTAGAGAAATGTATTTTTCAAAATTTTCATTGATATAAATAAATTTTAAAATATTCTGAAACAAAATATTTAATTAAAAGTTTACTTTTCTTGCTTTTATTGCTTCAAAATCTCAAATAAGACTCTTAATTAATCCAATGATTCTACTATTTTATTTTCATTTGATATTGTGCCCAAATTTGTTAATCTTTCTAGATCCATGAATAGTCTTAAATAATTTTGATTAATTTTAATTGGTTGAAACTACATTCACATGAGGATGTTGTTATAGGTAGAATTAAAAACAGACCCAATGCAATGTCATTTTAAATTTGATAATTTTAAATCATTTGCAATAATTGGAGTTTGCTGTAACCAATTCCTCAAATAAAGGTTTTTGCTCATTGTTTAAAACTTTTCATTCCAAAGCAAAATTTCTGAAGTATCAAAATCTTCAAGACTAGATCTGTGCCCACTTTTATAAAAAAAAATTCATTATACATATTTGCTATATATTGCTACATTAATAAATCTTTTATAAATAATACCAATTTCAATTAACTTGTTAAACCCTTTATTTTATATATATTTGCTCTAAACACACTAATAGAATTGATAGGTCTCTCTAGCTGGTGTATAAAAACAAAAATTTACTTAATAAAATCTTAGAACATAACCCAAGATACTATTTCTATTAATTAGTATTTTATCTTTAAATTTTAATTTAATTCTGTTCTTATGTGTCCATTTTGCAAAAAGTATCCAGAAGATATGTATCATACTTTGCAGGATTTAGACTGTTTACCACAAACATTGAACCTCATCATGTTAATATGCAATTACATTAAAATTTTTAATCCATGTAATATATTCATTGATTTTCATACTACCAAAGCAATATGTATGATATATTGTGCCTATTAAATTGTGAAAAATTATATGTTGGGTAAAAAAAAAATCAAGATTGATATAATATGTATCTGTATATTTATGTGTAAATTTTTTACCTAGAAACAGCATATTTAAAATAATTCCAGTACCTTTATTTTTCAAGCAATTCCATTTTTCAGTTTATTTTTTTATTCATAAAATAAATAATATTACTTGTTTTGAAATAATTGTTAACAAAAATTGGAAAACAAATTAAAGAAATTTATTTACATAAATGCACTATAGCAGGGGTCCCCAACCTTTTTACACTTAAGAGCACATTCTACAATACTGGCCAGATGGCGGGCACCATTTATTTTTTATCTGAACATAATTGCTGAGATATTCTTGACTTCGTTTACGAAGAAGCCACAGTTCATCACATCACATCACATCACATCACATGTAAATTTATAGTTGGATATTGTTAATAATACACATAATGTACAAAAAAATATTTATTTCAAAAATAAAATTTTAACATATAATTAACGTTTATATTTTTAAACTGTAAAAGTATAGTATGCTCTACAATTTGATTACAATATAATACAATAATTTATAAGAAATTTTAAAAATTAAATTTATTTGTATCAGATAAATAATTTTTTATCATGTTCAGATAGTGGCGGGCACACGTAAAATGGTCTGTGGGCATAGGGTTAGGGACCCCTGCACTATAGTAAAAAAAAAAATACTTTCAGCCGTCACAAATAAAAGCATGAGATACTCATGTTTAATAATATTCTTAAATATATTTTACATTAATAGAAATTCTAATGATTTTAAAATCCTGTAAATAAATTATGATAATTCACAAATCAGATTCCTAATAATATTTTAAATAAACTTTCAAATAATGCTCACTTTTTTTAACAATGGCAATCTATTTGTCAAATTAAAAAAGATTATTTTTTTTATTTCATGATATTGGCATTAACACAAAAAAGTGGCCATTGCAAGTTTATAAGTGATATTTTGTAATAATAGATACAAGAATGTATAGAGAAAAGCTTTCACAAAATACGTTTTTAAATAGCATGTGCTTAACCGGCTTTCGACTACTATAAGTCATAAAGATGCTACGTCTATGACTTATAATAGCAGAAAGTCAGCTAAGCACATACTGTTTAAAAATGTATTTTGTGAATGCTTTTTCTATACATTATTCGTATATCTATTATAACATTTTAGTCTGAGGTAAAGCTTATAATTTTATAATTAAATGATATTTTCGTAATCTGGTTCATGAATTATCCTAATAATTTCAACCTAAGTTGCTCTATAAATAGATTCATAAAAAATAGATATAATTAGAGGGGATTTGAACACAGACTTTCAAGATCCGTTCAGTCATTCAATCTGTCTTATACAACCAACACACATGATCACATACATGCGAAGAAGATAAATGATCCCCAATACACGTATTTCATACAGAACCACACGTATGTGGTCATACGTGTTGGTTGTATTGAATAGACTGAAGGGAGCTTGAAAATCTGTGTTCAAATCCCCTCTAATTACATCAAAATTAAATATATAAAATATAATTGTATTTACAGAAAATAGATATATATTTTTCATATACATACTAATAAAATTAAGTTTAAAATGTTAAACTGTTATTTTTGCTTGATAAGAAATTTATAAAATTGATATAAAATGGAATTAAAGAGTATTTGTAAGCATGACTACCCATGCTATTATTATTCATGAAATCTGAAGAAAATTTGTTTTTTTATTTTTTATTTTTTAATACGTTTATGTGAATAAAAACATTTTCTTTCATTTTGTTTTCTACTTGTTTTGTTTTATATATGTAACACTGAATTATCAAAATCAATTTTCTATCAATTATTCCGTTATATATGTTAAGAAGCGCCATTAAATATTGCTAACATCAATGTTACATATAAAATTTAATTTTTTTATTAGTATTTTCTTTGTAATTAAAAAAAAATATTATCATAAATAATGTGTGTGCATAGCTTCAACTAGATCAGAAATTGGGAAGTGAGTGGAAACTGAATTACAAATTTGATCCTGACATAGAATAAGCTAAACAGAAACTTATAAAAAAAAAAGAAAAAAGAGCTGTGGTTATGTATGTCAATTTTTTCTTTATATTGAACTATTCTGTCATTTAATTAGTAAGGTTTTTGTTTTTATATTAAAAAAAAAAATTAATCTCATTTATTTGATATATTAGTATCATGCTAATTAAGTTGTCATACAGGATCTTATATATAATAATGATTATCTTTTAATAAAGATAGTTGTTATTAGTATTTAGGAAACATCATTAATAAAATACTTTATATACTCCTAGATTAATCACTCAATAATTTTGATAAATAAATATTTCACCTTTGTTTAATGATATTCAGGATCTACAGTTAAAAGGATTGGCTCATTACAAATTTAAAGCACATTATATAAATTCTAATTATGTTAGCAGTGGGGTTAACTTAAGACTATTGATATAATTATACATTTATAATGACTTCAATATATATTTAAAGTGAACAACGACTTTTTAGTTTAAATCTTATGTTAAAGTTTGGCTGTGTTGTCATCTTCTTCAGGTATTGTTTTAAATAAAAATCAATAAAATAATAATTTTACCACATATTCTTATTCTATATCAATTTTAATAGAACCTACTAAATTCCTGCTTAATTGATATTTTATGAATTAAATATTATTTTCTTGTATACTATGAATAGAGAGAGGACATAAAAAGTGACTTTATTTAAATTATTGATATCTGATCCATACACATAACCAATTCTTTTATTATTGACTAGTTTGTATGTCAGAATTATCGAGCAAAATTTTGAAGATAGTATTTCACTTCTATTAAAACTAAGATATTTTTATTTAGAATTAAAACTAAGTTTATTGAATTTTTAGGATAATAGTAATAGACATCTCATCTAATGACACTCTGTTTTCAAAACTATAATGGATTAGCATATGAAACATTATGAATGTATTCTATTTAAATGCAATATGTTTCTGTAGCAAGTCATTGTCAAATTATAAAAGTTCTGTCTATTTTGCATTTATGAATCATTGGAATAAATGCTATCACGTTATAAACTTATTTGCTTTTATTTAGTTTTACAAGCTTTTCTATCATTTCAAACTGAGTTTTTGTAATGTAATCTATCAATATGATTGATCTTCATAAATAAGAAACTGTATCCATATTGTACTTTTTAGATTAAAGGATTCTCATTATATAATAAATAGCAAAAAATCTTATTTTCAATTTCAACAAAAAAAAAATCTATTTCTATTCCATTACACTGTTTCTTTATCATGTCCATATTAGATATGCTAGGAGATCCATGAATTAAATATATTTCTGCAATAGCTATTCAAATTTTACAACGACAAACTTTTAATCTGGGTGAGTTTCACTGTATTCATTAAAAGAAGCTTCATTCATAAATATTATTTTAAATAGACAGAAAAATAAATGGAGAATGACGAAAATACTTTTATGTTGTTGTTTTGGTTTTTTTTTTTTTTTTTGACATTTTATGTACTTTTTGTTTATTTCAAGATTGTTGTTATCAACTTTATACCATTTATATTTTCTATACTGACAGATATTGGCTATTATTCTTTTGAAAAGTTTTTGATACTTGAATTTAGAAACCCTTTTATGTGAGTGTGTGTTTCCATATTCCTTCTTGATAATTGGCTTGTTGGTTATTTATAATGAAAATAATTTAATTATTATTTTAAAATAACTAGGTCATTTTTTCCATTTTAAATCATTTCGAAATTGTTTTATTATTGTTCTTTCTAATTTTTTGTCTATTCTTTAAAATTTTTGTCTGCTTAAAAATGTATTGACAACAAAGAGATAACTTATTCAACATCCTTATACTTCCAAATTTATACTAGTCAACAATTTTTCCTTTCTTTCCATTTCCAAAATTTAGCATTATGCTATATTCTACCTGCATAATATCAGAAATTTTTTTCATTTTTTATTTACTTGCTTGAGTTTTGGGTACATTGTACTATGGTAATTTTGAATGAGTGTTGATGAAATTGAATTGGTTGATACCAATCTTTCATAAGATTCTATTCAATGACATCATTGCAACATCCTTCTGGACAATGACAGTCATAATTTTTTATATTGTTTTTAGTCTACAATAATAAACAGGATTATTTTCCTGATCTAAATCCTCTAAATTTAGTGTGTCTTATTACACTAATTTTTAAAATAACAATATATAAGCAATTTATTTTCATTTATATCACAACAAAAATTTATTAGTATCCACATTCTAATTTCTAATAATGATTTTCACCATGCATATTAAACATTTTTATTCCACAAAGAGACATATACTAGATATTAAAGTGATTTTAATTTAGTCAACCTTTGCAATAAAGTTGTATTGAAAAATATTCCTAGATTTTCTTCAGCAACATGTTAAGTCCTTTCAAAACTGAGAAATTACCTGAGAATTTTTAAGTTACCTGAATAAATAAATTCTAACTCTATTTTAAACTTAAAAATTCTCTGCTAAGCACTTGATAAATTTTAGTTTTCTCTATATCAGTTTATTTAATTGAACCAATAGTGAACATGATATAGTCTGGGTTTTTTTCTTTTATGATAGATTATAGCTAGTTTTATTTATATTTGAAATAAGTTAGTTACTCTAGAATTTGAATAATTTTTAAGTAATAAAATTTCATTTAACTGATAATTTACCCCCCCCCCCCCCAACCTGGAAACTTTTATGATTCTGCAAGTTTTTTATATGACTTGTGCATTTTATTGCATCAGTAAAGTGATGGACTTAAAAGCTAAGTTTCTATACCAAAGAACTGTCATTTTTGGTGTTTAAATGTCATATGACCTCCCAACCAACAAACCTTTCAATTTTGCCCTATGAAGTTTAATAGAATGATAAGAGTGATAGATTTGAAAATTAAATATTCTTGAATCAAAATTTGTTTGCACATTTGGTCCTTCAACCACATATCATCTTTGGAGTAACTAATCATATGATTATTTTATATATCACTGGATTAAAATATTAAAAGCAATGCATTTAATATCTGTCACAGGAGGATTCTAGTGCAAAGTATACACAAATATATTCGCATTTTTGTGTGGTCTCAAACCCAAAACAAGTTTGAATTCATTATTTCCAAAAAAGAAACTCACCTTATTGAGTGTTGTAACTTTTAAAATAAAAACTGATTTCTAATAATAACCAACAAGAATACAAATACTCATAATACAGGTAGTTATGTATTTATAATACATTTGAGATTATAATAAATAAACATTTTGGAAATTTTTGCTCCATATATTAATGAACAAAATTATTGCAGTGTCATAATTATTTCATTACCATACATATTTTACTAAAATCCTCTTTGAAAGTCTATACATCATTGTAACTTAAATATCAAAAAGCATATGCCTCAAAATCAACCGAAGTACTTTTCTTCAAACTTTTTGCTTTCGTTCTATTTTTCAAATTATCATAACTGGTCCTCTTAACCTCCACCTCTTACCTTTACCACAGTATGTAAATTGTATGTGCAAATCTATGAGTTTTTTTAAAAACTCAATAAATAAATAAACTATGGATGAAATATAAGATGTGATATGTTGGACTATTTCCATCATTTATGAGTGAATATTGAATGTACAGAAAATTTTAAACTTTATTTAAACTTTCCAAATACAAACAACTTGTTAGTAATAACACACAAATAGACAATACAGGTTAATAATTACACAATGTTTCGAATAGTATTATTCTCCACTCTTCTTCAGGTGTTGCTGGCCTATATGCACAATGACAATATTCACTTAGAAGTTGAACCCACACCTTTAGATTCTTGAATATCGAATTTTAAGGCAAACGCTCTACCAACTGAGCTATTCTGTGAAAGGCAACATATAGAAGAAATTTGATATATTTATATATCAGGATTGGTTCAAATCCTCCTGAGTCCTTCAACTTTTTTTTTTTATATAACAAGTCTAATTATTTTTTTATTTTTATTTTTTCCTAAGAGCAAGTAATTAGAGGCTTTCATACATTGTGTATTGCCACACTGGGTTGACTTATAGGATTATTTACCATTGTCATATGAGCAGCTTCCTTGAATTTTCTTCTATGCATTTTTTCCTCTTTATCCAATATCTTTGTATTTTCCCACATCTTATAATATACCATCATTACAAACCTTCAGACAAATGGATGAAATATATCTTTCCCCCTATAAATGAATATCAAATTATTTTACAGTCATATTTTTGTTTTTATAGAGAACACATCATATTCATCTGATTAACTCAGATTTACCCGAGTGTTTTATTTCCTATCTAATAATAGCTTGATATTCATTGTCTGACTAATATTAGATGTCTAGGAGATTGAATACACGTTAACTACCTGAAGAAAATTTCATCTTAAAAAAAATTCCAAGATTAACCAGATCTGAATTCTAACAAGGTCATAAGTACGGATTACTGATATGTTGACTACTACGCCATAAGATCTTGTCCTATCAACAATCTAAAAAATTCTGATAAATGATAATCATTTATAATTACTGTGCATTATGCGCTATTTGATCAACCAATTAAGAACATATTCTTATAGTAGTGTGTGTGTGGATTTACAGTTAATCATTTAATAGTTTGGTTAGTAATTGATGCAATTTTTAAAAGTGAAAAAGATCTAATATTTTTTTTAACTAATATTTAATCACCCTACTTAAAATAAATGCGTTTACGGAAATGCTTATTCCTCCATAGATCGATTAATACTAAACAAACATTTAAGTATCAATATTTTAATTAAGATTTACGCGCTAAGCAATTTCTTCGATTTCCTCTTATACTTATAATTTGTATTTCTAACGAAGAGTGATACATCCTTGTTAGCAGCCTGTGTATCTTAGAATATCAAACAGCGCATTTTCGATATCTAATAGGTACGTATTACATTACAGACTTTAAATGTAAATAATAATACAATATGTGACAACTCTGAAGACAAATCACAGATATCCAACCTGAACCTGATTTAATCAAGATCTCATTGGAGGCAAGCTCCATTCTGACAAATGCTGGGATAAGTGATTAAAAAATTCTTATTATCTTGTTTAATTATTAATCTGAGTCATATAAATTTACAACCCCCCCCCAGTAGTTTCTACGATAATTAATAAAATATCCAATAATAAATCAAATTATCGTTGGTTCTAAAATATAGTTTCATTATTGATTGTCCACTGAGGAAAAACAATTGAACATTTAATGCACGGTTGATAACTGATTCCTGAATATCATTTGACTTTCCATGCAATTGATCGTATGAAAAATAAATAACAAATTTTATTTATAAAGATAAAAAGACCTTCTGGCATAGTACCAATGATCTGTTTATAGTGGTTTGAGCTGGGGTTTGAACCCTACCTAGGTTGTGTAATACTTGAAAACTTTTCAAGATCCAAGACCCATAGTCAACAATGCTAATTATTTGATGAAGGCTATGGATCACAGCCCTATCTATTACTTTCAATACTTGAATATAATATGACCTTTCAATTAACAAACCATTCATTTATTTAATAACGGAAATCTCGTTATTTTTAATATGAGAATAAAACAAGGATCAAAAACTATCATTTCCTTACCACTTGGCCAAGCCTGATTTATTCTTCTTTGTGAGAAGTTGTAGGTGGGAAACTGTTGCCCTTAGTGAATTATTTAAAGGCATTTTACCTATCCTTTATTTTAATTAAATACAATATATAAATGTACACATTATTCTTTTTAAATTAACCCATTAATATATATATATATTGTTCCAGGAATTAGATGATGCCTTTTCTGATGATTCATATGTATACATATATACATATGAATACATTTATCTACAGCTAAATTATCTTTATAATAACGGCATTGTATCAGTTTAACAAAGACTAATCAAACCTTAGTTTGTTTAATTAAATGTAATTAGAATTGATAGTGATGATGATAAGTAAACCATATATAACTGTTTTATGTATGATATCCAGGTTATATTTCTGATCATCATAAGTCAAATCATTTCTCAGAGGATTGCATTTAACTTTCATTTCTAAATATTTATTTTTTAAGATAAGTTTGAACTACATTAATCCTAATTTTAAATACCATTTTCTTTTCAGAAAAAAACACTTATTGATACATTACCCTCCAGTAATATCATCCCAGTTTTATCTGATAACATCCCAATATTTTTCCCAGCTCAGAAACATTATTTCTCAGGATCTATAATGAATTGTTATGTACACATTTGGAATGAAATCAATAACTTAAGAATGGCAAAGATAATTAAATAAATTAAATAACAAAAACAGTTTATATAAAACTGTTTTGGTAGAAGTGTATTAAAATTACATATTTGTATATCATTATAATCCTTTTTTAAAGCATCTATGTTAAAAAGAACCAACTGAAATAATCATTAAGACAGGCTTTAATCTTCCATCTATTTACAAAATCTTCCCTATTTCCACACTCAATATTAACATTATTAGTTTATTGATAAAATAACTAAATAATAAATAATAATAATAATGAGCCCACTTATTAATTTTCAGTTAGAGAAAGGCTTTAGCCTTTTTTCACATGACTTAAACATTTGTATAATAACCAAATGATATAGTTTTATACTATAGAGGGATCTTTCACACCTCAATACAAGATAAGAAGTTTATAAAGAAAAGAATGGTCATCTTATCTTTAACCTAAATTCTTACTTATATAGGCCAATCTGAGGCATCATGATTTGAGAGCATGAAGAGATTATTCTCTTCACATTTGAATCGACTATTTCCTTTTTCATATTATCTTATGCAAAATCTTGTGATTTACAGTGAGTTAATATTAAGAACTTTTTTAAATAGAAACTAAGGTAGCATCCCAATTATTTATTGAGCACACAGTCAGTATGTAATTAGAAAAAGAAAAACTTTAACTTTTTTCTGCAAATTGCAAAATTTTGCATAAGCTAATTTGTAAAAGGAAATAATGGATTTAAATGTGAAGAGAATAATCTCTCCACACTCTCAACCAAGATGACAATCATATTTTTGATAAATATACAGTTTTGAGGGCCTATAATCAACCGATGTGTTAGTTGTTAAATTAAAACAAAATTAATAAATCAATTGTTAATTTTTTTAAAAAGGAATAAATTAAAATAAATTTCATTAATAAACTTTATTTCAATTTTTTTTTTTTACTTATAACATGGAAAGTAACAAGATGCTCTTAACATTGTCATACTTTGGTTTAATTCAACGTGTTTTTTTTTTTTGCCTGTCACAGAGTATGATGTAGTTGACTATTAAAAAGATATGAGATTCTGCCCTCCCAAAAAGTGTGCATTAATGGTCACAATATGATAGCACACTGCCAATATGAATAAAGTGTAAATATTGTATTTTTTTCCATTCTTCTATTAATAAGGAAACAATAAATATTGTAATTAATTTTCCATAATGATTTCTTTTTTAAAATAACAGTAATAAAAAATAAAATGTAAATATTAAGTATGACATTTCCTAGCAGACACATTTTTGTAAACATTTTTGGGAGCCCCCAAAACTGTAGATTTATCAAAAACATGGACTGTCAGAAGTACCTAATTTTCTTATAAAGTTATATGTGTGTGAGATTTAAAGGTTCAAAAATAATTATTATTTAATCTTACCTTATAAACATAAAATAGAAAGTTGTTTATTTACGAGTTGTTATCATCTTGGCTCATATTTATTCACACTTGTTGTCTATATTGTTCTAAGTGTCTAATTACTTAAGATCTTAGTTGCAGTATTAAAAAAATGTTGTTTGTGTGTGTATACTTAATTTATCAGCTTGACATGGATTATATGGCACTACTGAAATAAATAACATTAAAGGATACATATATAACAGATTAGATAATTTTATCTTAATTGGCTTCTGAGTAATTAATATTAATTATATATTTATATTAAACTTGCATTTTAGTTTCTTATATTATATCACTGTTGTCTACAGTTCATTTTAATAGCATAAACTTATAGAATAGTCTCTGTTATTTTGTAATTTTAGAAAATTATTTGTCGTTCTTTCTGATTTTTTGTTTTAAAGAGCTTTTAAATGTCATAAGGAAGATCCAGCTATCTTGCTAAAATATTTTTTCTTGAAATCTCATATGATAATTTTTCTAACTTATCATCCTTCCTTCTCCTGCCCTCATATATCTTTTCATTGTTTTCATTTTTTTTTTCCAATTGTCATTTGAAACCAATAAATCAAATATTTCACTGAACAGATAGGCAACCATATACCTGGAATTTAATGAATCATGTATAGAATAGTAATACTGTCAATGAAGACTCCACTTTCAGGAAAACATGGTACTCTAATTTTTTTTCTGTTAGTTTTTCTTTTTAATTTGAATTAATAAGAAACTATCACTTAATGCAATTAGGGAAATCACTCATTGTATAAGTATTCTACTTTGGAAATAAGAGATTGATTTCAATTAATAAGAAACTATCACTTAGTGAATTTAGGAAATACTTTGGAAATAAGAGAATGATTAGTCACCATTCTTTACTAATTGATTAGACACAACTATGTATTTTTCATATTAATAGATAAAAACTTTCTATGTTTAAATAAATATTGTAAAATAATATTTTTGATATATCAACAAGTAATCAGTACAGAATTCATTGTTGATGGGATATCAAAAACTGAATAGGTTTTTTTTTTTTACTAATCAGGATTATCTTTTTAGTTTTATAATGTGTATAAACTAAATATTTATTTCTATTCGATAATTAACAACAAATTCATTCTTATAATTAATTAAATTAATCTTTTTTTTTTTAAATTCCATTATGTTATGAAAATTTCCTTACAATTATATAAATTAAAGAAAAAATATCAATTTTCTTATAACTTGAATGATTAATTCATTTCACACTAGAGAATTATTTTCATGATTTCTGCAATCAGGTCTAAAAACCTGCATATATCATAATTAACACATAATAGTATTGATTAATCAAGACTATATTATATTCTCTAATAAGCCACTATTATTATTAGTATGGATCTAGATTCATACTACATATTATCACCATTCACTGAAGTCAAGGTGTTTGCATATATTTTCAAAGATGATTTTACTCAAAATTAGTCAACAGTGTGTATTTATATTCCTTAACAAGCATTATTCTTATTTAGAGCCATCCGTACTACATAACTTTATCATCAGTCACTGGAATCAAGATGTTTGAATATGTTTTGGCCTTAATAGTACTACCCCAAACCAGGATACATAAGTGTTTATTTGTATTTTGTTGCTTACTCATCTTATTTGATTTTTTATTTCTGGATACTGAAACCTATATATCTCAAATTCTAAAGTATGTATATTTTACGTATTTGTAAATAAGCTATGAATAAAAGTATTTTTAAAATAAATATAAGAACGTTAATTATTGCTTAAAAACGTACGAATAAGTAAAGTAAAACGTAATAATTCATATAATCGGGCTTAAACAAATTTATAAATAAAAATCAAACTTTCATAAATCATTTTCTATAAAAATTTTAATGTGAGAAAGTTGCTTCCTTATCATATATGTATAGTGTCTTTAACGTGACACAAAAGTTCTTATGCAAGCAGAACCAGACCCATTCCGGTTTAAGGCATGCGTGACTATTTTTATTACGTATTAAAAAAGAATTATGTCATATGTGTTTAACACTCTCTTTATTGTCTGATATTAGAGTTTTAGCCCTGATGTCATCCATATTACACAACTTTGAACAATAGACAGAATTATTGATTTTTCTAAAAAAAAAAAAAAAAAAAGGCAAGCTTTAATTAATAAACAATATTTAAATATCCTGAAGCATTGGTGTTTATATACTTTAACAAAATATCTTAATGTCTTGCGATATTTTTTACCTTAGATATTCTTTAAATATGTATATATTATTACAGCCAGAAGATATTTTTGACTGATAAAATGGTTGATATATGATATTCGGAGTGAATTTAAACTCGTTTTTTATTGATATATTCTCAGCTATATTTCAAAATTTTAATTATGACTTTTATAAATGTTTTTGTAAACAAATATAAAAAAACCAAATAAAAAAAGTTAAATGTTAAATTTAGAATGTCAAGATTTTTTTGTATAGAGCAGATAACTGTGCGAAAATCCATTTTTCAAGAGTTACAGTTATCTGAAATTTATAAAATTAATTTATTAATTAATTTCAAATGGTTACTAAGATGTCGAAATTAAAATCGTTGTTTTTTTTTTTTTAATTGATTCGTTATCTATATGCATATTAACTTTTTCTCCAGAAGCGATAATATCTGATCAATGTCATGCTGATTATATAATAAAAAATACCGAGTCAGACTATACATAAAAAAGATTAGTCAAGCATTGGTGGTCGAGAGGTCAGCGACAGCTGCTTTACAAGTAGTTGTCCCCAGTTAGCGGGTTCGCTTCCCGGCTGATGCTATGACATATGAGAGAGAGAAAAATAAGATTAGAAGTCAAAATCCAGCTACCTGTAAAATAAAAATGATTTATAAATAAATAAAAAATATGGTGGAAATTTAAAACAGTAACAAATTATAACTAAAAATTTCCTTTTATAGTTTGTAATAAAATATCCACATACTTAAAAAAGAAAAATCATATCACAGAATGTTAGCTATTCCTCACTAGAGACTAGAAATTCATGGAAATTTAATGATTCATTTGCTTAAAGTAAACTTTTTTTAAAAAAAAAAAAAACGACATCAAAATACAGCTTTCACATTATTTTTTCTTTTTAAAAATAAATCAAAACGTATTTGAAACTTCGATTTTACATTTATCAAAAACTTGTTATGTAAATTATGAATTGATTTATTAATCAAATAAATTATCAAATGTATAAAGTGTTTATTTAGTTTTTAAAACTTTATTTCAGTGTTTAGATTTTTTCAGCATAAAATTGGTTACGCATAGATTATTTTGTCTAGCAAAGAGTGTACACACTTTTTATAGAAATTGCTCCGAAAAAAATACAAATAATCTGTATTCTATGTTGAATCAATATTTATTGGCATCTATTTGTATTAAAAGATGCAATTAAATTACAAATGTATTTTCTGTACAAATGTATTTTGTGTACAACATGATGATATAAGTAGTTTGAAAATGATGGTTATTTCTGAAAAATAAACTCATCAATCATCATTTGTTGAAAATAAATAACGATTGATTTCAACAAATTTTCAAGTAAATCCAGAGAATCTTTATACCAAGTCATATATGAGATTTTCATGATGTAATGGTTAGTGCATCAATGTATCAAGCCATAGTTGGGGATGGAATTGGACTAGATGTACCTTAAATTTTTTTTCCAGATCACTAATAAGCTCAGAATTTTTTTAAGAACTTTTTAGTTTATAAATGTATATCTAGTTAATTATTGATCAATACTAAATGGCTAAATAATTAATATAAGTTGATTACTTAAGTGTTGATGTATTCATTGTGAAAACAATGCTTTCAATTATATTGCATATTATATCATATTGGGAAGATATTGCATTCCTATAGATAATGAGTTTAAAGTTAATTTCATCTTTAATTGGTTAAAGCAACATCTTAAATTCAATATTCACAAATTTAAAAGTCCCAGGTTTGATTCCCATGCTAGTATTGTAACTAATAAGGCAAGTAATTCCAAAAAGCAAGAAAAATACTACTCAAAACTTTGTGTTTATCTTAATCTGTATACTATTAGTAATAGTTGAATATATTTGAAAAATTTAAATAATGTTTAACAATTAACTGTAGATGCTGGAAGTAGTCTAACATACAATTATTGTTATTTCTTTATACTTTTTAGTGTCATTAAATATATTTGTTTATTCATTATAATATTTATAATTGCTATAAGATTATCATTAAGTTTGTACAAAAAATTTTACTCAAGTTTTTGAAATTTGAAAGATCAATATATTAAAAAAAAAACTATTTCTTGAAATAATATTTGAAAAAAATTAAACATATTATACTGAATCTTTAAAAGATTCTACCACAATATAAGGATCTAGGATGATGTCAAGTGATTAACCACATCAAAGTTCAAAAATGTTTGTTCATCCTTCTTTAAATATTTGGTACTATTTTCATATTATCTACACAGATACCATATTTTTCCATATATTAATGTATAGCATATAGTATACGAACATGGATGGGCTGCTCACTACCACGCATTAAACAACATGGTGAGTTTATTGGCTTTTTACCTCTGAATTTAAAATCAAAAAACATCATGGTCTTTCTTCTCAGTTGCCTGATAAGGCAGAATGAATGTTTGTGTAAATGATAAATATTTTTTCAATAAATATATACAATTATGAGAGACAAAAATAAATCATGGCCCTTATTCCTAGGAGGCTGTAAAGTCACCAAGCAAGGCAGCGGTTGATGGGCGAAGGTGGAGAGTACTAAGAATCCCCTGATTGCGGACCCAGGTTGCCATTTGATGATTTTTTATTTAGGTACTTACAACTGCAGATCACTTTCAAGTGAAGGAAGATTGCAAGAATTAAAAAAACTCTTATATTAAATGGAACATTATTGGACTTTGTGAAGTTAGAAGAAAATGTGAAGAGACAATTGATTTAAAAAGTGGACATGTACTCTATTATAAAGGCACAAATATTGGAAATACAAGTGGAGTTGGACTCATTATAAATAAAAAAGTGAAAGAACAACATTATGGAGATTGATGGTGTATCAGACAGAGTGGAAAGATTAGTTATACAACTTAATAGCAGATACCAAATGCAGATAATTCAGGTTTATGCCCCAACAAGTTCTCATAGTGATGGAGTAGTAGAATATTTTTATATGGATGTACAAAAGGCTTTTGATCAGAGTAAACAACATTTTAAAATTGTTATGGGAGACTTTAATGCTAGAATTGGTAAACAAATGAGAGATGAAAGTGCTGTAGGTAATTTTGGTTATGGTAATAGAAATGAGAGGACATAGACTAGTGAAGTTTGCAGAAGAAAAAAAACTTTATATTATGAATTCTTTTTTTGAGAAAAATATTAAAAGGAAATGGACATGGAAGTATCCAAATGAAGGTACAGCAGAATTGGATTATATTTTGACTAACATAACATACATATTTCAAAATTGTAATGTTCTTAATAAATTTAACACAGGAAGTGATCATCGATTAGTAAGATGTAAGATATGTGTTAATGCAAACTAGAGAAATAAAAATTATTAAGAAAAACAATATTTACAATTGATATTCCTAATCTTCAGAAACATTCTAATGAATTTAAATTAGAACTTACAAATTGGTTTCAAGTACTGTATTAGTAGATTTTGAACATGATTCAGATCTGAATGAAATTAATATGAAAATAACTGATATACTTTTAAAACTGCAACAAAGATAGCTAGTAGAAAAAACAGAAATTGACCAATAAAATTTCTACTGAGACTAGAGAATTTATGAAAAAAAGAAGGAATATGAAGGTATACAAAAATGATGCATTAAAAAGGATTGAATCTCTCAAATTTTGTAAAATGGTGTGGAAATGAGTTGAAAATGATATAAGAAAGTATAACTGTGAACTAGCAAGGAAAGCTGTAGAAAAAAAAAAGTCTCAAGAATGTAAAACAACATTTTGGTATTGGTAGGAAATTTATATCTGCAATAAGAAAAAAAGATGAAATTAATACTAAAAAGAGAATTGACATCATGAAATGGGTAGAAGACTTTTATCAAGAATTATATAATAACAAAGAACAAGTACCTCCTATGTCTATTACATCTTCCGAATTGCCCAGAATTTTAAATGAAGAAGTGAGACATGCAATTAAATATATGAAGAAAGGAAAGGCTCCAGGTAATGATGGAGTTACAATTGATATATTAAAAGAAGCAGGTGAAGAAATAGAAATTTTTTTAGCAGAGTTATATACCAAATGTCTAAATGATAAAGATGTACCAGATGATTGGAAGAATGCACTATTAATATTACTATTTAAGACAGGTGATAAAGAAGATAATAGAAATTACAGATCTATTAGCCTTTTATCAGTTTTATACAAAATTTTTACCAAGATAATTACAACTCATCTACAGAAAATCTTGGATTTCCACCAACCAAGAGAAGAAGCTGGATTTAAAAGTGGTTTTAGTACAGTAGATCATATCCAGGTATTGAGAGAAGTTATAGAAAGGACAAATGAATATGAGTTGCCATTATGTTTTGTATTTGTAGATTATGAAAAGGCATTTGATTCTATAAATATTTCTTCAGTGATTAAAGTATTAGATCATCAAGGTATCGATCCAGGATATTGTCATATTTTAAAGAATATTTATAAAATTGCAACAGCAACAATTAGATTACGTAATGATACTGGGAAAGTCAACATTAAGAATGGTGTAAGACAGGGTGACTCCATATCTCCAAAACTTTTTACAGCAGTGCTGCAAGAAGTATTTTGTGAATTAAAATGGTAAGCTAAAGGAGTGAAAGTAAATGGAGATTATTGAAGTCATTTAGATTTTGCAGATATGTAGTTGTTTTTGAAAATAATGCTTTAGAGCTGCAGGAAATGTTGCAGGAGTTATCAGATGAAAGTAGGAAAGTAGGACTAAAGATAAATGTTAAAAAGACTAAAGTAATGTTTATTCGATTTTCTCAAAATATAAAATAAAGATTGATTAAGATGAGTTAGAAGAAGTTAACAGTTATATATACCTTGGTCAGATTATTAATACAGATGGAAACATGATGGATGAAATCAATCATAGAATTAAACTTGGTTGGAGTGCTTTTGGTAGAAATAACTTGATACTAAAAGGAAATATGCCTATGTGTTTGAAAAGGAAGGTTTTTAATAAATGTGTTTTACCAATGCTTACTTGTGGATCTGAGACTTGGACACTTAATAGAAGAGCAATACAGAGACTTTCAGACCACTCAAAGAAATATGGAGAGATGCATGTTTGGAGTAATAAGAAGAGATTGAAAATGCAATATATGGGTAAGAGAACAAACAGGCGTTACTGACTTTATTGAAAAGATTGAAATGGAATTGGGTTGGACATATTGCTAGAGAAGATGATAATAGATGAACAATTGAAATCTTAAACTGGATTCCAAGAGAATGTAAAAGACCCAGAAAGAGACCACATGTTAGACGGATGGATGAAATAAGAAAGTGTGCAGGGGTGATGTGGAGAAGAGAAGCTAAAGATCGTAGAAAATGTATTGAACTTAAAGAGATTTTCATCCTGCAGTGGATTGATAATGGTTGATGATGATGATGACCATAATGTTTCTATGATTTTTATTATTTCCAGTTAAACTATGTACCAATTCTAGACTGATAACTACATCATCTCTTTGTTATACCATATTTCCAACAAAAATGTTATCCTGTGGTAAATGTAGTATTGAAATTGAATCTTTTTTCTTAGACTTTTATTTATGTTATTCTAGATAGGTCCACAAGTTTTTGATCAGAATATTAATAAATACCATCTAACAGTAGCAATTCCTTCCATACTGTAGTACAATACAGTGTATCAAAATCCTTATCTAGTGCCTAGCTTATGGAATTCATCAGTGAGGAGACTTGGATCTGATAGCACTGCACCTACATCTTTGACAGAGGTCACAAACTAGAAACTAGTCTGGGGATACTGGATGAGTAGACACTAGATAGGGATTTTGATGCATAAACCTTCTAGCATTGATTGATTATTATAGCTTACCACTTGAGTGCACTACTGTATGGAGGAATTTATTATCATTTTAACAGCTTGTGTAATCATAAGAAATGGTGATCATATAATGTTTTAGTGGTTAGATACCATCTATGGAAGATATATAATAAAGATTACTGTTTTTTAATATAAAAAAATCACAGATATTATTAATATTTTATTTTACTAAATGTGAGAACTATTTTATTGAATAAATACTGTTCAATATAAAGTTATTTTTTCATCATATTGCTACTAATAAATTTGTTTTACAGTTGTAACTCATACTGAGGGCTGCAACAACTGACGTTAGAATTTCTTCAAAAATTATAAAATCTTTCATTTAAAAAAATCCTATTTACTATTATCATTATTAGTTTGTTGTTAATAAATATTATTGCTTGAAAAATAAAGCAGTTCTAAGACTAGGACATTGAAATAGATAGTAAATGATCAAATTATTGCAAATTGATAGATAAAAATTAATGTATAGAAAAAAATGAGAAAGAAATTCAAAATGGCATGAAAAAAAAGGTCCTAATTCTATTTGTTTCTCAAAAGACATTTAATGTTCTTTACTTGTCCTGATAATTTTGCATTTTCTTATCACAATTTTTGTAGTAAACAGGCAAAACTCTCTATACATATTGCCACTCAGTTTAAGCCAGAGTAATCAATAGATGCCAGAAGGCTTGTGATGTTTATTGGCTTAATTTTTGTAGTACTTATTGCTAAGTATTCTCAATCCAATTCACTTTTATTTTCGCTTTTTAATCTTTAAGAACTTAATATTTGATTGTACACACTTTTTTCACATTGTTCCTTTTTTTTGTCTTGGTTAATTTATGTCTTACATTCTTAAAGTTATACATCTCATTTAAAATTTACCAAGCAATTTTCTGACATTCAATACACAATTGCAACCCATAATATCTTCGAATATAAAAAAAAAAAAAATAGATTTTCAGTTTCTATATTAACTGACTCATGGGGGTAAACATTTATGTTTTCATTACTTAAATCTATTCTATTTTAATCATTTTATTTACAATTTTCATCTTTACTGGACAAAATAGAGAGCAAAATATTTTTGTAATAAAACTTAGCCCACTACTTTGATGCTCGAATTTCACATGAAGGCCTTAAAAACTAACATTTGTTTATTTTATTTTTTCCATTTAACTAAAAATGCTTAGTAAATTATTATAGAGGCAAATTAATTCATTTAAAATTAATGAGTATTAATGGATAGCCTTTGTGAAAGATCTTTCTATGTTTAAAAAAAGATTCTGTAGAATAAATAGTTTTTATATTTTTCTGACTTTAAATCAATTTTAGTATGATCAATAAATAAATACCCCATTTAACTCTTGAAGTGAAAACTTTCCCTCTAATAATCTTATACATCTTTTACCTGACTTTAACAAGAAAAGGCATGGGGAGGGGTATAGTAGACAATTTTTAAAAATATACATGTATTTAAATAATTATTTGTAATTAGTTGCCAAAAACGTTTCTAACATTGGCTAAGGAAAAGGTTTATTCCTTCTCACTATTTATTAACAGTAGCTGAATCTTTCTTCTCTAGCTACTGTTAATAAATAAAGAGATGGAATAAATCTTATCCTTAGCCAACATTAGAAATATTTCCAGCAACTAATTACAAATAAGAAAAGACAAACGATAATAACTTCAAATGTTAAATAATTCTGGTTGATATATTATATAAAAAGATTTTATAGAGATATAAATTCAATGTATGTAAATATTTACTACATAAACATTGACTTGATGGAATTTTTTTTTTTTTGTATAAAATATTTTGTCATAATTTTTTAATTATTTTGTAACCAATAATAATAATAATAAAAGATAAAATTGCCTTTTAGTAACTCATTGCAAGGCATTGTCTTCACTCATAATGTCTCCCAGAAACTTAATTGACAAAATGACATGGAATTTTGCCATGATGTGAGTATTTTTCATCGTTGTTCTAAGTTATAGCTAAAAATAGTTAGATATCCATTTGTTGATCAATATTGAATGATTAGTAATCAGATATGGACTAATTATTTCGAAAAGAGTTTTAATCTTGATTAGAACTTGAAAAACTGCTCAAGTTGTACTAGCTAGAATTTAAACCCAGATTATGGACATGACTAGAAGATCTAATATTCATGAGGCCATTCATATTATATATAATTAAATAATAAAATATAGATTGAAATTAGTATTGTGAATATTCTTTAAAATGAGCTTTAAATGAATGTAGAACATTTGTATTTGATTTATAGTATAGATTGGATTATTTCTATTATTTAGTTTGTTAAATATTTTTTAAAAAATTCAAATTTTATTTATATTAAATACATTTACCAGTTAGTACTAACAATAGATAAATACAAAATGCAAAGTTTTAAATAGTATTATTCTCCTCTCATCCTCAGATGTTGCTGGCACAGACTTGTGATAATTCTAGTATGGAAGTCAAACTTACGACCTTTAGATTCACAAATACTGAATTTAAATATGACATTCTAATCAAATATATGATTTTTCCAAAGGCAATAGTGTGGAGAAATTTAATATGCTTCCTTATGAGGATCATTCTGATTTCATCCTTTTTCTTAAAGGCAAAATTAATGAAAAGCTTCCAAACATTATGGATTATCACACTACATTGATTTAAGGGAATATTTTCCATTGCCATATAAACAGCTGGAGTTTTTTCATGTATGAAAAAAAAAAGCCATATTTTTTTGTTTTACAGTAAAGACATCTTCATTATCTAATACTTTGAATAAAACTTTTAAAAAATAAAAGCAGATAGTTAATAAATGTATGTATATATTAATTGACAATTATGCTAATCACATTAAACATTGATGCTATTAATGTGTCCATTATACTTTAAAAAAGATATGAACAAAAGATAATAAAATTGATACATTATGTCATCATATTAATTGCACATATTTATGATTTTAATTATTTCTCTAATTAACATTTTTTAAAAATAATATAATCTTTTACTTTTATTGAAATTATTATTTTTTATTTCTATTACTTTTTTAACATTATGTAGCCTTATTTGATATCAACTTCTGTAATTTAGCATGAATATGTAGTCACACTTTTTCTTGCTAAAAACTTTATATTTACTTGAAACTGTCAAAATTATTCTTAGACCAACTAAGCTATGTTTTATCACACATTAAATCATCATATGTGAAGATGATCATATCTACAAAATATCTAATATTCTAATCATTGCAAAATTTCATTCTATATTATTTCAAATTTAGTCCAATTATATAAAGCTATGATACTTAAATTATAGTGTTTGAATACTGTGTGTATTAAAAATCAAATTTAATTTGAAAAAATTTTTAACACAATACATATTCCATGCATTACTCTGATTATTAGGCATATGATTTAATAATTATTAGTGAATAATATCTTATTTAAGAGCCTTTTCATCATTGTTTGATCATTATATGTATAATTAAATATTTACTGATAGATATTGTCTTAGGGATGCTTCTTGCACCATTCTCTGTTAGTTAGCAATAAATAATGTCTTACAATAAATGGTACAATTCTGAAATTAAATAAATACTAATCAATTGCCAAAAAATACACACATAAATGTAAAAATTGATAGCCCCATAGTTGTTATGTTTGAAAAAGTAATCATATGTAAGAAAAGTTAGTTTAACAGTTCATTGTTTACAACAAGAATTTATATACAAATTATTTAGACATGTAAAATTCATTATCTGTCATATTTATTACAAGTACCATTTACAAATTGTTAATAAATAACATTAGTGAGTTTAGCCAGCACTGGAATAAGAAATAGTTATTATCAATGAGCTTATTGATGGATGTCCTTATTGGTCAGGTTAAAATGTATAAATAATCTTAGCAGAGTAACTTATGTTTTGAGGCTGCAATTGCATTTATAGTTAACCAGTTAACCACAATAAAAAATGTGATTGAGAACCCTTGTGATTGATAGTTGAATTTATTGATTGTATTCCTTTTCAACTAGCAATTAAGATGGGGTCTGTAGATTTGTTTTATTGTTCAGTGTTTTAGATTTTGTGATAGGTTGAAAATAAGCTGTTTAAACTTGAATGCAGTAACAGTGACATTTATACATGAAACTTAAACATCATTTTCTTATCAGTTACAAGATATTTGAACAGTTTGGTAAATTACCACTGATAAAGATCAGATGATTTTATTTATTTACTTTTGCTGTTTGATTATAGATAACTGAATAGGAAATAAATGAAGCTTTCAATGAATTATATATCATAAATACATTCCCAAAAAAGAAATGATACCACCTGTCTTTTAGAACTTGTTGTTATATATGCTTAGAATATATTATCAAAAAGATTATTTACAGTTAACAAATTAGATTCCAACAAGATCACATATATTTATTAAATATATATGTAAACATGGCATGGATTACCATTTAAGGATATAAGATGAAAAAGGATGCATTGAAAATTACCATGGTATGTGTGTAAAAATTTTATTTATTATAATTATAGAATAGCAGCATATCATCTGTGAAAGGAAGTTTTCTTAACTTTCTTTTTATAAAGAATTATGAACTAAGAATTTAATAGTATTCTAACTAATCTGTTCAATAAAACATTCTTTCCCAGAATGGAGTGTTCCTATAACATTTTCTAGCATTGGCACATTGTTTTTTTAGTCACATGTATAAGTACTAATGAAAAGAAATTTTTAAATTTTGTTTGCTTGGTGTCATAATAGTTCAGCAATTTATCTGTTGGAAACAATTTTCAAATTAAACACACGCAGTAATATGAAGTTATGCTGTTGTTTGCTGTCATAGTATGAAATTATACTGTTATTTACAAACTTAGTATGACAGTAGAATTGTATAACACAGTAAATTTGATATTGCCAATAATATTTGAGTCAAAATACACCAGTAAGATAAGAGTAATATTTCAGTCTGCTCTATGTCTCACACTGTTAATATTTTTGTATTTTTTTGAGATGTAGTAATTTTGAAATGAACAAATCTATCAATAAATGTTATATAACTGATTCTGTTTTGACATAGTTTGGAATATTTAATTTTATTAATAAAGAAATTTTAATAATAAAGACCCAAAGACCAAAATCAGAAATGACAAATTTAAATACAAAAATTAAAACCTTTTTTGGTATTTCAAAGCTAGTTATTATGACATAATATCTTGATTAACAAAATGCATACGAAAAATTATTTTGTTAAGGATAGCTTTTTATTTTCTAATTTTAAAAATGTGTGAAATTCAATTGTTGTTAATTAAAGTACTTAAATAAGTTTATTTAAAACTTTTAAGAAACATGAAACATAACCAAATCATTTGAAAGTGATGATTTCATTTAAAATATTTTGTTCAATGTATACTGAATGAACTAAAAATACATAAACAGCTTTAAATATTTGATTCAAAATAAAAAGGATACTAAACTGAAAAACATTGGATCATTTAATTATGACATGTCACATAGCAATACTGTACATGCAAATTAGTATACCATAGTTACAAAGAAAATGACTATTCTTGCAATAGATTCTGCAAATATATTTTGAAAAGAATGTTTTCCAATGCTGAAAAGAATTTAAATCATACTGGAAATGCTACTAAGCAAGATTGTCTATTAAAATTAGCACTAATGTTAATAAAGAAGTCTTCATTAATCAATTTGCTTAAAAATCATAAGGAAACATTCATAATAAAAAAATTAATCAAATATTTAAAAAAAAAAAATAGAAGAATTGACTTAATTTTTAAATAACCTAATTTAAAACTACTATTTTACAAATAAATACTTAATCACAAAAAAAAAATGAATCGTTTCCCCTTTTCCTAATATCAAGTACGCCACTACGACTAAATAAATGTATCCATATTTGATTAAATAAATACATGCACAGATGTTTCCGTGTGTGTGTGTGCTGTTAACAAGAAGTTTAATTAATATTAATAACTCTTTGTTTAATATTTCAGATGAATAATTTATAAAATTACAGACACTCACTTGAAGAAAGATTCCGGAGAAATATCACTTTACAAGGAAGTGTCGGTCATTTTGTTATCAATGGTAATAATCGATCCAATAAAATTTTCAAGTACAGTTTTGTTTTTTAACAGAATTTGATCTCTGAAGCTAATTTACAATTTATTTTGAGAGACTCTTTTTAAAAAAATAAGCGTTAAAATTAAATAAATATATAAGAAATTAAGAATAAAATATAATTTTAATTTTTACGCCATATCACAATTAGCAACCATCGGGTAAAGATTTATACTTTTCAAAACAAAAAAATTAATGGAATGAATCGCTGTAACGAATGAATGAAATTTTGAATGACCAACAAAATTTGCAATTACGCTTATTGGCGCTGTCAATCAAACAACTAAAAAAATTAATACTGAATATACGCTATTTTTTTCAACATTCTGGACATATATATATGTGCATACGTTTTTTTTTAAAAAAAAAAAGAAAAAAGAAGTTTGATATTTAAAAATTATGGGACTATTAATAACTTTACATTTATATTACCTTGGTAGTATGAATTAACTTGGATATTTTTTTTTTTTTAATAATTAAACATTTTGAAGTCTGCTAAGGACTTTTCTTTCATTCAGTTAGCCTACTGCTAATCTATCTATCTAGCCAATTATTGTTTTTAATATGTAATAGTTCTCAGTTATCTATAATGATGAACATTATCTTCTTCACTATTTTTCTGCAATGAGACCTTTATTTAAGGTTGTTGATTTTATTTAACTAAACTTCCAAGAAAGTTAAAAGCTTTCCATCTTATTGCAGAAGCAGATCATTTAAAAATAGAATTAATAGATGAACTGCTAATCCCTCATTTAATATAGCTTCTGAATAGCCAATCAATCCAATCTCAAACAGATTCACAATCTCCACAATCTACAGTTTTGATTGGTCATTAGGATTAGCCATTGAATCATCCAATTACTGGGGGTAAAAAATCTCAGTATTGTGCTAGAAAGTTTATTAATTCAGAGTCAAAATCCTGGAAGAAATCAGAAAGTCAAGCTTCAGCATTTAAGATTATAGTAAATGATAATACAAGCTAACAAAAATGAAAATTTTTCATTGTACTTGCTAATCCAGATCACATAATAGTAAATTTACTGATGAAGAATAGACTTATTATTCAATCCTCAAATTAAACATCTAGACTGAAAAGAAGAGATGAACCTGTACTAGTTATTTCCTCTATCTGAAATGGCACTGCAGAATTAGTGACCAAGAAATAATCACCCAGCTTTTGATACTTCTAAGAAGCCTGAAAAAGGTTTTATCTTTTTCCATAATCAAAATAAGCTCATGCTAGATTTATAATCACTGTAAAAAAAATTAATAATTCATACAACTTTTCTACCCTAATGCCAATCTTTTCAGCATAAATGAGCAAAAAAAAATTTTCTCAAAGCTAAAAACTCATTAACTGACTGAAAATTAAATAGCTACTAGAAAGAAAAAGTCTAGATGTCATTTTTTAAACAAATTTTACCAGATATTTTGTTATACATATGTAAATGAATAAATCAAACCTCTTTTAAAAATTGTTTTTATATGACTATAATAAAAATGAAAATACACCCAACATTTCCTTTGTTATATGCCACTGTAAATAAAAATCATTTATACTGTAATATTATTTTACTTAATTTTAAATATTGCACTTCTATCTTTTTGGTTCCATTTAACTTAACCATTATGCTGCCATATTTTTTGCACATTTACACACTGATGATTTATGGATATAAATATAAAGTCACTCTCATGGTTCAGAAACCATGTACCATGTATATTCTGTGGTAAACAAGGAGTAAAATAAGAAAATAATATGTGATCTAACAAAATATCTTCCAGAATCCACAAAAAGAGAATTTAGTCAATCATGAATATTTTGTTATCAGCAATTTTTTTTTAAAACTGATTTAATCAAATAGATTATTATATTAATAATATATATTATACTTGTATATACACTATACTTGTATTTAAATATTATATATTAATAATAATAAAAATAGAAAATTTTGTGTTTAAAAGTGCAGGAATATTATATTCTGATTCTGGGTAAAATGTAACACAGATGCAATATGAATAATATGGTACTCATTGTTCCTTTTAAATAAAAAATGTAGCCATTCAATTACTTTTGTTTTCATGGCAGAATGAACTTTATTACAATCAGCTTGATCAAACTTCTTAGCTAAAAATGCTAAGCTATGTTTCAAATGTTGAACAATCCACATCAAGCAAAGTCTGAAATTCCATTTCCTATCTTTAAAAAATTTGAAATACTTTAATTTTTTTATAGTAATTTTATTCTATTATTGATATTGCACTATCATAGTTAGATTTTGCAACAAACTATTTTAGATTTTTTTAAAAAAAAACTCTTGTCCCAGATCTAATTCCAGTAGTCTCATTAAATGATTGTACTGCCCTCAAGCAAAATACCAATTAAGGACTTTTAGTCTTGAGTCTGCTGCCATACTCCACCTCAATTTTCTTAATAAGGATTTTGCCTACTTTATTAGTTTATATACTCATACAAACATACATACAAATAAGATTGGAGTTTGAAGCAATGTGCATGTAATTAAAAAAAAAACATAATGGCAGAAATACATAATATTATTGTTCCAGTTAATGCAGAGGGGCTTGATCAAATCACAAAGAAACTCATGTTAACCAATTTAAATATTCATAATAAGGTTAAAAAAAGGATAGAATTAAACACTCGGAAAAGAATGTTTAATGAGCTAATATCATATTCTATAAGGCAACAAAAGACATTCTTAATAGAGTTCTGCATATCCATTACTGTATTTACTATAATAGCTGGACATCACTGTATTATCTGCTAATGATGTAGTCTTTTGGTAACCTAAGTTCACTGAACAATTAGATACAAATAATAGAATTTTTTTTTAACATTTTCACTATTCAATGGAGATATTGAATTTATATATATATATATTTGTGATCAAACATGTATATGATTTGCATAGGACTAATTCAATTAATTTTGGTGTCCAAGACAAGACTTTAAAAATGTTCATTTTAAAATTTTTGGAAATGCTATAAATACTTATTTAAATTGTTCTATTGAACCATTTTCAATAAAAACAAATGAGTATTTTATACATTAAAAACACTAGCAAACTTTTTTTTTATTTAGTTATTTTGCTGCTATTAATTTAATAATAAATATTTTTAAAAATATTAATCTAATTTTGGCGCCTGAAATCACCATGTTACCTCACCAGTGAGGCCAGATCTGAATTTATACTGGCTAAGCATATCATATATGTAAACAAGAAAGTTCTCTGAAAATAAACTACAGTATTTATTTTTTTTAAAAAAAAAAAATTCTAAAGCAATTTTAAAATATTTGGAAGAATGCTTATTGCTATAAATAAATAAAAACATTTTAGGATTATTGTATTTAAAAAAGGCAAATATTTTCCAGAACAATATTTAAATCTTTATCTATGTTTATCCAGTTATTAGCTTCCCTTCTGGGTGATGACCAAAATTTTCAGTTTAGTTAGATGTACAGAGAAACTAGTGAGCAAAAGGAGTTTATACAATCCTCAGTTTCTGTAATAATAAATTTAAAAGACTGTTTTAACGATCTAAGTGGAATTCTGATTACAATAATAATATAATATATTCATAGGAGACCGTTGCTTTTATGGCATATTCATGATATGTAGAACAGATAAATCTAGACAGGATTATAAGTCTAACCAAGGTGAATTTAAAGTTCTAAGCATGCGTGAACGACAACGATGATGAAAAGTGGTCTCAGTAACTTCACAACAGCTCAAATAATATAGCAATAATAAGTTTCTTGCCTTTTATTACCATTATTTACACGCTTTTTAAATACGTTTTTGCCTTTTAAACATATCCGATAATTATATTATAAAAGACTATCGTGTCTACATGTGTTTTTATAAGTTTGTGTGTCCATGTGTTTGCAATTTTATTGTTGTCAACTTAAATTTAGAGAATAAAATATTTTCTTATAGAATTTGGCAACAATTTTTAATTTTATATCCAAACACACAACGGAACTAAAAATAAAAAGAGGATAAAAAAAGAAAAATATTTATATAAGCAAAATGTTGGGGATGAGGGAGCGAATTAATTAAGTAGATCAGTGAACTATCTTCCAAGTCTAAGGGTAGGATTAAGTGGTTACAATCTGACTTTCGAGTTTGTAACATACGTGACTCTAAATAATTATAAATTTGTCAATAAAATGATGGAAGTAAAAGTTTAACTTTGTGATGAGCGACTTTTAAAATTTTCTAAAAGGAAGAGAAAAAAGTTATTTAAATGTCATCTAAACTGTGTTTTTCTTTTTTATACTTGTGATAAAATGTCTGAAAACTTAACAACAAACAGCCTAACAGTAAATATATATATATATTATTATGAAAGTTCTCACCAGCCGGTGTCGTGCTCCGTGTGTTGGGAGACTGCGTATCCGAACATTGATCCAGGGATTCCTTCATGAAAAACTGCTGTTTTCAAGTCTATATTAAAGCAATAAGAACTCCTAAAAATTTGTTCCGTAATAAAATAAGCAAAAAATATTAAAGGAGAACTATTATATAAGATGAAATATCCACGGTAAAATATTCTCATTTTGTTGGCAACTTTAAGAATTGCACGAGTTTGTTGATTAATTTACTCTCGTAACTCCATTAAATTATAACTGCGAGTTTAGGGGAATAAAGCCTTACTGTCTAACTGATGAGTGGGAGATATTTCCTTTCGGGGAGTCTCTAATTTTGATTAGAGGGGGATCAGGATGTTGATGGAAAAAAAAAACGTGCTTATTTTTTTTTCCTTTAAGCAAGCAGCCGTTGAACTTTTTCGAGTTTAAAAATAATAAAGTGTGTTAATAGTAACGACAGCAATTTAATTTATAATTGAGGCAAAAAACTATTCTCTCATTGAGAAGTAAACTTTTTCACTTTTCATTTTACTCATTTACTATTTTAGTTAATAAATCATAACAATAGTTTGCCGACTACAAATTTAAATTACACGCGCTGTACAAACATCCTATACATAGTAAAATTTAGTTTATATTAATTAAATACCCAAAAGAAAGACATTTTAAAATTGTTGGAAAACTGTAAGAGAACAATAAATCAGTTTTGTTGTGTTCCAGATGGACAATGCATTAGTTGATACGTAAAAGAAGTAAAAACAGCGGCATCTGATCTTTTTTTTAACTTAACCGATTTCATCAATTATAAAAATACTTTTTTTTTAATCCTCCCCCTCTTAATGCCTCAAAAATTAATTCAAAACCATTTCTGACAATTCAGTTATATATATTTATAATTCTTGTGTTTATCCATTGTATTTATAATCCTAAATGTATTAGAATGTCCATTGTAATTACGTAAATAAGGGACTATTTAACTATTATTATTTTACTTTAAATGTTATGCTTTTACCTATCAATGTGTTGCCTTCTATACTTTAAAACACACACACAAAATGAGTTCACGTTCTCTTTCCAAAAATAGAAGTAATCGCGATAACTATGACCAAGTGATAACATTTGATCATCGATGGTGATAATTTACTTCGTTCCTTATTCTATTAACATAATTTATTCTAGGATTCCAATTTTAGAATTACATTATAAACTTTGTATTACATTTAAAGATCAGCCTTTCAAGCTAATTGTGCATGCGTCTTCTGCGAGTGTAAAATAATAAATGAATACTTCACTCTACAATACAAGATATAGTATTTATGCAGGAATAAAAGGAATCCCCTTATTCCTACGACTCAAATTCTTTTATATGAGCAAATCTGAAGTACTGTTTGAATGTAATACAATTGTATGCATAACGTCATATAAATGCTTATTTACTTATACTGTAATTAAGTTTCACTTAGAGTGACGTTTAGTAAATTCTAGACAATTTCACCGACGTCATTCATTCAAAAACATCGTAGATAGTAATTTAAAGTGAGAATTCTACTCTCACGCTTTACTCAACAGTACTTCAGATTTGCTCATATAAAAGAATTTGAGTCGTAGGAATAAGATAATTCCTTTTATTCCTCCATAAATACTATATCTTGTATTGTAGAGTGAAGTATTCATTTATTATTTAACACTTGCAGAAGATGCATGCACAATTAGCTTGAAAGGCTGGTCTTTGAATGTAATACAATTGTATGCATAGCGTCATATAAAATAAATGCTTATTTAATTATAAACTTTGATAAAACCCACATCATTAAGATGCACGTGGAGATGATATGAATGATTAATAATAATAATAATAATTGAATGGTTTATTGTTTGGAGGTTGTATGAAGTTTGAGCACTGTAGAGAGAGCTAGATCTGCAATCCATAGATCTTGAGTTCTAGACTGCCACTTTGCTCAAACACACTATTATATATAAAAATTATACCAGCCACATGGAATTGTGTAAATGTGGTAAAGTTACCAAGCACATCAATGGCTTGCAAAAGCATATCATTTCTTTTCAAAGTAATATATTACTTCAATATGACAGTGAAGTTATTTTGTATATGTACATGTGAAGTGCAATAATAGATGTAACTTTAGCAAAGAGTGATACAGACTTCCAATGATGTCTTGATATTAAGAAAGCTCTTTATTTTATTAATTGGGAGGCATAGTATGACAGCTTCTGTGCTTCATTCAAGAATAATAATAATTTTAAAAAAAACATATGGTGATAGTATATGGTTATGCAATTAGTGTTCCAATTCAGAAAGAGAAATGATACAGGTTATAAATTCTTATGGCTACTACATGATCAATAAAATGCTGAACATTTGTACCCAAGGTAATGAGCTAATGTGCCATAGAAGATCAGTGATTTGATATATAATTGCAGGATCAGTTTGAGGTCACACAATGACCAGTTACTATTATAATATCTTAAATAATCACCAAATTCTTTAAAAAAAATTTCACTTATAGGGAATGTCCAGAACACCTTCCTAGGAAAAGACAATGTAGGTATTACTTTCATTGACTATATATATATTCTCATTCTCATACAAGCTCATACATGCACCCACATATGTAGATATTTATAAAAATAATATTGATATTTAAAAAATATATATTAATTAACACTATTATATTTGTTACATATATGATTATTCCCAATATCTATATAGAAAAATATATACTTTAAATACGAAACTTATCAACAATTTATTTTGGGGGTTTTACTTTGGAAAAGTTTTTCACTTATTCCTTTGTATCGATTTTAAATGCAATTTCATGTTCTACAGATGTCATTGGTAAATCAGTAAATCATTCCTGAAGTATTGTAGAGGAATTTTAAATTTTTAAAAGTTTTATCGAAAAATTTCATAAATATAATATAAAGAAATATTCAGAGACATATTTGGAACACTATTTTCTAAATTAGTTTTGCAAATGTACATATGCTAACTAATGAAGAATTATTTTCTGAAATTTGCCTTGTTATTATTTGCAATTCACTAGATAAATCTATTCTGTCAATTTCTCTAGAATAATCATGTTTTAAATAATTTTCCAATATCGAATATTTTTAAAGCAGTTTAGCTGAAGCATTTTTTTTTATTATTCTTATATATTTTTTAAAAAACGAAACTTTTTATTAATTGTAGACATATATTCGAAATTTTAATCTACAGATGCAATTGTATTGTATATTAATAATTAAAAAATATAAATTTAATTAAAATTTTTGTTTTGAATGAGTTATTGTTTCAACCCCATGCTTTATAGCAAAACTATTTTTAAGCACTATACCTAAATCTTATTGACATTTTCTGCATCTGTTAATATTTTCCATATTGTGTATTCTCATTAATTTTTTTTTACTTTATTTATCTAGTTTACAATATCATTTATATTAAGGCTTTTATTTGGATTTTATTTACTGATCAAGTTTGTTTCAAAAATATTTTATACCTAATTATTAAGATTATAATAAATTTGAACTTCCTTAAAATTTTAAGAAGATTATTTGCTTCTAATTTTATGATATTTCCAATTAATCTACATAAACTATTATCTTGAGAAATTTCTTGCAGTGATTCATACTCTCAGAGACTCAATCCACATGTCCTATTATGCATCACAGATTAATTTGAGTGTGAAATTACTTATTTTTCCTTTGAGATATTCCCATTGATGAAACAAGCCAGAAAAGAAAATACATATGGACAACCTAAAGTGTCCAAAAACGTTATAGCATAAAATCTATTGAATATAAAAATTCATTGCTGCACACCATTTACATCACCTTTCAGATTGGTGGCATGCCATTTCTTAACTTCTTACATTTTATATTAGTAACATAATTTTGTTTTAGGTTTCATAGTATTTCCATAGATAGAAATTCATTAATAATATTTTTAGATTTTAGAAATCCAAAAAACTGTTCTTTAGTACAAGTTATGGCAGTAATATTGTTGATAAAATAATGACCTATATTCATCAATAATTATGAAAATATTTTACACCATAACAAATTATAAAAAAATATCTTTTAGTGTCAAGAATATTTGTATTAACTTTTTATGAATATCTTTCTCAAAAGAATGCATATATATCTGTTTATCTTTTAATCTTCACAAGTGTTCATAATATTATTGGATATTATTTCATTAAAAACTACACATTTTTAAAAAATTGTGCTTCCACGTAAAGGTCCTCAAAATGATGAATTTTTAATATCTAGTGTCTGATCTATAGAAATGAGTCATTCTAATGCTTGCAGTTTCATTTCTAATAACTAGAAATTTCACTTCAACAATGTTTTTATACAATTTTTTAACACAGTCTCTTAATGATCATATTTAACTATCTTTACTTCTTGTCCAATTAAAATAAAGATATTTTTTCAATCCTTCAGTCCAGCTTCAATGAAGTTAATCTTCCAATAATCAAATAATAAATAGTAGAAGCATAATGCAGAATCCATTGATTTTAAATACAATACTTATAAAAACTTCATTGTTAATACTTGAAATTGTAATTATAGATTTCAGGGTTTTATCTTTAAACGACTTTGATTATTATTAACTTTTGAAAAATCAAAATTATGGATTTGTTAATTCCACGTTGACTAATGTTTGACAATTGATTGTTATTGGAAAATTTATAAACTGCTGGATCATTATAATTTACATTTATAAAATCAAATTCTTTTATGATTATATATGTAAGATTACTGGTTCAGACTCAAAAATTCGTATGAACTATAGATTTCTCCTCCATGTTTTATTCCAATTTGTGATATCAATAGAATTATCCTTAATTTCATTTGAAATTAGACAAATCTTCTTGTATGTGATTATTAATCTTCTTGGCAAAAATATTTTTAAAAATGCATCTTCTTATTTTTCAATTTTGCAATATTGATGCCCCCCCTCCTCTTTTTTTTTCATGCTCAAGATTCAGTAATTGAAATATTTGTAAATAAAAATTATTATCACAATACTGTATACGAATTTTAAACTATCCATTAATTTACAATAGATTTTTATATATTTAATTAATAAACTAATTATCATATCTGTAACAACATTTATAATTTAGAATAATGTTTGTGAGAATTTCAAAATAAATATGTGGTAAGTATATATAACAATTAAGCAATATTTAAATAAAAATTAAAACCACAATTTACAATAACTATAACTTATAAGTATCTGTAAAAGAATAAATATAAATAAAATAAAATGTGTAAAGGGCCAAGTATATCCTGTTAAAGAAAAGCCATTATCATATTTTACAATGCAAATCCTTAAACAATTAATACAAGATTTGCAAATGAGATTGCTAAGAGATCAAGACAAAGACTGATTTCTATACATTTGCAAAGATTTAATCCAGATTTAGTGAGATTCGACTGCCAAAAACTCATTTTAAACTGCTGTGAATATGTGAGCTTAATATTTGACACATTTAAATTTCATTATAATCATTAAATTGTATATATGTCATTCACTTTTCTATCTGTTGCTTTGGCAGCTAAAGCATGAAGACCTGATCATGGCAAGGTGTTAATCAAAAGGCAAATTACTTTCAGATGTATACAATATAATTTCAAACATTTTGAATAGTTATTACAATGTTTTAAATATTACAGATCATAAACTTTATAAGGTCTTAATATTTTCATCACTTTTTAAAAAAAAATTTATTCATGAGAATGCTCAAATTAAACGAAAATATTAAATATATTTAACTAATATTTAAATAATACTTATTTGATATTAAATTGAACAGTGTTTTGGTAGAATTAAAAAAAAAGTTGAGCAATCTATTTTTTGTTTGTTTGTTTGTTTGTTTGTGGGTAACTATAAATCTTGGCATCCCTAGGTAAAAGTGCTCTGTGGGAGCAAGATTACTGTAAACTTTCTTTCCTTATTTAAGCTATATAAAAATACGACAATGCATTATTTCATATGTCAAGCTTGTCTGATACTTTCAAGCTCAGTGATAACTTGCAATCAGTTCAATTTATGTCAAAGATGATAAGTAACTCCAACCTGACTCTGCCAATTTTTGATTTACCATTTAATTCATGACTAGATATCTATTGGCACTATTATCTCTCATCAAATGTTCTCTGCAAGAATATCGATAGATTGATGTAAAGATCTTTTAAGCACTTAACAACACTGAAGTCTAACTGCTCATTTCATTTAACAAGCAAAATAATTATAAGGTACTAACCTTTTTTGTTTTTATAACTCTCTCAACTTACATGTGATAAATGCTAACTTTATTGATTTTGCATATCTTACTTGGTTTAAAAAACTTAGCATGTTTGTGATACCTTTAAGTTCCACACTTAACTCGTGTAATAGAAAAAAATGTTGCTGCTGATACCAATAGTCAGAAACTAGTTTTGTAATCTATTTATCACTACTATTTGATATTCATTAATTATTCAAGCACACATAATGTCTCTAGAGTAGCAACTAAAATGAATTGTTGATGTTAATGCAGTTTCTAAAAGTAAGAAAATCTTGTTATAATTTGTCTTCAACATCTTTTTCGAAAAAATCAAGATGCTGATAGATAGCACACAATTGTGATTATTTTAAAATATGTAATTGCTATTAATCTATTTAGCTGAACAAATACACTGACTTGGGTTTCAAAACTTTGTTATAACCTTTAAGTCACTAGCTTGAATAGAATAATAGCTGTAGAGTGGGTGGATGCAATACAATAAATTTCACTTAGAAAATTAATAACTAGAAACTAATATGGTGATCTTGATAGCAATTATGTACTTACCATCATCGTTGTTAAGGGATAAAAAATAAAGAATTTGTTGTATAAGTTATTTACAATATACATAGGTATTTTTTTTTTTAAAATAGGCAAAGAAACATAATTTTTTAAAATTAATCAGTTAAAATTATTTAGATATCTGTATATAAAGTATGACTATTTTAATTGTATCTACTTAAAATACAACAGTAAGTAAAAAAAAAAATCTGTTCCCTACAAAAACAAATTTGACGCTATCGAATTACTTTAACCCATTTTCTAAAATAATTTTTTTAGATATAAAAATCACAAGAGGCTTAAGAATTTTAAAAGTAATTTATAAAACTGTGTTTTTTAATAAGAATATATTATTCCTGGGAACAGAACTTACTGACATAATTCTCCAAAATGTGAAATAGCTGAATCATCTCGACTTGTTTCATTTAAAAATCCTTTTGATGCAGTTTAATTATTCGTATTCGTGATATGCTAAGTAGCAATTGCCTATGTAAACAAAACAATATCAAATGATGAATTAAATTTATTCACTATGAGTTTAGCATATAAAACGTAAGTGAATATGGAACAAATACAGAAAAATTCTTTTTCATGCAGTCATCCATTAGTAATCTTTAAAACTGGCTTATTTGATTAATCGTGGTGAAAATATATTAAATGTAAAACAAATATTTTAATGAAATCGCATTTGGCATAATTCTTGATATATTTGTAAACAGTCAACCCATTAATCAAATGGCAGAAGGGGGAGGGGTATATTTTTCAAAAATTTAGTGCTTATTCTAAAGGATTTTTCCCCAATAAATTCGCTGCTGTTTCTTTTTATTAATCAGGAACGTTTGACAATATATTCAGATAAATGGCAAATTACCAAGATTTGCACAAAAATGAATTTAGTTGATTATGAAAGTCTATTTGCTGTCTGTCAAGCATTGGGATAAAATTGAAATATATCTATAGAAGAATATTTTTAAAAAAGCTTTATTAGATACTGTCAGGTCTAAAGTGACACCTGGTCATTAGATAAACAGGTTTTCTCATCCATTCATAAAACTTTCAATATTATAAAAGGAAATAATTTATGATTGTTTTTCTTCCATGCCGTTTTAGACAAAATGGTACATACAATTTCAAATATAAGTGTGCCGATAAAAGAAATCAGGTTGCGATTAAAGTATTAGTATTAAATACTCAAAAGTTTCTAAATATTATTAAACAACAGTAATAGATTAATCTAATTGAACTACTTCATGATATATATTTTATTATAATTAATTATTCAATGCTCTAGCAGTCATCCTGTCTTGGCAGTTTTTAACATTATAAGAGTGAAAAAAGAAGTATAAATCTAAATTAAACAAATATTCTTTTGGTATTTTAATGTATTCCTCACTTCGTTTTACACCAGTATTATTTAATATAATTATACCAATAGATCATCTCCTTTGATCACTTATAAATCATGATTTTACTTTGATTTAGAAAAAAATAAGTAGCAACTTTGATAATTGTTACATAAGTAATAAAATTGAATAATTTAGAGACAAAGTTTTAATAAAAATTAAGTTGACAACAAATTTTGTAATTTATGGTTATCAGAATTAGAAAAAAAAAAAGATCTGAACCAATATTTTTCACTTTTATCTTGATGATTTTTAATAATTAATAATAAATCAGGTTTTTCAAAGCCCTCTTTAAAGCAAAGATCGTTCCACTAGCTTTCAAAATACTGACTAGATGAGAGTTTAAGATTTTCCTTATTAATTTTATCTTCTAGCTAAAAATATATTGATATCCATCATTGGATAGGTAATCCAATTGGCTATGGATTGATGCTGAAAAAAAATGTAATTAACTTTTGTAATCAGAAAAAATTTCTGAGTTATAATCTCAGATCATGAGTATATTTGATAAATATGTAAAGTACTATGTTAAGAAATAAAGAGGCTAAAACAGTCATGAACATTGGCAATGTTTTGATTTTTTCCTCACTTGACAAAATTGACAAAAATGCCTTATGTTCACTGAGTGGACTTCCATGTTAAAAATAAATCAGAAGTCATTTAACTATATTTTATCTGATTTATATTGGTCTCGTAAATGTTTCAACATTTTATTAGTACTAATACAAAAATATTGTAAAAACTGTTGGTCTCCTACTACTAAGATATATATATTCTCCAAAAAATATTATTCTTCAGATGTAACCTAGAGGTTTATTCACTGATATAATCTAATTTATAAATTTATCAAGTTACATATCCCCTGGATCTTATATTTTTATGATTATCAAACTGATTACTAATACAAAAGATATTTATATTTTATTATTTAAAAATTACTTATTTAAATTTGTAAATTTCATCATTATTAATTCAATTAAATGTGCTTGTTAAATTAGATATCTAAACCTATTAGCAATAGTATTTAATTTTTAACATGTACAAAAAACATTTAAATTTTAAAAAAAAGTTCATTGAAAAAATGTTAATATTTATAATTTCTTTAGTTTGACTAGCAGAAATCTGAACATTTTTCATTATTTCTTTGATTTCATAAATTTTAACTTCACAGAATCTCTATATTTGAATTCACAACAGTGATTTTATTTTTGTTACTGTAATATTCAGCTAGTGAACTTTGAAAATGGTGAATAAACTTAATGTTTTTTTACACTTGGCCATGTAACATCAGCAACAGCTATTTTTATTTGTATTCCATGAATAATTATTATAAACACAACCATTCCATAATACTGCTTTATTTTTCCTTCCATTTAAGTTTGGATCTCAGGCATATGAAGTAATCTTTTTCACAGAATGACTGTCAAAAATGGAAACTTTGGCTCTTCTAGTCATTCATTTTCTGAACAAAAATATAAATTTTATCAAAAATCATCTATGCATAGTTGTTGTGATTGAATAATTGGTACTTGTAACACATGCATATTCCTTTCCTTTCCTTTTCTCGCATGCCATTGAACAAATTTTTAATTACATGATAAGTCTTGTAATTAATATCTGTTTTTAAATTTAATTTGTAAATTAAGAGATTATTTTAATCCTTTACAAGTAATTTTAAATAAAATATAAAAGAAATGCATGTGGAAGTCTTTTTTTTTTTTTTTAATTATTTTTGGAACTTTGACAACAAAAAATTTCTCACAATCTTTTGGTTTAAAAAGTATATGTAAAAATAAGAAAAACAACCTTAATTAAACTTTTCCAAAAATATCTGAATTTTAAATCTATTAATAAACAAAATTTAATTAAACTTTCAAGAGCTATATTAGTTCAGATCTAATCAAATAAATAATTATTCATTACTATATTTTTTAAATTTAATGGAATTTATTAAATATCTTTTTCTTAGAGCTTTGACAAATTTAATAAAAGTTTTTTTTCTTCTGAAACATAAATTATTTTGTATAATTAATAAACGTAAAGCTATTGACTTGGAAATAAATTTATTCGATAATTAAAATTTACATTTATTATGAATCTCTAAGCTAAAGAATGTTTTAGTATTTTATAATTTTGCAAATGTAGATTTATTTTTGCACATATTTTTTATATATCTTTCATATATATATATACAAAATATAATTTAACATTTATTTTGATTCAGATATATAATGTTCAATTGCTAACCTATTATTTAAGTATATTTTATAACTTTACAAAAAAAACTACTATATTACAATTATTACAATTAATTACAAATCACTATGCCCATTATTTTATACACTACAATCCCCTTACTCTAACTTTTTATTGTAATTTTTTCCCTAAATTTTTAAAATTTACTTACTAAAATCGTGCGTATGCACATGCAATACCACTATGAGCTAACTATTTCATTATATCAGTTGAAAAAAAGTACATATTAGTTCATAATATCCAAAAAGTAATCAAATTCTCTTTTTAACTGTCTAATTTATTTTCTCTGAAATTTTTCTAACATCTAGAGAATGTATAATATGGTCTTTAACCAAAAGCAGGCTACATGAATCCATTTTTGGACAACTAATATAACTTTTTTTTTTATGGGTTCATGATGTGATGGTTTTGTCTTTGCCTATCATACTATGACTTAAATCCACATTGGATAAAAGTTAAAAAATATTCCAATTAGGTTTAAGATCTTTTTTGTTAGATAGCATTTATCTTAGATAACTATTCAATTTGTGTCAATAAGTGGGTAACAAACTATTTTAAGCTAAAGAATAAAGCAACGCTAAAAACACACCCAAACTGTTACATCACAATATTGATGAGACTATTGAGTAATAACTATTTTTCTGCATTATTCATTCTAAAAAATTATCAAGGAGACCATTTGACCTGCAATGGTTTATTTAAAGACTATATTTCTTTTATTTGTATAGCAAAAAAAAAAGTAGACATAAATTAATCAAAATTATTAGTAACTGAAGGTAAGTAGACAATACTACCCATCAAAAATCTTTTGAAACAATAATATATCACATGCAAAAGTGAAAGCATAATGCAAATTATAAAATTTGGGTCCTACATGTTTTAAAGCAGTGGTAGAATATCAGACTTGGGAATGTGAAGTCATTGGATTAACTTCATTTCTGCCATTCAAACTACTTATAAATTCCCCAAGAAATAAAACTACCATTTATTATAAAATATGAGAAATATAGGATCTATATATAGACAAAACAAAATATGACACTTAATTGTATCATCAGTCACAAGTTCATGATGATATTTAGTAACCTTGATAAACCTATTTTTCAATATTTTATTTTTCTGATTTTCTCTCTAGATGATATAAAAATTATAACAGTAATGATAATTTTAATGACAGAAAGAATGAAAACAAGGGAGAGTTTTTTTAGCATTCAAATTTAACGGCATTGACCCTTTTGATATAATCAGAGATCATGGAATATTTCTGTTTTTACAATATTTAGTTATTACTATGGTCTTTTATATTTTTTTAAAGATACAATTTAGTTATAGGTAGTGCATATGGTTTTTGATAAATATGTGTACAGACAAAATATAACATTCCTTTCTTCTTCATTATTTTAGAGGTATAGTGTATATTTATTCTGCATACATATATTTGATTAAGCTGCCTTTGAATTAAAGTTAATCAAATATTATATATTCAACATTTTATATAAGTGTATATGTATAAAAAATAATATGGAAAATAATGAATGCTACAAGACTGCCTGTGAGAAGTAAAAATTCTAATCAACTATTTACCTAAAAGTAAGTTTTACAATCTTTATTGTCTACAAACTTTCCTCTTTTGTTTTATTCTTCAAATACTTATACTACTACATTTTTAAAAATCATCTATCATTTTTTCTATTTTTTTTTATTTTAAAGTTTTTTTATTATATATCTCATTATTTCTTTACTTCTAATTCAATTATTGGTTTTATTCGATAAATATTATTTCATCAGTTTTTAATATTTCTGCATACTTAATACTAAGTACTCAACTTATTCTTTATATATATATATATATAAAATATAGCTCACTTTATAACCATCAAAAAATTTATTTCAACATATATATTGAAACAGTGTGGATTGTGGGGCTAGCAGGAAGTGATGGAAATCAGTAATCATCAAAACAAAAATCATCAATAAAGCATCTGTGCTACTGAGAATAGAAAATGAACAGAGAATCAGCACTAGAAATAAATAATAAGCAACATATATTTTGTACGCATAGCAATAATCACTAGCAATAATCAAAAAGAGTCAACAGTTAAATCTTTGTGGCCGAATTTAAAAATGATACTGTATAAAATCTTAGGCTAATCATCATCTGCCAATGCAAACATAGGACATATTACAAAAGCAATCATCTATATTACATCTGCATGTACATATGTAAGTGATAAAAATAATCATAAAAGTAATACTATATCAAAAATGCTTTATATCAATGCTGATCATCACAATGGTTAGGGCTATATGAAAAATTTTATGAGTGCTTCTGGTCATCACTAAAGTGATTGGACTTTAGCAGCAATCTTCATTATCTTAGTGCCATCCAAATCATTTTTAAGTAAGTCATTCTAAATGTCAAATATATGCAGATACATACCATTAGGCTCAAACTGGCTTTGGGATCACAAGAACTCCTGATAACAGTAAACAAAAAAAAATGCACATATATAAAATTTATTCTAGTATTAAATGACTTCACTGGAATAATTTAAAATAATGATTAATAAATTGATTGATTAGATATAATAATAAGAATGAAAAGTCCATTAGTTTACAATACAAGTAAATCGTTCAAAGTCTATCAATATTTTGTAATAATTACCAAGTTCAAATTTAAATTCATTGAAGTGTATCTGTTGGTTAGAAAATCAACTGATAATACTGCCCTTCTTAATAGTTTTCATTTCTTTACTTTTGTATTAGTTCCTATCTTATAATTTTCAAATCAATGATCACTTCTTATTTTGAATCTATTAAAAACATTATAATCTTGAAACATATATTTTCTGATGCTAAAAATATAATACAATTCTATTTTTTCATTCACGACCACTTCCAATTACCATTTTTCTCCAAGAATGACTTCATAAAATACATTTTTTTTCTTTGACCTCTCATTTCTTTGTCTAAAATCAAATTAACCCCAAAATGTTTATTTTTCTATTGCTTTCTATAATGTCTTCTATAGCAATTTTAAAGGCTGTTTGGCATGATCAAAAAGCATATTGTACATTTGTATGAAAATCTTTCACTTCTTTACACCAATGATAATGTGGTGAGATATAAACCTGAATTATTTGTATTAATTTTATTATCCTATCTAATATACCATCAATATCCATAATGTTGGTCTGTTTTTTATTTATTTATAAAGAATCCCACTTTATTTGTTCTTCCAGTGTTTGTGCTTTTGTTGTAAAGTAGTTGTCTACTTTTAAAATCAATTATCATCCCACTTTTTATTTTATTTAATTCATGCAATCTTTGTTTCACTATTTGTATTTGTAGGTAACTCTATCTTTATTTATTTTTTATTTAACAAAAAAAAAAAACAATTATGTGATTAATAACTTAATGTACTGGAAATACTACTTAAAACTCCTAATTTTTTAAAATGAACATATTTCAGTGCCGAAACTGTAAATATTAAAAAAAAAAAAAATTCCTATTTATTCAAATCTTAAATTACTTTGTAAATGTGTATTAATTATCTTGAACTCTTTTTCAACTAGAGTTGAGGCAATTCATTGAGATATAGCCTTTTCATTTATTACTGAGCACTCTAGTTTATATTCTTTTAATTTTAGTTACTAGTACTAAGAGCATACCCATTTTTTTAATGGATATTTGTTGTGAATTTATCTAAAGCTTATCCTCAATAATGGAGTCATCCAATGAATAGATCTTGCAGTAGAGCAATTAAATAACAAAAAATAAACAGTCATTCAGTAGCAGATCAATCATGTAACACCACAATTAATCTGATATTGTTTATTAAAGCAGATAAGCATATGGAAAGCTGTTTGAGGATGAAACTTTTTATAAGAGGCTGTGAATGATAACTTTTTCCAAGAAAAACCCCACAACATTATTATTTTCTATTTTATTATAACTAAGCAATAAACACCAGTAATTCTTCCAGTCCTACAAGAGAGGTGAACTTAAATAAGCATTGTATGAAATTATTAGTGTAAATACCCCAATTAAATGTTTAAAATTTTAAGTTGTGTATCTCAATTCTTTGTATAAACATAAATGCACTATTTTCTGCCATTGTATTATATATACCCAGTAGAATTGGCATAATTGACATTAATAATTTGTATATCAATAAAATTGATGCACTAGACCGGTAAAAGCTAGTGGTTTTGTGCAGATCTCAGGAAAAATTAACTCTGGATTGTGATTTCAAGAATTTATTAGGAGATATACTAAGAACATGATTTACCTTCAGGATAAAAAATGGCAATCAATTAATAGATACTAGTATGAGCTTTGATTCTGCAGTCTCAGCTATCTGTAACAGCATCTAAACTTATTTAAATAAATTCATGAACATTGATAAATCTGGTTCAGACAAAAACTCATTTGATTCAAAATATTTACAGGTTCTGTGTATAAAAATACTTTTAAAAACAATTAAATTTACTATTACTACATCCTGGAAATGTTTGCTATAGATACAGACAACAGCAGTACAAACACATTCATAGAATGTTTACATAAACATATATTTTACAGCTTAATAATGAAAAAACATCCAGAAAGAAATAGAATTTATTCTCAAACTCCTATAAATATTTCTAGATCTTATAAAGTCAATATAATATTAAAAGCTTGAGTTGCTCAAATTCACCCTTCAATTATAATAAACAATACTTTAATAATAATAGAACTGGATTCTGGATTTTTTGTCAAAAAAATACCTGACTATCAAAAATAAAAAGTAAGATATGTTACCAAGGTAACAAAATTTATCCCTTTAAAAAGCCAAGCATGAAGGTTACAATATCAGAAAAATATTGTAATTGTGTCTTGTCATGCCTATAAAACAGGGGTCCCCAACCTTTTTGCACTTAAGAGCACATTCTATAATACCAGCCAGTTGGCAGGCACCATTTATTTTTTCAACCAAGGGGTGGGCACTATTTATTTTTTCAATGTAAATTTATTGTTGGATATTGTTAATAATACACATAATGTATAAAAAAATATTTATTTCAAAAATAAAATTTTAACATTTGATTACAATATAATACAATAATTTATAAGAAATTTTAAAAATTAAATTAATTTGTATCAGATAAATAATGTTTTATCGTGTTCGGATAGCAGTGTGCACACATAAAATGGTCTGCGGGTGCCATGGTGCCTGAGGGCATAGGGTTGGGGACCCCTGCTATAAAAGAACACAGCAATTTAATGAGATGTGATAAGTTTGACTATTTGGACTATGTGCTGATTAAATTGGACCGGATCATAAGTATAATAAATTTAAAAAAGGATTATTCAGAGATCTTTTATGGAAAATATATTTGGTAGACATTAATCCACTCATAAATAAGCCAAGATATAAAACCCATAAATTGCTACTGCAGATTTTTGCCATTCATCTTGAATATGCAAAGTTGCAAAAATTTCAAGTTCAATTTATAATCTCATCAAAAATGATTTCTCCAATCATACATATTATAAAAACAAGGAAAAAATAAGAATTTGTGAGTATTATTAGTGCATGATTAACAAAACATTGTTGTTCAATAACTATCTTCCACAATTTTTTTAAAACAGATACTTTCCACATTGTCAAGAAAGAGACTTAACAAGAATTGTCTTATAACAAGTTTAGTTGCAGATATATCCAATTACTATCTATAAAAACTTATTTAAAATGAACAATTTATTATACATTATATTGGTTTCTCAAGCAATATTCCAATAAATAGTCACATAAGTTAAACAATTTTCTGCAGGAGAACTTGGTGAATTACCAAAAATTCAAAGTTTTTAGTTTTAAATATTTTTCTAGATTTTTCTCTATGCTTGAAGCTTTAAACTTATTAAACAATTTTTTGGTGGATGTCCAGAGTTATTCTGATATCTTAGTTTTCAGAACAATTCTAGGCATCCAACAAGAAACTGTTTAACAAATTCAAGGCCTTGAGTCATAAAAACTCTGAGCATTTACTAAACTGCTTAATAAATTCAAAACTTTAGTATAAAAATAAACATAAAAAATATACACCTAAAAACAAAGAGATTTTTTTTATATAAAATTAATGCAAAGGATATTCATTTAACAAAGCAAAAAAAAATAAATGCTAATTCGCAAAGTGAAGACTCTTTGAACAACAAGGAGTTCTAATCATTTTTAAAATTTTATTAATTATTATAAAAATTTCAGTAGTGACTGCTGAACCTCCCTTCAGATTGTTAGACCAAAAAAAGCAATCTGGGTGTGAAAACTCAAGCAAGGCAAGGCTTTTCAAAACATTAAAAACCTGATACCTTGAGTAATGTTAGTATGTTTCAATCCAATCCATAAAATTTTCTATAGTTCAGTTGAAAAGCATTACCAATAAGTGTCAGAGAAATATTATCAATTAAAAATAATATTTCTTGCTTTTAAATTATTAAGTACAAAAGAAAAATATATGCAGAGATAGAGAAATCTTGATACTGATCACGGACATAAAAAATCTCAAGATTCAATTATATTTCCAATAGATCACAGACCATTGTTGTATATTTTATCATCAAATATGATAATCCATCAGAATGATTTCTAAAAAATGATGAGGCAGTTTAATCTTTTATCAGAGTATGATTTTGTGCTGAAGTAAGCTTCTTCACATAAAACACTTTAAATCTCTTGCTTCTGAATAACTTAAGAAAGTGATTCAATCAATAAATCTATTAATATAATAAGTTTATAGAAGAATGCATTTATAAACAATAAATCTATCACATTTTGGAAAACTACCAAAAGAACTGTAAGTCACTTATCATATCTGTAGGATCAAGCCATCAATTGGAAACAGATGTATAGTTGGGAACCAAGTGTGAAGATAGTTATAGAAAGTCTTTCTTATACTTCAATGTTAAAGTTCAGTTTATATTATTAAATGCCATTAAGGTAACCTCATTACCTAGTGATTAATGACCTATCATCTGTTATTTTTTGCCTGTTTAAAGACATATTCATTATAATGAAGATTAAGGCCATCATATCTGGTAACCTTTTTCTCTTACCATCAACTTTTCCAATTAAATCCTCACAATACAACCAAAATACAACAGTTTAACCAGATCATTTGTATTTCAAAAACGTTCAGAATCACTCTAATCAATTATCTATGAAATTTTGAAATACAGTTTTCAGAGTTACAGATAAAAGCATCAAATATTTTTTCTATTTTTATTTTTAGTATCAAATTTCCATATCCATAAATTGGCACAGGAAACTTCAAAGAAAAAAAAATATTGTTATCAATACTTGTCTCTAAAGAAGATCATAAGGAGCAACAGGTGATATACTTGAAGAAATTATTGATCAAAACAATTTTAGGACTGAGTAAAACATTCAAAATTTTAAGATAAAAGTGAAGAAAGACTTTACTTAATATAAAAATAATAATTCAATGATTTTAAAAGCAAAGTGTTCTGCATGGAGAATTGTAAAATATATCAAATGATTCTACTGGGATTTAGCCCCTGCAAAGGTTAGTTGAGAGGGGGGTAATATTAGCTCAGAAACTTTATTATCACTGATAGTCCTTTGGGTACTGATTTAGCATGCACTCATGGCCATTTTGAATTTTAAGAATTGCCCAAAATCCTTGCTGACATATCTAAGAGATAAAATCAGTACTATCCTTTGTTTATCTAAATAACAAAGAAAACAAAACAAAGTATAGTAAATAGTGTGTTTTAATATATATGTTTAAGACCTTTATTTTTTTCAACTTTATATGTAAAAAATTTTAATGCTTGGGAAATATTCATAAAACAAGGCAAAACTCTCTCCATACAGTAGTGCCACTCTGTGCCAATCAGAGTAATCAATGGGTGCCAGAAGGCTTGTGCATAAAATCCATATCTAATGCCTACTCATCCAATATCCCCATACTAGTTTCTGGCTTGTGGCCATCATCAGTGAGGACCCTTGGATCTGAGAGCACTGCACCTAGATCTTAGGATCTAACAATTATGTACTAGTATGAGATAGTGATCATGTGATGTTTAGTGGTTTAAATATTCATAAACTGATCAGATTTGATATATTAACAGTGATAAAATTAAATCCTAATACTGATCAAAACATTTTTAATAAGTTTTCCTCTCTGCGGAAAATTGTTTCTTTTTTGAATAATAAATAATACTATTCTCCTAACAAATCCAAGAAAAATCACTGGTCTGTTTTATTTACTTTAAGTTAATCTTTTAATCTCTTACTGATTGCATTACATTTTTGAAGTGCATCCTAACAATTTTTTAAAATCCTATTTCTTTACTATTCTTTACACTAATCAAGTTAATTCAGTTTATCAACTAGTTGATAAAACTGAATGTGTGGGATTATTGATTGAACAAGTTATCTAATTCCTTGGATTAGTAATAAATGTATGATTTAAGATTATTATTACAAGTATTTTTGAACTGTCTGAGAAATAAGCAAAATCACTACATCATTGATGACAAACTTTGAAACGATGATTTCTACATTCATGCATATATTATTTTAAATAATTAAACAATAAGATAAATATGCAATTCTTATAAAATTATATAAAGATTATTTCTGCCAAGCCTTAAAGTAGTTATCAAATGTATGCTGATATTTTTCATTTATGTTAAGTAGTCTGACAGACTTTTAAATTTTATTAGCTTATATTGGGGTTAGTCTTACATTAATATCTATAGTAGAATACTTTGAAAACATATCCCTTAAACAATATTATCTAATAGATAGTTTGACATTTCTATTTAACTCAAATTTAACTACAAATTCCTATTGTTAAGTAAGTTTTAAAAAAACAATCCTACAAGCCATTCTTTTTGTTGCTCTTTCATAGGCATTACTGTTATATCTTTATTAGTTTTTAAATGAATCGTGCTTTATCTTTACATTTAAACTTACAATTATTTCTAAAATATTTCTTTATTTATGTAAATACTTGTTTAAATAGATGTAAAATATTAGTCTAGATATTAAATTGTTTGATAACTGGATAAAATAGTACAAATTTAATTTTACCAAAATTAAATTAATTAATAGATGTAGAGAATAAGTAAATGTTTTATCAAACCTAAATATTATAATAATTTTTGTTTGAAAATAATAAATGATTTTATATAAATGCAATTTATACATTACTTTGAACCCTTTTTAGCAAAAACCTTTTATTGTATCTATATGCACACACAATCTTATGTTGTGACTATCCTGCAGTCTTCTTCAGAACTATGATGTAATGAACAACATAAAATAAAATACATAACTACATACATAATATTATAAAAAATATAAACAATTAAATTAATAAAAAAAAAACAACATAAAATATAACAAAACATAATAAAACTGAAATAATATATTCAAACCTAAATAAAATAATTTAATAAATATAAAATTTTCAATATAAATATAAATATAAATTATATATGTATATTCCTGACTGTATACATACATATTCATGAGCAACTATTAATTTAAATATATTATTCATTTTTCTTATATTTTTAATAATCTCCCAATCATTTCTATTCCTTATAAATTTAAACTTTAGTTTTATTAGCTCCACCTTAATAAAATACTTCATTATATCATAGCTCTGAAGAAGACTGCAGGACAGTTGAAATATAAGATTGTGTATGCATATAGGTACAATAAAAGGTTTTTGCTAAAAAGTGTTCAAAGTAGTGGATAAGTTACATTTGTATAAGATATTACAGTAAAATAAAAGAAATGATGAATTTGGTAATAAGTGGTTTTCTTGGATATTTCTTGTTTATTGCTTTGATTGATATTACTCTATCACATATTATTTACCATTAAATCAATAAAAATATGTGTCATTGAATATTTCTCCTTTACATGACTGTCAGTGATCAAAAGAAATGTTGGTGACTTTATAATATAATCGAATATTAATATCCAAAGAGCAGCTCCTTTATATTTCTTGAAGTATGAGATTTATTCTAATATTCCCATAGATTTTTACATAATTCTGTTGTTAAAAATAGTGCAGATAACAAAAGCTTCCAATATATAGTTTAGAAAAATTATTTTAATACAGGCACGGGTAATCTTTTTCAATGATAGGTTAACTCAAACATCTGATGTAAAAGCCATAACTCTTAGGGATTTAAAATTAAAAATGATATAAAATTATTTATTTCAGTATTCATTAATCATAGCAAGATCTTAATTATTATTGCTGTTATTATATTATTTAGTATTACATTTACATATCATTAAAGAGAGCAGAATATATATAATACAAAAATTTAATTCAAAATTTAAAGAAATGTTTGCTATTGCTTACGGTTTAAAATGAAATCATATTCAGTATAATTTTAATAATGGTGATTTTCAAGCTGTTTCAAATTTTCATCAATTATTCAAGATTATTTTTTGATTTATATTGCATGTAAACGTCATTTTAGAAAAAAGTTATTTGGAATTATATGTGTTCTAAATAATGATATTACTCTCTTAGCACTGTTGACTAAATTTGAAATTCTTGAAGATCTAAATGTTTATAAAATTCATGATTAGATAATTCCAAAAATTTTATTTTTAAATTTTTCTGTTGGAGTTTTCTATTTAAATTTTTTAAGAATTTTGTTTACGGCAGATGGATGGAGATCATCTCCAAATCAGCAACTCTTTGTATGAATTTATTATGCAATTTTATCAAAATATTGATATAGTTTTGTTTTCTATTGATATTATTAAAAGTTGCATGAAATAAAAATTGATTTTGAAATGCATAAATGTTTCTACATAATTCAGTACTTGTTTTATTTTATTTTTTTTTGTAATTTTTTGTATTTATTCAGATGGATAGTTATGTTGAACAAAATTTATAAATCCTACTACTAGCTTTCATTATTCAGTCTGGTATGAGATATTCTTTAAGTTCAATAAATTCAAAGATCCTTTTAGCACTGGTTCTTTGAAAAGCCATTGAACTTGTTAATATTATTCAATCTGTATATTCAGGTTTAACATCTTTAAGAAGTCCAATAATTCTTGTTACTCAAATCTGCATTTTATTTTGTTTGTGCCCTTAACAATAACTTTTATCATGTTCTCTATATTTACAAGTTTGGAATACAAATTTTGTTGTTGAATTATACAATAGAAAATAAAATTTTCCTTAAACTCATTTTTACCCATATCATTTTTGAGATTTCCAAAAATGTCTTTTACAGTCATTGATTTAATTCATTAATGTATAATCTAGACAAATCATGACAGCCAAGATTTCCAGTTGTATTATCTTCTTTAGTTTATTAAATATATTATCACCTGTTGTTATTGTCTCAAGTTGGGTAAAAGGTACAGTTTTTTTTCAGTCATACTGAAATTTTCTTAATACCATCAAATAAAAATTAATGGTTGAGATGTATGAATCAGATCTGTATTACTGATAGACAGTAATGAAGATCTTGTGTTCTAATAATTATTTCACATTTATTGACAGTTCTTCTTATCATATAATTATTCTTTGAGATATATTTGTATTCTCAAATTTCTTCTTGCATCATATTGATTCTATTGCAGCCAAGATATAGTCCTTATTGAATTTCTCTTATAAAAATTGTTTCAAATTTTATATTATTTTCATTGTAATAAAGTACATGTCTTTCACATAATTTTTTGATTTGTTTATACTTTCAAAAAAGAATGTCTACTGCTTAATTAAGATTTTTCTTTAAGTTTTTCACTTTGACATTTCTTTTTTAACCAACACATTTATTATAATCAGAATATTTGAAAAAATAGACTCTTAATATTATGTTCCTTATTAATAGAAATGCTTTTCCAACAAATTCAGACATATTGGTTTACTATTTCATTCTACAATATACACATTGGGTTATTTCTCTTGGAATGCATTATTTTTCATATTAATTTTTTTAATCTTACTGATCATAGCTGTCCTAATGAAAAAAAGGAAATGTAAAATAATAATAAAAACAAATAAATGTTTGAGTTTTACTTTTGTTTTATTTGGACATACTACTTTCTTATTTCTAAAAATATATAATAAAAATTTGATGAGTGAAAAAGAATCTTTTTTCAAAAGAAAATAAATCAATAAATCAATAAAAAGGATAAAAGTAATATAATTTCAAATTAAAAAGCAACTACATTTGTCAACTTATTATGGATTTTATCAAGAAAACAGGACTATCTGCAGTTTTGAATTCTTCAGCTTGGCAATCACTAGAAATGTAAAATTGCTCTGCTAAAACTAGCAAAGATTAATAAACATTTGTAACATTTTATTAAAAAATTACATACACTATTATAATTGGAGTCATGGTATTGTAAGTAGATGTTTTGTCCATAGACATTATAAATGGTATATTTTTTATGACATGACATTTTTTTAAATAAAAACAAATAAACACATTCTACTGAAAAATTCTTTACTTTACATACTTTGAAAATATACACAAACCAGATTATGGATTTTAAAGGTTGTCCATTCCTGTCTGAAATAGTTTTAATTAATCCCAATAATTAAAAAAATCATGTTTAGTGATATGTATAAACATAAATAAGAGAGGAATTAAAATAAGGAAAATAAATGCTAATGTTTAATATATTTTGACAGCTTAATTGATTTGAGATCTTTTGCAAATATTATATGTCAAATTAGATTTAGGTTTTTTAAAATGATTAATTATTTCTAAATAAATTAAATTAATATTCTGTAGCCTGAAAGTCCATTTGAAAATTAGTACTGATTTATAAAGAAGCACCTTATATCATTGTTAAGACTTTGTCATGCATGCACTTGTTTGAATACTCACAAATGAACCAATATGACAATTGATTAAAATATCAAAAGTAAACAGAAAGTTAAAAAAATAAGTACATGAAATGAGATGGTTTGTAAACAAAAGTTGATGAGCAATTGAAAGATAATAACCAATCCCTATATTTCAGATGCTAAAAGTATTAATAAAGAGGATAAATATTTAATCTAAGAAATGTATGCAATTATAATATTAACAGTCTTATTTACCTTTGGTTATATTAATATAATTGTCATTGATGTTTTATTAATTTAGCTTAAGGACTTATTGACTATATAGTTAAGGTAATTATATTCAATAAAGAGTTATGCAACTGAAAATTTAGTGGGAAATATATCTTGTATGATAGTGAAAGTTGCCCTCAGCAGAATGGAGAGAAAATAAAGAATGATGATGATGGCAATTCAGAGATACCAAGTTTGAAAGATCTAATATAAATTGAGTATGCATGTAAAACGCATAGTATTTGATGAGCATTTATGACCACATATAAAATAAAATATATTTCATTGTTATATCAATTAAATATTTTAAAACATATGTTGCTTGACATTGTCTGATATGAAAAGAATTATATTGTAAACCAAAATTGTGCATTTAAACAATCTAGTTTTGAATCTAGAAATAAGAAGAGATAGTTTTCTTTATAGAAAGTAAATCCTGAAATACAGAGAATATTTTAATAGTGTTACTCAAATATATATTTCATATAGGAGAAATCGATTATCAACTAATGGACAATTTCTTTAAAATATGTTAGAGTGGAGTCAACTGATTATTACAATATATTATTTCAAAAAGTCATCAGATTTTTTTAAAATCTGTCATCAATTCTAATATTTCTTTTTTAACTTTTATCTTATTTAATAGCATTTTTATAATTTATAAAAATCTCACAAAATGTATGGACATTAAGTATTTTCCCCAAAAGCATATTCAGATAACTAATCACTAAGGTAATGCAATATTATTATTTAAAGTTCGACTTTTAATTACTTGATCATGCTTTGTTTACAAAAGCTTTAACAACTAACATTTTATGCTTTATGAAATATAATTTCAACAATAAAATACTCTGTCTTTATACCAAAATAAAACTTTTATTTTGAATTGGTAAATTATTTTTGTAAATAATTTAGTCAAAATATATTTTCAATATATCAATTGTTCTCTATTTCTTCCATTAACTGATAATATAAGATTAGATAATAAAATATTTTTATGAAAATTTTCTATATTAGTGATATAACCTAAATAAGTTGCATACAAAATAAGATTTCTTAACTATAGTAATATATATTATTATCAGTGTCACTCATAAATTATCTGCAGTATGATAACTTCTACGAGTTTAATTCAGTCATTCATAATTTCTCTTCTTTACATTATTCCAACAAAATTCCCAATTTCATCTATTCATCTTCTTATCCATAGTATGTATATAGGTATTTAAATTCTTGAAATGCAGAATAAGATTAATATTAATTTTTCTAGCATTATATTCATTCAAATTCTATTTCAGTTTTTACATTTTTTTAATGATATTAAAGATGTTTGTTTTCCTTTCTCACCTATTTATTTTGCTTTCAATCTATTCTAATTGTTCCAATATATTTTTCTATATACTTTGCTGTATGATCTAAACTCTCTGAATTGCTCTTCTCTTAAATGCCCAAGTCTCAGATCAATATCGAAACATTGGTAATGGATATTTATTTAAAAATTTTCTAATATATAAATCATATTTTCTTTTAATATAATTGTCCTTCTTCCAAGCTTAACTCTATGAATAATTTCATCCTTTATGTTTCCAAATATATTGATAATCTAACTATGATATTTGTAGTTATTAATTTCTTTTAATTTATTACAATCCATCTTTATTTTATTTTTTTTTTATAAAAAGTCACTGAATATAATTTTAAACCTTTTAGATTTGACTTTAGTCATGTTGTCTTACTTTTCTTTCATCTCATAGTTCTTGTAACACTTCCTACATATCACTTAAGCATTATTTCAAAAAACAATATGCCATCTGAAAAATCTAAATGATTTATGTAATCTCTATTTATTTTTATTACATTATTTTATTTCAATCCACATAAATCTCCTATAAAATTTTTGGAAATAAACCATTCATTGCTCTTTTACTAGTGTTACTATGTGATCTAATTACTTTTCTGGGATTGTTTTGAATTTGTAAAACTTTAACTGCTTCTGCTCCATCAGTGCTGGTGGCGCTCATTGGATGATGTATTGTTTTCTTTCTTTACTGATGTAAAAAGTATAAGCAGAGCAAAACTCTCCGTACAGTATTGCCACCTGTGCTAAACAGAGTAATCAATGGATGCCAGAAGGCTTGTGCATAAAATCCCTATCTAATGCCTACTCATCCAATATCCCCAGACTAGTTTCTGGCTTGTGGCCTTCGTCAGTGAGGAGCTTTGGATCTGAGAGCACTGCATCTTAGGATGCTCTCAGATCCAAAGCTCCTCACTGACGAAGGCCACAAGCCAGAAACTAGTCTGGGGAAATTGGATGAGTAGGCATTAGATAGGGATTTTATGCACAAGCCTTCTGGCATCCATTGATTATTCTGTTTAGCACAGGTGGCAATACTGTACGGAGAGTTTTGCTTTGTTTATCAACAATTAATGTGCTAGTATAGGAAATGTGATCATGTGATGCTTAATGGTAAAAAGTATAAGCATGACATTAACCAAAATATGGGCATTTGATAACTCAATAATGTGTGATTCCGAAAATGTCTACCTCAAAAAAATCTGTTGAAATTTGGATTTTTGAAAGTAGTTTTAATCAACCACAGTATTTATTTTTTTCGTTTTTTGCTAACTTTTGTATAATTATCATGAAGTGATAAAAGAAAAAAAAATGGTTTAATGAATCCAAGTCAATATTTGCCATGTGTTATTCACAAACAAGGCCTACAATAGAGCTTCAACGTAATGACTCGTAAGTATAAAATTTTAATTTTTTGAATATTTTACTTTTTTAAAAAAAATTTTTTGCAAAAATTATCTTTTTTATTAATTTTAGTTTGTAGTTAGTAAATTATATATTTATTTATGCTCATATAGAATTCATATCTACCGTAATTTTCTAAAGTTCTAATCCACTTATTTTATAAAAATAATGGTTTTCAAAAGTTTAATAATTTATTATTTATAATTATGTTTATATAATATGTTTGTGTTTACAAGCAACGAGTTATAAACTAATAAACAAATATATAGAAAGATTGCATATGCAGGCTTATAATCAAATTCTGATTCTTGTTTATGTCTTTGTTTATTCTTGTTCATGCTTTGGAGTTACTCTGGTTTTGCTATATGTTTCATAGCATTATTTTCAAGTCTATAGCTAACAAATGGACTATATGCAAATAAATTATATCTATGTGATACAATAAATATAACAAGATAGCATCACTTCTGTGCATAAAGAATATAAACATCACTTGTGTGCATAAAGAATATAAACATCACTGGTGTCCATAAAGAATATAAACATCACCGATGTACACAAAAAAATATAAAATGAAGAGATGAAACTCATTTTGTCAGTGTTATAGACAGTAGCCTACAATTTCTAGTTTTAGATAGACAAGAAGCCAATTGCTATGATGATTTCTTTTGTATCATTTATTAGGATGAATCTTTTTCTTTATAGATACCTTTGACATTTGGAACTGTTGGGGTACAAGATAAAAATGAAGAATTCATAACTAACTTCTTTTGGACATTGTGAAGCTATGGATTATCTCAGGTAAGACATGTTATACATGTTTAGAAAGATAATTTTGTGAGGAATACAAAGAAACTATCACTGAAGATGTAATTTGAATTTTAGTTAATGTTAATTTCCAAATTATGAACAAACAATAAAATAATAAGTATTTTGGTTGTAAAAATTTCTTTTTTTTTTATTTTTTTATATAGTTATCACTATTTATCTTATGCTTATTGTTTGCCTTAGTTTTTCTAGTTTCTATTAATGTAATTTGTTTTCTCTAACATAATTAAAACTGAAGTTATTGTGAAAATTGTGTCTTAGGTCAGTATTTTAAACAATTCAATATGGCGTTTTAGATTGAAGCATAATCATCACTAGAAGTGCTTTATAAAGTTTGTGCCTTTTCCTAATCTATGAATCCAATTTTAAATGGCACTCTTACTTGTTGGTATTTTTTTACAATTTTTTTTAAATATGTGTGTGTAATCTACTGTACTACATATAAGTCCAGTTTGAACTATAAGTTCTTTATTATTTAGAAATTTGGTATACAGCTTTGCCAACAATTTTTCTATTTCTTCACTTACTTCTTTTAAGATATAATAATCTTGTCATTTTCTGTTTACAAATTAACCTCATTTCTTCATTTTTAATTTTAACAGATGTTGTAATCATAAGCCTAAATTTGTTTTTTTTGTTGTTGTTGTTTTCTTTTATTTTTTAATACCCCATATATTTGTAGAATTTTTTCACCTATTTCCTGATATTATCTCTTTTTTAGTTATAACGTTTATATTATTTTTTCAGTAATAATATTATTTTGACTTTCTTTTTCTTCCAATATTAAAATGTTGTTTTATACTTTTGAGACTTTAATCTTTTCTATAAGCCTTATCTTTACAGACACGCACTATAAAAATCGATCTGAATAAAATAGTTTAGCAAAACTTAGAATTGGGACAAGTTTTTTAAGCTGATCAATTTTACAAATTACTATCTAATTAGATTTATCATTTCCGGACTCATTTTTCAGAACTAGAAAAAAAAATATTTAAAAAGAGCATAGTTAATACCAACAGTAATAGTTCCAACAACCATACTTTGTGCAGTGACTCGAAGTTGCATTAAATAAACTGACGTTAACATACCCCTTCTGTTTTTATACTTGTAGACTCCATAAATACATGCTAATATTGTTCCAGCAATATCTATTGGAACAAAAGGCATTTCTTTGCTCTCACGAGTTAACTTATTTCAATGACATTCTGAAGCAGACTATTTGCCAGAAGCCAAATTAGCCAGATTTTTTATCTTTGTCAGATATCTTGAAAATAAATCTTATCTTAATACCTGAGCACTGGCAAACGTGAAACAGTACATTATTAATTGATTTCATACTATTTTATAGAATTCCAGTTATTCAATCTTCTAAATGTATCATTTTTAAATACTTTTATATTCCTTCTATTCATTATGTATATATAATTGGAAGAAAAAAACTTGCTCACTTAAAATGTGACTTATGAAATGTAACTGAAAAAAAAAATAGACAAACAATTAATAACGTATATAGCTACTTTATTGTAAAAAAAAAGCAAACAACCATAAAAATTATTTTATAAGAGCTGTTATTTAAAAAATATAACAAATAATATTAGAAAAAAAGTGATACAATTAAAATAATTTAGTTACTGCGCCAATTGTTTAAACTGGCGTAGTTTATTCTAATTTTTCCCGCCGTGAGGGAAAATTTTTTTCTGTTTTACTGTGCCAAATCTGTTGTAACTGGCGCAGTTTATTCATATTTTTCCAGCCGTGAGGGAAAATTTTCTGTTCGGCTGCGCCAACTCTAGTTGGCCTGTCGACTGCACCAACTCTGTTGTGTTTGGTTTGGCTTGCAGGTTCGTTACCAAACCAACAGATATAAAAAGAATAACTATTCAGCAATAAAGATGTATAATTTATTAGTACAAAATATATACACACGTTAGTTAACAAATGAGCAAATATAGTTGAGATGCTGCAATGCTGAGATAGTTGTGCGGAGTAAGGAACTCGCTTCCAGCTAATGATTAGCTTGTGTCGTGAGTTCTGGTAAGAAGACTCTTTCAGCTATGTAGTTAGCTTGCCTCGAGTCGGCTCTAGTTCAGATGTAGTAGTTTCCAGTCCGTAGGTGAACTTGCCTTACTGCATGGACGTTGTGATAATGACTAGATAAGTACCCTTGCTGATGGCAGAAGGTTTAATGGAGAGCACATTCTGTCGTTCAGATTTAACAGAAGTAATTGCTCTCTGCCTTGCCTCCAAAAGGCTGACTATTTAAAGGCAGATCCCCTACCTTACTGGAATCACGCGGATTTGGTGCGCGAACCCCAGTGAAGGTTTTAATCCTGTTGGATAGCAACTGGGTGCTAGCCAATCAGGCGAAGAATCTGGAATAGTCCACTTCTGAAGGCAGGGTCAGATATGAGAACAACCATAATCAAATTTTAAATAGATATCAACTCTTAAGTCTATTGTCATATATATTTCTTTTTTTTTTAAAAAAAAAAGCAAATAATGTTTATTAGGAAATTTTTTTTTTACAATCTTGGAAAAGATGATCTGAAATTCAATTGGATATTTTAAAATTTATCATCAAAGAACAGACAAATACAATGATGCATAAATTACACAATGTCCATTTTGTAAAGAACATAGTAAAGGCATACAAAATTTTTTAAAAAAGGGGATAAAAGAGAAAATAAAAGTATCTATTTATAATGGGATCAGAAAAGAGCCCAGGCTTCATGTAGCATTAACGAGATCTGGAGAGTCAAGAGCACTGTCTTTAACTTTAATTTGTGAAATTTTATTGTAAAATATAATATGTAAGAACCAAAGGATAAACATAGGTAAAATAATAATCCTAATTGAAAGGGAAAAGCCCCACTTCATGCTATCGTTGAAAGTAAAAATAGAGGAAGTACATGATTTAGTAATTGACTTAATGATATTTCTGTAGGTAAAAAGAGCAAAATACTGAAATAGAGAATGATGTATTGTTCCTTCAGACTTGTGACAAAAAGGACAAAAAGAGTTCAATGTTAGCATACATCATTCTCTGTGATAAGAAATGATTAGTAGAGAGAACTTTAAATACCAGAAATTGGATTTTTTGATTATCTATTTATTTGTAATAGTAAAAAGAAATAGGAATGTTTGAGGTTGACTAGCATTCTGAGTAATGTTGTAATCCTCCCAAGAGTATTTTTTAAAGAATGTGTGATTATTAATATCAATATAAACATCAAGTATTTAAAAAAAAGAACTTTACTGGGTGGAGGTATATCAGTTGGGATGACTAAGACAAATTTCATATTAGGATGAGCAGAGATAAATTTTAAAATAGTATTAAATTATCTCTGAAAATAAAAAGTGATTGAGTGAAGGGGGAGATCATTGTCTTTGGCATACTTCTGTTAGGTTCTAATATATTGCAATGGCTCTTATATTCCAAATCAATTTGGAGAAAAGTGAATTAAATCTTTTTCTTGAAAGCATAGTATAGTTAATAATTGGTATATAGTAATTCATTTTTGGAAAAATCACGATTTTGATGAGAGATTTTTGGCATGAAGGGAAAGGTTCACTTTAAACAAGGAGTTAGTTATATTTTCAGCAGATGTGATGATAAAGTTCTGAGTAGATATTCTCATAGCAGTCATAGATCTATAAATGGTAAACCCAAGAAAGTTATGAGAGGGATCAATGAAGGGAAATGAAACACTATTACCAAGGAATATACTTCATGGATAGTAGTATCATTTTTCTTAGTTAAAATGTAGAAACACTATTACCAGGAATGATATGCACTTATAGTAGTAGTTCAATGAGGGTATCAATAGTGACAGAATTAAAGCTTATGAAATATCTAGTTGTTGTTACTGTGACCAGCTGCTCTAGTGATTGTAACTTGGTTCATAATAATTTTAAACAGGATGATAGCACCAGAGGTAGAAGCATTCTTTTTAGCAAACTGATAGTTGGAGATGGATAGTTGAACAACAGGCTCTAACTTTTCCTTTTGATAAGTAAAGGTGTCATACAGATAAGACAAAAGTTATTAAGAGAAGAGCAAATAATATTTTGTTTGAGAAATGGAACTAAGAAAACTGAATGCAGGCCATCAGGATGATAAATTTGCTCAAAAAGAAAGTTAAACAAATTCATAATAATTGGTACCATAAAAAATTAATATACAAGAGAAGACATTTAGAAGTCACATGAGTGCCAAAGTCAATGCTTTCAGATAAAGAATTCAGATTAAGCATAATACCAGACTTTGTAATATCATAATCTTGATTACTTTTATCAAAAGCAAATACCAGGAGTTCAGAACAGCTGAAAGTTTGCAACTTAGATTCAAAATGGTAAAAAACAGAAGGTAACATGCCTGTGCAGAAATGTTTATGTACAATAATTTAAGAAATGATTGACTTTTTACTTTTACAAAAAAAAAAATCAGTGGATATCTTTTTTAGATCAGTTATGAGGTTGAGCCAAGAAGATTTTAGTCATTAAAAGGTATTCAGGCAAAATAGATTCTGTATACTTATATTTCTGATTAGAGACATAACTGAAGGAACAGAAGCAGGGTCACAGCAAGTGGCTTTCAATTTCAAATTAATAGCACCAAGTTCATTAACTAAAATCATAGATGATTTGTTTTTATTAGTGTAATGTCTAATCCTGATTAGATGATACTGGTAATAGAGAACCAAGTTACAATAGGCTCTAGAGAAAGAATATTAATCTTCCTAAAATAAATAAATTTCAGAGATTACTGACCCCAGAGATATAGCTTTGGGCAATATCTTAATGTATCATTGTAATTAAGTACAGGTGATCAGAAAAAACAACTGTTCCAAAGATGGATTAGCTATGAAGATCAGATGAATAAAGTAAAAGATCAATGAGAGTTAAATGTTTTAAGGTCTAGAAGGAGAAGGCTTATTGGGAAGACAGCTTTCACCACTCATAAGTTTACAATTAATAAAGTGAAAGTCTTTAGCTATACAATCAATATGAGGCATATTAGAGTAGGAAAAAGTGTTGGATGAAAGATTAAGGATAATACAGGGTATAAGTTTATATTTAAGAGTGATCTGTTGTATAAATAAAGATAAATAATGTATACTGTAAAAAAACAGCATGATAAAATGTAATGGTGATCATGTTTTGATCAAGATAAAGGATATTAAAGGAAATAAATTCTGCTTTATGATGAATTAAAACACCTCTGCAGTTGGAATATTGGAAGTGAAGAATTGTAAAAACTCAAATCTCTCAAGATGCCTAACAAGAGTGATATCAGAACATATATAAAGTTTAGTCTCAAAGAAAAAATAATATGAGGAGAAAATTAAGAGATCCAATTGCTAATAGCAAACAATCATTTGGAAGAGTTCATATCTCTCATATACATACCAGTAATATTCAGATGCATAAGCTACAAAATTTGAATAGCAAAGGAATAAGCAGCTTAAAATTCAGGAAGAGAGAGACAAAAAAGACAACACAATTTGAGCAGCAAATGTAGAGGCACCACAAGGCCACATAGAATTAAAATAATGATAAGAACTTAAATGTGATATAAAAAACAAGGTATCATATAAATAAAATAAAAAACATAAAAAACTGATAAAATCTGAGGAGAAATATACATAAATAAAACATGGTATTTAGAATTAAATATACTAACAGGCAAAAACCAAGTATGCAATAAAGCAAAAAAATATGATTTTAAAGCACTTTGGTAGTCGCATTCTCATAATACATGGCAATTTGGCACCAGAGGCCATATCTAGATCACAAGAATCACTAGTAATCTTCTGTATCCATATTACATGCTTATTAGTATTCAGTCCATCAAAGAATAACTTATGTTCTGGCAATAAGAATGCAACTGTAGCTAATGCCTGCCTATCCAATGATGATCTCTGATACCATTAGTTTCAGAAGAAGCTCAGCCTCAACCAATGTTTTCTTTTTTAAAAAAAAATATCCATATAGTAAAAGATGCCTGAAACTCAGTTTTCACAGCTTTCAAATCAGATTTAAACTCAGAAATAACTTTAGCATCAAAACTTTTTCTTCTTTTTCCTCCTTGGTTTCCTCTTCCTAGACATTTGAATTGATGTAAATTTATCATAAGATGAGACATCATTTTCTATGGAAGAGCCATGAACTATTTCAGACTCAGCTTCAGCATCAGTGAACATAAATTCCTGTGTGAAAAGATCAACAACTGTTTTTGAAGATGAAGATATAGTAGGGAGGGTAAGTATTTCTGTGAATAGTGATAGGCAATTGTTGAGTAATATACTATGAAAAATCTTTGAAACAGTGATGATTTTGGGACATTTTCTTCCACAGTGTTGACAAAATCTTGAAGGGCAATCTTTAATAACATAAATTCCTCTTTTGCAAAAGAAACATTGGGGTGAAACTCCTCTAAAGATTGTTATCAAAGGAGAAGAATCAATGGCATAAAGTTGGAATATCAGTTGGCAAAATTCCTTTCTTTAATATTGTACTAACTGTTGCTATGTTGATTAATAGTGGAACACCAGCTCTTTTCTCTAGCAAGTATTTGAAGTTTGATATGGTTCCAAACTTGTTAAGTAGAAGCTGAAGATCTGTATCACTGAAGTCAATGTAACAATTCTTAATTTGATGATTATGTAACAGAGACTTAACAATATCAATATAACACAAGTAAATATTTTTTTCAGTAACTCTTTTTGAATAGCATTAAGAAATTCTACACAGATGTATCTATTGTTAAGGTTTGGCAAAACTTTGTAAATAAATGTTACCATAATTTTTTTTTCAGAAAGCATAGCATAAAATTATTCTCATGGAAACTTAAAAAGGTCCTTTCTGAGTTTGTAATAACTGTAATAATGACCGGCTTAGCATTATAAAAATTTTAAAAAGATTTAAGCAAAGCAGGGGGAGAGGCATCATTAAATTAAATTTGTACATTCTTGGTATAGTTGTTGATCAATAGTCATAAAATCAAAATTGGATTCATTTGTAGATAAAATTTCATTTAAATCACCATTTAGCAGATTAAACATAATATTTTTGCCGATTTACAACCCTCAATAGTAAATTTCTTGAGATCTTTAAATTATGAATTTGCAATGCATTCGCATAACTATTTTTCCCCCTTTCATTTGAATTTCTATAAGAGATTTAGCATTTGGCAAATCAGTTCCAAAGATTAGTTCTAATAGTATATTAATAATTTTTATTGGTCACTCATTAGACTAGCCATTATTCACATAATGAATAATATTTCTATAGTGTAATTTTCATTACACCACTCCACACAAGGTAGTAACTGGCTTCTATCTGCTTCTAACATCCTCTCTCTCTCTGTGTGTGTGTGTGTGAGGGAGGAGTTATAAACATATGACCCAAGATATGAGAAAAAGATGCACAATTCCAAGATGCACATTTCATGTTGAACCATATCTTTATCATTGTTTGATAGATAGATAGATAGATAGATAGATAGATAGATAGATAGATAGATAGATAGATAGATAGATAGATAGATAGATAGATAGATAGATAGATAGATAGATAGATAGATAGATAGATAGTAGGTAGGTAAATAGGTAGGCATATAGATAGACAGACAGATAGATAGACAGTCAGGTAGGTAGATAGATAGATAGATAGACTGACAGACAGAGAGACAGTTAGTTAAAAATAAAGGTAGGTAGGTAGATAGACAGACAAACAGATAGATAGATAGATAGATAGACAGACCAACAAGATAGATAGATAGATAGATAGATAGATAGATAGATAGATAGATAGATAGTAGGTAAGTAGGTAGGCAGATAGATAGACAGATAGATAGACAGTCAGGTAGGTAAGTAGATAGATAGATAGATAGATAGATAGATAGATAGATAGATAGATAGATAGACTGACAGACAGAGAGACAGTTAGATAAAAATAAAGGTAGGTAGATAGACAGACAAACAGATAGATAAATAGATAGATAGATAGATGGATAGATAGGTAGACAGACAGACCAACAAGATAGATAGATAGATAGATAGATAGATAGATAGATAGATAGATAGATAGATAGATAGATAGATAGACAGACAGACAGATAGATAGATAGATAGATAGATAGATAGATAGATAGATAGATAGATAGATAGATGGATAGATGGATGGATGGATAGATAGATAGATAGATAGATAGATAGATAGATAGATAGATAGATAGATAGATAGATAGATAGATAGATAGATAGATAGATAGATAGATAGATAGATAGATAGATAGATAGATAGATAGATAGATAGATAGATAGATAGATAGATAGATAGACAATTACTACACTTTAATTGATAAGTGACAATTATCACCTCATAACTTTGACATAAATTATTTAATGAAAGTATATTAATAATTTTTATTAGTCATTCATTACACTAAAGATTATCAATTTAATAAAAATATATTTCTGCAATGTAATTTTCACTACACTATTCTCACACAATGTTTAATCGTATGATACCATTTTTTGCTATCAATTTCAATAAATAATTCCCATTGATGTATCTATACTTATTTTGATTTACTCTTTAATAACTTCTAACTTAAATTACATCATAAGTAATATTAATATTAATAAAATTTGGCTGAGCTTAACGATGAGCAATTTCTACAAGCTAAACTTGTGATTCTTGTTAAATAACTTAAAAATGAATAATTACATGTGAAGTTTAACATGCATGATTCACTCTCTTATTTTAAATCTTAAAACTAATATGATTATATAATATCAATAATTATGCGCTTTTAACGCTCGTTAAAGAAGTTATATTTATTAATAATTTATTTAAAATTTAGCGCTTTCAAAGCTCCATGGCTTCATACTCATAGCTTAAAATCATAAATTTAAAATATACATAATAATCACTAACTCAAGTAGAAGTGGATATTATTCAAAGAATAGATGATAAAATAAAAATAATATTAATTTAAGACTTTTATATGGAAAAGAAAGTTCATGTTGAAATTTAAATAAAGTTCAGAAAGTCATTAAATTTAAAATAATTTTATACGAGAATCTAGGATTATCAAAGAGTGACATTTTCAGTATTGAGCAGGTTTCCACAGTAATTTAGTTACAGTTTAAATATTCATTTCTTTTTATGTACATTTATTTCAGAGTTCTAGGGTTTAGATTTATGATGCAAGATCCTGGGTTAACCATAATTATATCCCATTATTTTTGATACATTCAGGTTTTCACAAAATTTGAAGCAATTGGTGTTGTCATAATTGATTCACATTAGTAGTAGTTAACTTATAGTAGATTAGCTTATTGTTGATTAGCTGCTCCTGATGCGATTCTTACTGAAGTCAAATCTACGCTCAGTGTAAAATTCCCAAGGGCAAACTAGCAATTCATGTGAATTTTTTGGTGCACTTAAAATGCTTTTTATGTAATACCTAGTAATTTACCACTATTTTATGATATACAGTTAAAATGTTGAAGACCAGCAAGAAGAATAAAACAAATTGATTTTTTGTTACTACACTATTTATAATTCTAAACAGACAGTAAACAACCATTATATACTGGCTCTACTGTCATATTAAACCAACATTGTTTTTGTTTATTATGAGGAAACTCTCAATCCAAGTCATATGATAAAGACTTTTAAAAGAGAAGAGCAGCCATTTTATCTTTATACCTAAATGCAATTATATAGATCAATTATAAGTACCTTGGATTGAGATTGTAAATATTTTATATTATTCACTTTACTTCCATTTTCTTTATCATGCATATTAACACTCACAAAATTTTAACATTTACTGCATATTGATATTAAGAACTGTTAGAATTAATGTAATTGACTAAGATATTTACTAGCACAGTTTCAGATTGTAATTATAAACAGACAGTAATCAACCCCTACACGTGCACTGCACTGTCATATTAAAATAACATTTTTTTGTTGATTATGAAAAAACTCTCTTAATATTAACATGCAGTAAATGTTTAAATTTCACAAGTATTAATACATGTAATAAAAAAATGAAATATAAATAATATAAAATACTCATATTCTCATTCCAAGCTACTTATGATTTGCCTATATAATTGCATTTAGGTATAAAGATATACCAATCTTTTCAAAGTGTCTATCATGTGCTTGAATAGAGAGTTTTCTCATAATCAACAAACACAACTTTGGTTTAATATGACAATACAGTGTATGTAGTGTTTGATTACTGGCTATTTAGAATTACAATCTGAAATGGTGCTAGTAAATATCTTAGTCAATTACATTAGACTATTTATATTAAACTTTTACCTAAAAGAATGTTAATCTTTAAATTATTTTTAAAAAAAATATTGTAGTATATTTTCTACCTGTAGAAATAAGCACAACATTTATAACAAAGGAAGCAGCAAAAGTTACCTTATACGTAATAAAATTATAATATTGAGATTAATTAGTTTTTGATAATATGTCATATTCAACGTAATTTATTTTTGATTTTCTAATTCTAATTTCTTTATATTAAACCTTAATTTAACTGAATACATTCTGTGTAGTTTTAGTTGAAGTTTAGACATTAATTGAATTATTAAAAAGAAAGTTTTATATACAGTATATATTTACTAAAGAATTAAACTTTTTTGATTCTAAAAAAACAAACAAACTATTTTATCTTACAATTAAATAAAATTTTCTATATCTAAACTTGTATGTGCATCTATATCTATATACTTGCAAAATTTAGTTCTATTGTAAAATTTTATTTTGTAGTGCTTAGCTGGCTGTACTACTTTCTAATTTTAACATATAACATTAAATTAGGCTCATCCCTTCCTAATTGTATGACATAAATATGAAATAAATATCTCTATCCATTTCAGTATGTTAAGTTCTCTCAGTCTGAAAGATAGTATGGGATAACTAAGTCATAATATTTGATCACTATATTTGTAACTGATCATTTCTTGTCATCCTCTTAGCACTATTTCCTCTAGTTTCTTATATATTTCTTAAAAAATAAAACTTTTAATGAATAAATAATCGTTATAAATTTTAAAATCCAAAGGTTTTATAAATTGTATGGCATATATTATTGCTGTGAAATATTTGTTGTATGTGAATATTGATATAATAATTTTAATAATCTGTAACTGATTATGACTCATAATATTTCTATTTTTTAAATTTCCTTTTTTTTTGCATTATTTTAAAATCTTTAAAAATTCCATTCTTTATCACTTGAATCCAATACTTTTATTTGCTTATAGTTTTGACTCATAATATCAATGTCTCACATAGTATTAATTTATAAAAAAAGAAATTATTTTTAGTTAAATGACTAGTCTTTAGAAATGTTTTAATGCAATTTAAGATTCACACCAGAAAATGAGTAAGATTTCTGTGAAGAGTACTAGTCACCATTACATTTCAATTAAACATTATTTGCTGCACTAATTTACTTTCCATGCTGATTAGTTTTTTAGAGTAGAAAATTCATATATGCTGACAACATTGCATTTGTAACTCAAATAAAAATTGGGAAAAACATTATTTATAGATAGAACTATTTGATACCTATTTTCATAATTGGTAATTAATATCTAATCTTCAGAAATCAATTTCTTCTGCATTTTATCTTAATAACAAGAAAATAAATAGAAGATTGAATATAACTTTTGGGCCAAAATAAAATTAAATATTAATTTTATTCAACCAAATTTAGATGTTATTATATTAGCTTTTAGATTTACTCACATAAATGTCTCTACAAAACTAAAGCAAAAATTGTTTCCAAAATATCATTGATTGAAAAGCTTGTGGAAATACTTGTGTCTGCAGTTGTATATTCTACAATTATCATCACTTGTTTTGAAACATTGAAAAATGCTGTGTTCCCCTCTAAAGTTGTTATCATATCAAGCTAAAGTACTCATTTAAATATTATCATAAAGATCATTCTAAACAACTTGTTACCTTTTGATGTTAATAATTATAAATTTTTTGATATCAGAAGACATGAGAAGAGTTATTTTTATAAAATATTACATGACAAAAATTAATATTTATCAACCATTTTACATAGATGTAGCATCATTTTCTCACCTACTTAACATAAATCATTTTGAGATGTTGGTCTACTCTGGATGCCCAACACAAGGTAAAAGACGCCAGGTACATCACCACTGACAAATATGCATTTAACAAAAAAGACTCCTGCATCCCCCTTTCAAAAAAATGAACAACTTAAACAACTAATTTGCTATTCAAATATGCTAATTACTTATTCTCTTTAAGCCCACATTTTTCTTTCCACCATCAATGCCATGACTATGACTAGTATAATTAATTAATCGAAAGTGCACTGGGAAAATTTTGTTAACTTTACAAATTTAAAGCTTATCTTGTATACATTTATGCATATATGCTGTTTGTACATTTCTCTGAGAGACTTCTTACTAAAAATTTTTGACATTAGATGTTAGGAAAATGGTGTAATTAAAATTTCATTTTAATAAAAGTATAGAAGTTAATATGGTTAAACTATAACTTTACAAAAAAGGTATAATATATCAATTAAAGGTAAACATTTTAAACTTTCTATAAACTGTTTTAGCATTGTGCACATCTGTTTTATAAACAGAATGTCAGATTCACCTCTTTATGCATATAAATAATCCCCAAATCAAGACTCATCTTGATATTAATTGGACAATGCTTTACATTTATATGGAAACCTGTATATTAAAGCAGAAATTCATTCTATTTCTTCCAGAATTATATCCTCATTGAAGATGTACACTAGCCAAAAAATAATCTGGGGATTTGGTTATAGCACCATGAGAATTTGCAGAAGGGAACAAACAGAGTATTCATCTACTTTATAAAAAAATCCATAAATTATAATTATAAAAGTGTTAAGACATGATGTATGATTGTTGAAATTATTATTATTGTTCCTGCGCAGAAATTTTTTCTTGGATGATCCGATATAACAACACGATTTAGTGTTCATTGCTTATTCAAGCTTACAATAGATGGCTCTGGAATAAATAGTTATTTTTCATAATGCATGTGCTAAAAGTAATTGGAGTCATATGATGGTCTGTTTGATATGTGGAAGTATTTGAGTTAGTCTAGTCATGAGGCAACTTTCTAGTCTATAAAATGGTTTAACTCCAATAAACTCACAAAACTGATCCATTGTGTATATTTTTATTTAATCAGTTTTTTCTTTAATTATATATTATTTTTAAATTGGAGCTAACCAAAAAAATTGTAAGAAATCAGTTTTTATAAAAAGGAAACGAACACTAACAATTTTTAAAAATTGTGTAAAATCGAGTGTACCTTCTCACAATAATTTATTTTACTGTTTGTAAATTACAACTGCATATATATGTGAGTAATAAGATATGACTGATTGGCAAATCAAAATTATAAATTACATTTTTAATACAAGATTAATTAGGTGAGTTTTGTTGATTTATGTTAGTGATATTAAATAGAAATGTATAAAAGTAAAATTAATTTAACTATCTCAAAATCTCAATTCCTTATTCATTCAAAATATAAGTCAAATTAGTTTTAGTTTAGATTTCATGTAATTTGTAATAATTCAAATATTTTACCAGTTTGAAAAAACACTTCAATAGATCTGTCAGATTGTGTCCTGCTAAAAGTTTTTAAGGAATGTGTTAAATGTAGATAAAATAGCTTTTAAATAACCCACTGCAATGCAAGGATCTCTGCAACAACTCCTTCATAGTTAAACAGTGAATAAGAATTTATTACTTGCCAAGTGCTGAGAATTTGGAATATAAAATTAGACATTCCTTTACTGACCAATAATCGATGGTTATCTGGGTAGAATATGAGATGATTATTTTTAAAGAAATCTTAAGCACAATTAAAGTGTAAAAAATTAATTTACTTAAGAAATATTTGAACTCAAGTTGTGTGCATGAAAGATAGATACATTATACAAATAACTTGATCATATGATATATATATAAATTCTTGATTGTTTAAATATGAAATAATAATTTTATAATAAATTTTTTAGGAGACCAAATAAGATTTGAACACCAAGGTATTAACAGTTTTTTTTTAAATTCGCAAAAAAACAAAAACACTTTTTTTTTGTTACTTTTCTTGTTGACTGGGAATCAATGTAGGGATTTTGGTCTCTTAAACCTGTTATTCTTACATTTGTGCTAACTTAGAGATAAGATTTACGATTTACCTTTTATGTTTCAATAATCATCAACATAAAAGCTTCACATTTCACTATTAACTCTACAGTATTTGTAATGCAATTATTAGCACATTTGAGGTAGTTTTATAGTAAGTAGTTTTTGGAGTCATAGTTTTTGTGGATTGGCTCTTGAACCAATATTATTGCATTTGGAGATGCAAATATAATGATTTAAAGATGTCAGAAAAGAAAGTCAACCATTTTTCCAATGATAATAATGTCTCTCATGCAAAAATTATTCTTCATAACAAATATTTAATCTTTTTCTAAAAATATATACACAATTTATTTTTAAAAAATCTAGGGCAACCAAATCCAAAAACATTACTATGATAATTTACAGCCAGATTTTCAAAAAATAATTCAAATGAATTTGCAAATCATGTCCCATTTTTATATCAATGGCAATCTATTTGTCAGATAAAAAATGGCTGCTTTTATTTGATCTCTAGTTTGTTATATAATAATAAATCAATATACTAGAAAAGAGTGAAATCTTTTATTAGTGGTTACTTTTATTTTAATATTAATCAAGCCAGTTTATAGTTTCAAATATTAATTCAGATGTCTAACAATTTTAACATAAATAAAATACAGTTTATCAAATAAATAATACCTATAATATAAACCTATTAAAGGTACAATTAACTCTAAAAATGTTACTGCCATGATTCATAGGCCAAATTTTCAAAGAATCATTTAATTAAACTTGAAAAATAAAGTTCCTTTGTATTTATCAGATAAAGAATGAAAATTTTTTGGCTAGTGAATTAACATACTAACATTTTCAATCTTATTTAATAGATTTATATTTTCAATGTTATTTATTTGATAAGCTAGAGTTTATTTACAGGCTCCTTAAAATTAAATTATTTTTATATCTTTTTCCAGCAACTTTTTTTTTTCCTGATTAAATGTGTATAAACAATATCTACATAAAGAAGTATGAATTTGTATAACAAAAATATACTTTTGTCTTTTTAATCCCTACAGTCAGGCTGAAAACTATATTATATCAATATACATGATTTTAATTATATGTTAATAAAAAAAATGTAAACAAATCAACAAAATTATAAATAAAAATATAACACTAAAATTTGTAAATTTAACACATTTTACAATACAACAGTAGCCATTTTTTTGTCTCTAGATGTCATATACAATCATTTTTTTTTTTAAAAAAATAAAAATTTGTAAATAAATTTTACAATTCCCAGCAACAGTTTTCCATCTCGTACGCTATCATGTTTATTAATAATATCAATAATTATGTGCTTTTAATGTTCGTTAAAGAAGTAATATTTATTAATAATTTATTTAAAGCTTAGTGCTTTCAAAGCTCCATGGCTTCATACTCATAGCTGTGTTTATTAATACAATTTCTTCAGTTTATCATAAAACATATACATTTTATTCTTTATTATTTTTTTTCAAACTTGATGTACAATATTTCATGTAATAAAATGTTTTATAAACATAATGCTAAAAGTGTTACAAAATTTAGGAATATGCTTGAAATTGATACTGACTTAAAAATATCAATAGTTACTTAATAACAAGATTTATAAAATAAAATTTATTGAAAAAAACAATATCATCCTGAGCATATTCAATTACAATGAAAATCGTCATTTCACTATTTATTTTATTTAAAAAATATGGCACGGTAAATTTTTTTCTTATTATTTTTTCAGTGAATGAATGAATAGACGCAATAAAAAATATGTAAATGTGTTCCCTCAATTTATTGATAACTTTTTTTTCTTTAAATTTTGCTTACACTAAATTTATATTTAAATGATATAATCATTTTACCTAATTATAATCATTTATCATTTAATAGCAAGTTAAAATAGGAAAGGGGGATAGGGGGTAACACAGTATATACCTTAATTTTAAAACAAGCTATGGAAGGCAAGAAAAATATAAGCTACTTAAACATAATAAATCTAGCAGGCAGGCATGTGCTATATTATATTCTGCATGGATATATGGATATGTATTTGCATGTGAGCAAATACTTATTTTTAGTATATATATGACATAAAAATATATATTTTAATGAATATTTAAAATACTTTATTACTTAATTTTTAATATTGATTAATGAAAGGTTGTTGTTACCTGTGGTATATATATAATATAGGTTATTGATTCCACCCCCCCCCCCCTCCCTCTTCTTTACACAAATTAAATAAAAAAATTGAATATTGATTAAGGTAATTTAAGTTATTAAAAAGAGAATAATAGCAAACTCTCCAGGCAGTAGTCCCACCCATGCAAGCCATAGTAATCAATGGATGCTAGAAAGTTTGTGCATAAAATCCCTATTGCCTATTCATCCAACATCCCTACAGCCATTTTTTAGCTATTTATTTAATTATAAAACAATGAGTCCAAGAAGAAAAACAAAAAATGTTTACAATCCAAGATAATTCACATGTGTAGCCATACAGATCTGAACCCAGTTCAGAATCTTTACATTTTGGTGTTTTTGGTTCTTTTAATAATCACAATCACCATTATCCCATGGGCAGTATTAGTATAAAATTACTAAAACATCACATGATCACCATTTTTTATGCTTACATGAGCTGTTAAAACAATAGCAAACTCTCCACATACCAGGGCCACCCAATGCAAACAATAATAAACAACAGATGCTAGAAGGTTTGTGCATAAAATTCATATCTAATACCTACTCATCCAATATCCCCAGATGAGTTCTGACTTGTAGCTTTCATCAGAGTTTTCTACTATTTTTGTTACTATTTTACCAGCTTGTATAGGCATAAGATTTGGTGATCATATAATATTTTAATGGTTTTATATCTATCCTGCCCATTGGATAATGATGACTGTGGTTATTAAAAAAAGCAAAGACACCAAAATGTATAGAAAATGAACAAGGTTCAGATCTGCATGACTATATAAGCAAATTCATTAAGGTTGAAAGCATTATTGTGTTTAGATCTTGGACTCATAGTTTTATAATTAAATAAATAGATAAAAAAATGCCTGCTGGAGGGTTGCATTAGATCCTAAGATCTAAGTGCAGTTCTCTGAAATCCAAAGTTCCGCACTGATGAAAGCCACAAGCTAGAAACCGTTTTGGGGATATTGGGTGAGTAGGCACTAGATAGAAATGTTATGCACAAGCCTTCTAGCATTCATTGCTTATTCTGGCTTGCCCTGGGGAGAGCAGCACTATTGTATGAAGAGTTTGCTGTTCTAATAGCTTGTGTAAACATAGGAAATAGTGATCATGTGATGTTTTATTAGTTTTATAATAACATTAAAAATATTAACTAATAATAATAATAATAATAATAATAATAATAATAATAATAATAATAATAATAATAATAATAATAATAATAATAATAATAATAATAATAATAATAATAATAATAATAATAATAATAATAATAATAATAATAATAATAATAATAATAATAATAATAAATAATAATAATAATAATAATAATAATTTTATAAAACACTAAATAAATTTGGTGCACATAGTGTTATTGTTTTTTAAAAATAAATAGCCTAGAAATTTTGAGATTTGTATAATCTGTTTATTAGACAATTGGAGAATTTTCTGCAACTGGGAAGTAATCATGGCTATAACTAAATTCTGTAAGGTTAATTTTATTTTTATGGTGGGTTAAAACATTAAGATTTTTTTCTAGCTGTGGAAGCAAATCCTAATTAAGTGTCTCCAAAATGAATCAAAGTAAACTACAAAAAATTCTCACCTTCTCTAGCAATTTGATTAATATGCAAAAGAATTTACATGAAAAATTATTAACAAGAAATGATTAATTGAAATTTAAATATGCAATTATGATTGGGTTAACAGGATACATAGTCAACAGGCAAGCAATTATAAAATTCTAAAGACTAAGAATATTTATACTAATGATAATAAAGATTCATCAAATTAAAATCAAACTTTTTGTTAAAACATCTTTATGTACATAAGTTTCGATGATTTAACCTATTAATTTCAATAAACTGTTTTAAACTTAATGTCTTCCTTCAAGTTTGTGACGATGATATTTAATTGTATTTATAGATTGGACTATTTCTATCATCCAATATTAAATATTGAAGAACTTAAAATTTAACTTTATTTAAATTTTCAATTACATTCAACTATTAGTAATAGCATACAGATTAGTATATGCACAATATTATAAATAGTAAATATTCTCCTTTCTTTTTTAAGTGTTTCTGCCTTGACCAGTGATAGTACTAGCATGGAAATTAATTCTGGAACATTAGATTCTTGAATATTGAATTTTGAGATAACTCTCTAACAACTGCCATTCTAACAAACATTGAAATTTAATTAGTTATTATTGTTTATATTTTAAAATGCTTTATAAATAACACATATAAATTGTAGTTAATTCTATAATTTAAATATACTAAGTGTTTATATGATTTAAATTTTGTTTGACAATAACATAAAAATTTCATGTGGATTTATTTATTATTAATAATTAAAGTCGTAAATTTTTTATTATTTGAATAAATAAATTATTATAGTTTAAAGAAATAAATACAAACAATTTTATATAAAAATGCTATAGATTTGAATAGATTATATATGAACTTAAGACAATATCAAATAAATTATTTGAGATCGTTAGACAATATAAATATTTTAAATTCTAAGTGATTATTTGAATTTTATTTTATATGTGTTAAAGTAATAAATGTTGAATATTTACAATAATTTATTTTAATATTTTTGCAAGTAATAGCATAACTTAGTTAACTTAAGTTCATAGTTTTATCTAATGTTTATTTATGAAGATATAGAGTGCAAGATGTGTATATATGATAATTATATAAAATGAATATTATTAACAGATATGTGGATGTTATATTATTTCAAGTTGGATTTATATTCCACATATATTGTTCAGTCTTGAATTTTCAAAAATAGCAGATATGAAAATTTCTGCTTTATTTGAATTATTATGATAAACATGCTTGCAAATCCATTCCTGCACTATGTTGAATAAGAATAGTTGTACAATGATTAGTTTGCAGCTTATTAATGCATACTTGTATGATAATGTTTATGCATACACTGAGGCAGATAGATGTACTGTAATGAGATAAGAATGATGTTTGAGTATCTTTCTTTCATTTCTTTGATTTTATTTAAATAGTATGTTTTGTATTGGTATTTTACACACATAACTTGTCTTAGCCTATTCATATTAAATGCAAATGAATGATAAAGTGTTTTAAGGTTACTGTTAGTAACAAATTTACTTTATTAGAATAAACATGTATAATATGACAATATACTTTGGTCACAGGTCTTACACTTATGTCTAAGGATTTTATCTGATATCATTTTAATGTTTAAATATCTAGAAAATGAATTTATGCACAAACATGTTATGTAATACATTTAAATATAATAAATTATATTATAGGATTTAAGCAAAATTTACTAATAGTTATTCTAAAATTTAAATCCCAAATAATGGAGTCTCATAAAATAAAATCATATAATTAATAATTATAAAGTTTTGATTTTATTTTAATATATGTAATTTGCTGTTTGTATTTTACTGAATTTGGGCTTTCTATTATGTGCTGAGCAATTGCAAATATTGTTAATAATCATTAATAAAGTATTGTAAATTTTGGCACTATGATAACCCAACTATTTATTTTCTTTAATTGTTAATTTTTAAATATTTATAACATATGCCTTAATTAAATATACATGTAAAAACTATAAATACCTATTATAAATGTACTATATGTAAGTTCCAAATAATTTTAACAGTAAAAATAATAAATATCTTAATTAATCAGTAACACTTTTGATTATATAGTAATCCTTATCAATTGTACAATAATACCAAAGTTTAATATCACGTGATTTTCCATGAGCTGTGGAGAATCACGTGATATTAAACTTCGATATTACTTTACAGTTGATAAGGATTACTACAAAATCAAAAGTGCTACTGATTAATTAACATACACATTTTATTTTTACCATTAAAATTATTTGGAACTTATATATATATATATGACAAAAGAACATGTATGACCTAGGGTTCATATGTATTTTCTAATAGCTATGCTAATTCTCTTAATATTTAGATCTACAATAATTTTAATAAATCCTTTACATTAATAAGAAGCACCAAAAGGCAAATGCTATATTATTTCCTGTAAGAAATAGGCCTTTTGATAAATATGAATAAACCTTAACAAACCACAAAATTGAAATTTTCATCATCATCAATGTTGATTACTTTTCCAAAATTCATATTCATTCAGCCTTTTTTTTAAGCAGCCTAACTTCTTAAATCATTTATAATTTGTTTATAAGTTTCTGTAAATACAATATATATATATATATTAAAATTTTGTTTATAAATGAAGATTTTTGTGATTGGTCTATTTTAATATTTATGCTGTAATGTTTTAAATAAATTCTTGGTTCTTAAATAAATCATCAAATAGTCAATATTTTTAATAATTTCTTATCTAATTACTTAAAAATAACGAATTTTATTTTGTAAATTAATACTCAGTCAGGTTATAAACTAGCATATATATATATATAAACTATTCCATCTTATACTATCTTGTTCTGATACAGTTAAATGAACTGTAGTGAGAACAAAAATGTTTTTAAGTTTTTCTTTGTTTTCTGAAGATGTCATTCATAAGCATTAGTAAAATATTAAAAATATAACACAACCAAAATGTATTAATCCTAGTAACTAATCAAACTGACTTTATATTGATTGTACTACTAAAAATTTAAAATTATTCAAACTTTAAAAAAATTGTAAAGGAGTTTTCTGTTAACTGAAAGGAGATCCTTTGATTTCTCTTTGAGACCTTAAAGAAAGTAAGATGAATTCCCAATGTTTTTTCTATACAGGCTTTCATTGCAGCTGCTATGTGTTTATTCATATAGTAAACGAAAATGTTTGAACTGTCCACCAATACACATAAGTGAGCATAGTAAGTTTAATAGGCTTTTTATTTCTAAGTTTGAAATCAAAAAAATACTATGTCTTTCTTCTCAGGTACTTGATAGTTTTTAACTGAAATATCAGTCAACTTCTTGAAGACAGAATGAATACATGTGTAAATAATCTTTTTTAAATATATATTTCAATCATGACAGACAAAACTAAATTATGACCCTTATTCTTAGAAGACATTAAAGTTGTCATCTAGGGAAGCAGTTGACAAGAGAAAATGGAGGGTGTTAAGAATTCCCTGATTGTGGATTAAGGCAGCCATTCATTGACAACTTTTTATTTAGATACCTACAAATGTTGATCATATTCAAGTAAAGAAAGACTACACAAATTGGGAAAAGAACTGTCTAATGTTAAATGGAACATTGTTGAACTTTGTAAAAGTAAAAAAATGATGAGATATTGGTTTTAAAAATGAATCTGTATTTTACTACTAAGGCACAAATATTAGAAGTAGAAATGAAGTGGGATTTATTACAGATAAAAAGTAGAAGAGCACTTAATGAAGATTAGTGATATCTCAGACAGAGTGATAAGATATATTAATGGAAGATAATTCAGATTTATGTTCCATTAAGTACTCATTATGATGAAGACATAGAAGATTTTTATATAGATGTACAAAATACTTTTGATCAATATAAATAACAGTTTAAAATTGTCCAAGGGAACTTTAATATTAGAATTAGAAAGTGATTGAAAGATAGTTAGATAAATTTAGCTATGGTGATAGGGATGAAAGAGAAAACAAACTTTTGAAATTTTCAGAAAAAGAGAAATTATATATTATGAATTTCTTTCTTTCAGAAAAATGTAAATGGACATGGAAGCATCAAAAGGATGTTATAGCAGAATTGGATTATATTTTGACTAACAGAAAATATGTATTTCAAGATTATAATGTTCTTAATACATTCAACACAGGAAATGATCATCAGTTAGTAAAATGTAAGATATGTGTTAGTGCAAAACTAAAGATATGAAAATTATTAAGAAAAACATGTATTAATACTTAATATTCCTAATCTTCATAATTACTCTAATAAATTTAAATTAAAACTTTCAACTCATTTTAAAATATTAACTGATTTTTGAACATAGTTCAGACTTGTCTGAAAATAATAATAATAAGATAACTGATAATTTTTTGAAAACTATAAGAAAGATAACTGGTAAAAAATACAGCAATTCATCAGTAAATTGTCTATCAAACAAGACAATATGTTGTAATGAAAAATATTCTAAAATATAAAAACAATGCTAATGAAAAACCTTGTCTCATAAACAGCAAAATTCCCCTGTTGGATGAGCCAAAAATGTAATGGACAATTAATAAAATAATAGATGAAAAACTGTCTGACTTACAAATGACCACCTATATTAGCAAGCTATAAAATATAATAGATAAATGTTGTACTTAGACAACAAAAAATATAATTAATAAATAAAAAAATAAACGAATTAATCCATAAATTGGTTTTATGATATAACTTACATCTACAGTGGACTCTTGAATTTTTATGGTGCCAATAAGTCCATTTAAGTATTTTGCTTAGCAAAGAAGGTAAAGTTCAATAAATAATATTTTACTCGCTAATAAGATATACTATGAGATATACATTTAAATATTTTAATTGTAAATAAATTGTGTAATAAAATAGTTTTATAATGTTTTTTATACAATAGGTAAATTGAAGTATTTAGGTTGATAATCATAATAATATTTATTAAAACAGGCAAAAACTCACTATATGTATTGCCACTCACAGCAAACTAGAGTAATCAATGGATGCCAGAAGGCTTGTGCATAAAATCCCCATCTAGTGCCTACTCATCCAATATTCCCAGACTAGTTTCTGGCTTGTGGCCTTCGTCAGTAAGGAGTCTTGAATTTGCGAGCACTGCACCTAGATCTTAGTATCTCACTGATGAAGGCCACAAGCCAGAAACTAGTCTGAGGATATTGGATGAGTAGGCATTAGATGGGGATTTTATGCACAAGCCTTCTGGAATCCATTGATTACTCTAACTTGCTATGAGTGGCACTACATACAGTGAGTTTTGCCTCTTTTAATAACAGTTATAAGCAAGCATATGATCATGTGATGTTTATTGGCTTAATATTTATTAAAGTGAACATTAACTCATTGTGGTGTCTAAGACAAAGAACATAGTTTTAATTTTACCAACTACAATCTAATATCATACAATGTATATTTATAATTTGTCCCTGCTGATTGAAATTAATAGAAATAATCTAAGATGAAAATTATTAATACATACAATCATAAAGAGTTAATTATAAATTCTTTCTCACAAACAAAAATGTAATAAAATATTAACATTATTATCTTTATATATTTTTTTCCTTTAATATGTTTTATATCTTGGACTTAAGTAATGTTTTTCTTTTATAATCATTATTAAAATAATTTTAATAAATTATATAGAATATTATTTACGTTTAATTTTGATTTGTCTTAAAAAAAGGGAATGCATTAATAATTGATTTAAGTCTTAAATACATGAATCCATTATTTAAGTTTGGAATTAAAAGATAAAATTACCTCATAATTAAGATTATGAATAAAAAAAGACTTTGATAGATATTTCATCATTAAGCTAAATATTATAGTCTTAACTATTATTAACAAGTGAAATTTAATTTTATATAGATAATTTTTAAAAAAATTTCTTTTAGCATCTGTTACCAAGTTTGGCATATATATAATTTTAGCTTAGATTCCACTATCCCACAACATATTCCTTGGCACATCGATGTTAATAACCACAAATGTAATGTTCCATGAACATTTTTATCCTTAAATGATATTCAATCATTCGTTTATGATGCATGATAAATTTTCATAATTTCATAGCTTCATGGCAGTTAAGCATAACATTTGTTGTTGTAATCTTTCCATTTTAGTCATAAAGATATCAAATGATGGGAAGTTCATTTCCCCTAAATAATTTTTCTATTCACAATACATATTTCCTTATTATAAGTCCAGAATTTATTTGTAAAAGTAAGGTAAGATAAAACATAAAATTTTAAGCAAATGAAAGTATGTACGTTCTCCTTGCTGAATTTGTTTGTATAGCTATAGCAACACATGCAATCTTTTTCTTTTCCTTTTTTTTAAAAACACTAGCTCATGAACATATGATTTTTTTTTAAAATCCTAATAAAACATTGTTACCACTCAATAAAACTTAGTAAGACATTTCATTTTTAAATTTAATAAATAAAGTACCCATTCACTCTTCATTTAACTCAGATTAACCAACATATTTATTAAATATAAGACCTTTAATTATTTTCTTTATTTAGTTATTTATACACTACAAAGACAAAGGGAATTACAGATGGCATCATGAGTACATCACAATGTAAAGAAAAGAAGAACTATGAAAATTTTTAAAAAATAATCCCTAGAAAGAATATCTAGGGTTTTGTAAATTGATACAAAAAATATGTGAAAATGTAATTGTGAATTAATCAAGGAAAATTATAGAAGAGAATAAAAGTCTAAACCATGTCAAATAACATCTTGGTATTGGAAGGAAAGTTGTTTCAAAAGTAATAAGAAAAAATAGAACTATTACTAAGAAGAAGGGTGTCATCATAAAATTGTAAGAGTTATATAAAAATTATATAGTAATAAAAAACAAAAAATAACCTCTACAATTGTCACATCTTCTGAATTGCCAAACATTTTATGTGAACAAATGAGACATGCAATAAAATCTATAAAGAAGGAAAAGCTGCAAGAAAAGATAAAGTTATTGTGATAAAATAAAAAAAAAATGTTAGCAATATACATATCAAATGTTAATGATAAAAATATATTACATGATTGGAAGAATTAAGAAGTAATACTGATATTTTAAAAACATAAATAAAAAAAAGAAATTATAGACCTATCAGTTTTCAACAAGTTCTATATAAGATCTTTCCTAAAATAATTAAATTTCATTTTTAGTAAACTCTGGAATCTAATCAACTAAAAGAACAAGTCGAATTTAAAAATAGTTATGGTACTTGTGAATAATTCAACCGATGACGTTTTTGACTTTAGGATTTGTAGACAATAAAAAGGCATTTGATTCTATAAGTATTTCCAAGCTGATTAAAGCTTTGGACTATCAATATATTGGCTCAGGATACTGCCATTTTTAAAGAATAGCTATCAAAATGCAATAGCAATGATTAAATTACTTGATGCTATTATGAAGAAAACTAAAGAAGGCTATTTGACAGGTTGATTCCATATCTTCAAAACTATTCATACCCATTTCACAACAATTATTTTGTGCATTAAATTGGAAGCTAATGGAATAAAAGTAAATGAAGATTATTTAAGTCTAGTAGATTTTGGAGATAACATGGTTATTTTTGAAAATAATGCTTCAGAAATTCAGGAAATGTTGCAGACATTATCAGATAAAAGAAGGTAGAATTAAAGGTAAAAACTAAAAGGAATAATGTACAATGGATTTTCTTGGGGAAAAAAAGGTTGATAATCATGAATTAGAAGCTAATAATTCCAAATATCTTAGTCACATTCTCAATGCAGATGAAAATATAATGGATAAAATTATTCATAGAATTCATTTGGGATGAAGTAATTTAATAGAATTAATTTAATATTAAAAGGAAATGTGCTTTTGGGTTTGAAAGGAAGAATTTTTAATATATGTGTTTTATCAGAGCTTACTTAAAGATCTTAGACTTGGATCTTTAATAGAAGAGCAATACATATATATCAAATCAATCAACAAAATATGAAGAGATGTATTTTAGAACTAGAAAGAAGAGATTGAAAATAAAACATATAGATGATTAGCATCATTGAAAGAATTAAGAGAATAAAATGGAACTGGGATAGCTATCTTTCTAAAAGAGATGGACAGTTGAAGTTTTAAATTGGATTCCAATGCATCATAAAAGATTTGTAAAGAGACTACATGTCAGTTTAATGAACAAATAAGAAAGTTTTCTAGTGTGGTGTGAAGAAGAAAAGCTATGGCTTAAAGAAATGAATTAAACCTGAAGAGATCTTTATCTGAAATGGATTGATAATGATGGGAAATGACATTGATGAAATTATAAAAAATGCACTAAAATTCAGATAGAGAGAGAAAGCCAGACAATTGTTTTCATTTTTCTTAAAATATTTCATGGATCTTTAAAAGAATAGAATGACTCAAATATAAAATAAAAGATTCTCTATCATTGGCTGATATAAATATTGTTCTATCAGAAATAAGCTTAACATTTCCTTTTGTGTAGCTATATGTTTTATTAGAAATTGTTTATATTTAAATAAAACTTGTAATTGAAAAGTTAATTAATTGCTCTGAAACGCTATAGTTAAGAAATTACTGTGCTCTTTGCAGATTAGCCCAGTGGAAAGAAGGGCAAATTCAGAACTTAAAGCTGTCTGGATCAAATACAAAACTACTCAGATTATTCAACTGAATGAAACTATTGATATCAGTGAATAAACATTATTTAGCCTCTCAACTTACGATATTCCGATATTCCGACACTTGTAAAATGTTCAACATTCTATTCAGGGGTAACTTGTGATTGTTTTCTTCACAGTTAGTTTTTTTTTTTTTTTTAGTAATTGTCAGAGTTTAAATTATGTTTTAATGAATAAATAACATTTATTATTCACTTTAAAAAAAAAACAAAAAACAAATACATTAATAATACAGTAAATTTATTTTTTATCATACTATTTAATTACTTATAATAGCATCTGCAATGGAGAGCTATAAGAAATCCAATCCGTAATCATAAATAGTTCTCCTTAGTAGTAACATAGTCAGAGCTGTAATAAACTCTATTAATATAACAACTTAAATATTTATTGCTCCTCTGACTCCCCAACATTAATAAACAGTAGCTAATTGGTTCTAATAAAGAATTACATGTTGGTTAGTAAAATAAATTTCATATAAATTCAAAATGGTTAAAATAAATTCAGAATCTAATTAGTATTGTGTTATAATGCTCCTCCTATCATTATTTGGCCTTAAGCAGTTGCTACCTCATCACTATGGTTCTGCCTAGAACTGTGTCATGTTTTATTTGCAAATGATCTTATAATTTTACGAAACACTTAATGAATGTTTAATTAAATGAAACCTGTAAAGGATATAATTGATAAATAAATTTCACTATATGTAAGCAAAAGTTACAAGTTTACTCTGCTCTACTAAAAGGAAAAAGAATTGAATGCTGGTGATTATATTTATTTAGGTCAAAAAGCAATTGGTATGAGATGATTAAGTGAGGAAATAATTCTAAGAACAGTATTACAAATCACTTTGAAATGTATTTGAGTAAGATAATTACTGCATTTATAATATATACATTGACATTTTATCATTATGCTACCCAGAAAATAAACAAATAAATACTGTAGATTGATATATATATGTTCTCTGCCTAAAGATAGATTGAAGTAATTAGGCTACAGAGAATTACAGGCAAAGCAATCAAGATTGTATGATGTCACCATGATAATTTGACATTGTTTACCACCACTTGGATAAATTTCTTCTACCATCTCAATTTTTGAGGGTACAAACAGAAAATATTAAAAAGATATATTGTGAAAATGTGGCTGCCATAAGTTGATACAAGAAAAAATCAAGATAGTCATTATCTATTATGAGAAGACATATAAAAGCATATTCAGTAATACAATTGTCATCTGAGTCATATTCATTTGCTTATAAATGCAAGAATAAAAACCCATAATTTTTAGTAATTTTCTAATTGAATATCCTGCCATGATTTGATAAATATTTAAATCCTTTATATTTTATTATTGGGTCCAGAATAGACAGTATCAAGCAATTTAAATTATCGCCAAAGGTTACAAGGGTCTCACAACATAGTAATAACATGTCTTTCTACCAACCCCTTCATATGGATCTTGAACTTTTTATAGATCAAGCTTTTATTTTTTTACCCAACAATAGATCCATAAACAATACAGAAAGCCAGCTAATAGTGGAGTAAATAGATAACTAGTGACATTTAGCTGGAGAGTGAAAACTAACCTGGGTTATACAGATGATGAAAGACTACAAATAAATAATACACTAATACATAATTTATAGAGCTCAATCAGAGATAAAAACATTATGGATCCATTGTAGAATAAAGGTCTCTTCTAAGTTTAATCCAATCTCTTTCCACAACATACCAGAAAATTTTCTTATTTCATTCATCCATCTCATATCTGGTCTTTTTCAAGATTATTTGCAATCATTTGATATTCCATTCAAAACTTCAATTGTTTATCTATTACCATCTCTTTTAGGAATAGCCAGCCCAGCTCTATTTCCATCTCTTAATTTTTTCAATGATGCATTGATAACTATTTACTCATTTATTCCAAGTATTTCATTTTCGATCTATTTTTATCATTTCTAAGATATATCTTTCCATATTTTGTTAAGTGGTCTGAAGTCTCTATATTGCTCTTCTCTTAAGCATTCAAGTGATTCACAAGAACTGGTAAAATACATTTATTAAAAATCTTCATTTTCAAATACATAAGCATATTTCTTTTTAATATTAAGCTTCTATCTGTATAAATAATCTGATCAAAATAACTGTAGTTATTCTTCTAATTCATGATTTGTTTATCTTTATTTTCTTTTTTTTTGAGAAATACATTGAATATTATTTTAGTTTTTTTAGCATTGTCCTTAAACGTTCTTTCTTATTTACATCTGATAATTCTTGCAACATTTCCTGAAGCTCTGAAATAATATTTGCTAAAGTAGCTATATCATTTTGAAAACAGATGACTTAAATAATCTCTATTTATTTTAAATCCCTTAGCTTTCCATTTTAATCCACAAAATACTTCTTGAAAAAATGCTGTAAAAAGTTTTAAAGATTTGGAATCACATTGTCTTATATCTTTTTCAACATTAATCTTCTTAGTACTACCATACAATCTAATCATTGATATTTTATTTTAATAAATACTCCTCAGAGTATAGCAATATCCTGGATTCATATCTTGATGATCTAATGCTTCAATCAGTATAGAAATGCTTACAGAATGGAAACACCATAGCAACTCCTATCTATAATCCTTTCTATACTTTCTCTCAATATTTGGAATTGATCCATTATACTAAAACCAGCTTTAAACTCAGTTTGTTTTTTTAATTAGTTAAAATCCAAAGTTTGCTATAGTAGAGATGTAATCATCTTAGTAAAGATTTTGTGTAGAACTGATGAATCTGTAATTTTTAATCTTTTTTATCATCTTTCTCAAGTATCAATATTACAATTGCATTACTCCAATTCATTTGATACATTTTTATCATTTAGACATTCGATATATAATTTCACTAACAATGTTTCTATTTTTTCATCTGCTTCTTTTAAAAAAAAACAATAATAATTCTATAATTTCGAAGAGTTTTTCCATTCTTCATAGATTTAATTGGATGTCTCACTTCTTCATTTTAACTAATGGGCAATTCAAAAAATTTAATAACTGTAGGGCATACTTTGTTTTCTTGTTCTTTATTTTTGAACTTTTCTTTAGTATGTGTAACTGAATTTGCATTTAATATTTCAAAACTAAAGATAATCAAATAAAATGATTTTAACATAAAAGTGCCTTCAAATATTTGCATTATATTTTTAGTAAACTTAAGCACCAAAAATAAAATAAAAATGTGAGATGAAAACAATACCTAAATGAAATAAAAGATAATTTTAGAGATGTTAAAACATAAATAGAAATAAGAGAGAGAAGATGAACAAAATAGGAAAGAATAACAGTGTTATACATTTGGAAAGATGGACAAAGTCTTTATGTGCTAGCTAAAAAATATGAACTAAAGAAAAGTTGATCAGGAGAACAATGGAAGCCTAATAAAACAAATGTTATATTTTATTGTCATATAAACTTCAATGAATGTGTTTTCTGTGATGACCATATAAACTATCCTAATCAACAGATTTTTTTCATGAAATTTGGGAAAAATCTTGTCACTTTGCAATAGAGTTAAGAGGACTCATCACATGAGGAGAAATGCAGCATGAATATATTAATATACTGATTTACTTATTGCACAATCAATTTACCAGACTGACATTTCTTACTTTTCTCAGATGTAATAGATCCAAAAATATTGTGGACACATAAGGTCCAAATTGAAGAACTGTTGACAACACAGATAAAAACAGAAACTACGTAAAAAGTTAGAAATAAAAAAAAAAAAGCAATTAATACTATTTTTGACAATCTCAAAAACACTTATTATTTAATACTTATAATTTATTAATATATATGATGTGATGTAAAATGTTTTTCCCCTTAAATAAGTTTTTTTACCGAGATATTTTTTCTTTTTCCAAAATCATTATATATAACAATTAATTCATCTACTTTTTAAGTTCCTATTATCTATTTTTTTCTCCAGCCTTAGTTCATTTTTTCCCTCTTATTCTATTTTAATAAAATCTGTTTTGTTAGTTTCCACTCATATACTTCATTTCATCATAAAGATCTAAAATAAAAATAAAAAAAACATAAATCTTCACCACTTTCATATTCTCATCATCATTAAATTTCTCTTAATTTTTATAAAATTTATCCTGATTTTTTTTAAACATCCTACACTCCAAAAATAAGTTTTCAATAACTATCTTCTCATAAACTATATCTCTACAAACTAAATCCTTATTTTATCTTCCTATTTCCAGCCTGGTAGCATTTAAAGTTCACATCCTGGCAGAAAATGACAGTAAGTTCTGTTTGATATTATTATACATTTTTTCATTACTTTTTGTATAATTTTTATTTTTATATAATTCCAAACAATTTTTTTATTCATATTCATTTCTCATAACTGTACTTTTTCTCCTCCAATTTATCTAACCTCTTTTTTGATACCTTTTATAATTAATAATGTGCCTGTAATACCTCCTCTATTAGGCACTGTGCTTAGAGTTCTGTCAAACTCTCCAGATAGCAGATTTTCAAATATGAGTATTAACTGAGAACAAGAAGTAGTACAAATCAAGAATGGTTATTTACCAAAAAGAATAGATAGTATTTATTCTACAATTTTTTCTATCTTCTTCTTTTTTCCTTACTGTCTTCAGTCATTTAAATTAACTTAGCACCCAATTATTATGAGCCTGTTATGCCATTAATTATATTTCCATCCTTTAATTATATGCATGGCAATTTTAATCTCAATTTCCCTTTTATATTTTTTTTTTCAGCTTATGCTTTCAAAAATTTAAAAATCAATAACAGAGATATGTTTCTTAAGGTGGAAGTTATCATTTGGGATCTTTGCTTAATGCTATATAGTAATAAAAAAAAGCCAGACGTCACATGACTTAATATAGCTTGTATCACTCAATATAAGAGAAAAAGAAAAGTCAAGCCCTCAAAAAACCTTTTTTTTTTTTTAATTTAAATACAACAAAAAAAAAAGAATTCAAATCCATCTTTTTTTTTTTAGTTTCCCCCCCCCCCCACCTCTTGTTTTGTGGGTTTCTTTGGGGGGGGGGGGGGGGGGGGTATAATCATTAATAAATCAGATTGGAACTGGATTTGAAACAGGAGTTTTAGTTTGACAAAGATTTTTTTGTTCTTACATTTTTATTTAAGTATCCTTTAGCATACTATGAAATGTTGTCTAAAATTAGCCTGTGTAATATAGTATGAAAAAAATTGTCATGTCTGATAAATTATTCATTCAAATAATAGAAATAATAATAACAATATCATTAATCATTGTAAGGCAGGATGCAGTGATAACATTAAAGTTAAATAATACAGATCTATTTTTTTCTAAATGTATATATTTGGAATGTATGAACTTCACTAAATACAAACTTTTCAAGATCCGAAGATTGTAGCTTTGATGACGATCAAGATTTAAGATTGAATAATTGCTCTTAGTGAAATGTTTCTTCCAGTGGGAAAGAAATTTGTGGTTTTGGATTTGTGTAAAGTCTAATTTAGTATTTTCTATTCTTATAATTCTTCTACATCTCGATGAAAGGCTAATTGTATTAAAACTTGGCTTGTAACATGGTATATGTGCTCTTTTTAATAATAAATATGCTCTAGCATTAGATTCAGATAAAATAAGTTTGATTCCTTGTTAGACAGCATTATTACAGCAATACTATTAAACTATCAAAATTTTTCTTCTTGGAGATTTTAATACACATGTTGATACAAATAGTAGACTTAAACAAAAACTGTTGGAGAGAATGTTATTGGTGCTATAAACTGAAATAGTTTGTTGATAGTAAATTACTGCAATATGCAAGGATTAATTATCACAAACCTCTTGTTTAGACAGAAAAATTGCTATAAAAGATGATAGATGCATCCATGCACAAAACAATGGCTTTTAATAGATTATATTATAATTAGGCTTCAGAATACAAGAAAAGTTATGCTTACAAAAACATATTGTTGGGTTTGATCATCGATTAGTACACTTCAAGATCTAAATGATAGCTACATTAAAAAGTAGATCTTATTTCAATAATTTTGCAAAAAAAATTGTTTATTCTTTAAAAACGTGAAGTGTTCTTGCACTAAAATTGTTCATTTGGTCTTTCAATTGTCATATTATTGAAGCATGGAATTCTCTTTAGGAGAATGCTATGTTAAAAGTAAATCTATTCTTGGGTCACTAAAAAAAAGAATCGTAACTGGCTTTTTGACAATGTTATTATTATTAGTGACTTTATTTAAAAAAAGCATGTGATATTTTCTGTTTGTCTGAATAATAAATTAAATATGGAGCTTCATAATAGATATTGATATTTAAAGGCAGAAATTCAATGACTGACAAGAAGATTTAAAAGTGAATGGTGGAAATTGGAAAAAAAAAATACAGATCTTCATTGATTGTGGTCAGGATAAATCTTTTTATCTTTTGATATATAAAATATATATGGACTTGAGAAATGATTATCATGAATGATTATCACAAACCTATTTAATCCAACAATGGCATTTTCTTATGACAATAATATTTCAAACAAATAGAAAGAGTATTTAATCATCTTTAAAATAATTATACAAGAACTGAGATAATGAATTTTAATGATATTAACATTTTATTTACTTATTTAGATTAAACATTCAACTTAATGAAGTCAAAACAACTCTTTGTAATCTTAAAAATGAAAAGACTACAGGTCTTCGGGTAATATCTGCAAAAGTTTTAAATTATGATAATAAAACATAAAGACTGAAAATTATTGGAATTCATAAAATTATGCCACCTGATTGTAAAGGTACTTTTATTGTTCTAAAAATTGCAGTAATTATCATTATTATTCGAATGTATTAAGAGGTCACAGATGGATGGAAGTAAGAAGGAATATTGCTGAGGTGTTGGGGGAAAGAGCAGCTAGAGATTGGCGAAATTGGATTTAACTTGGAGTCATCCTACAGTGACTCAATAATAGTTGAAAATGATGATGATCATTATCATTATTATCCACTATAGTAAAAGAACTAATAATAATTTGCGTAATAAATTGTTTGTCTTTGTAGAAGAATAATTACCAACTGTTAATGAAGACATATGCAGAAAAAGTAGATTTTTAAATATTCAGCTTATTACTGCCTAGTATGCTTTTTATATGTCATGATTATCATATTCATAGCTTATGAATATAAAATACATGATATATTGAAAGCATGCTAATAAAGTTGAATATTTAAAAATCTATTTTTTCTGCTTATATGTTCATTAACAATTTTTTTTTATTACATTAACTCAGAAAAAAAAAGGAAATGATTTATAGCTGAATTACAAAAGAATGATTAACCGAAATTCATTATGGTTTTAAAGATCACAAAGCAGTACAACATGATTTTTGTTGTCTTGCAAATTTAAGAAAAACTTCAGGAATAAAAATGATTAAAATATTGCTTTCATTGGTTTGCTCAAAACATTTGATTCACTTAATGGTTTTGTTTGAAATTAGTTAGTTATCCACAAAAAGTATAATTACATTATGCAGCTTTTACATAATGAATTATTACTACAAATAGAAAATCTGATATATTTTAAAGGAAATTGGGATTAAACAAGGATATGTACATGTTTTTAATTTTTATGAATGGGTTTTTGGAACAATTTATAGGCATATTAATGAATCAGGGATTAAGATTAGTTACAGGTTTGATGTAACATTTTTAATTTGAATCTATTAAAAACAAAAACAATAACTTTATTTTCTAGAATCACAGTATGGTTGTCCTATTTTTGCCAGTTCTAAATCATGATCTATAGAATATTCTTAATGCTTAGAATGCAATAAAGAGAGGCTTTGGTTTAATAATTAATATTCAAAAAACATTTTTTTTTATTAATCTAACAGTAACTTTCAATGTGGGTGGTTATCAACTTGGGAATATAAATCAATTTAAACATCTTGGTAGAAAATGAAGTAAGATATTGAGGTACAGCACAGACTCCAATATAAAAGACTGGGTTCTTTATTACAGAGAAATAACTAGTGCAACTAAATTAACCATATAGAGAGTTATTATTGTTGTAACATAAAAATACTAGAAAAAGTTTATTTAAAGATACTCTGTGAAATTTTAAAAATATAAATGGCAGATTATAAGACCAATGAATATGATTTACAATTCACTATTATAAAATAACATCATTATTAGATTGAACACATGAAATGAATGAACTTAATAAAAAGATGTTCTATGGTCAACTTGAGCAAAATTTTTGTGAGAAACTAAGTCTAATTTACATTATGAAATGTCTGAAAAACTGCAATGTTTCAAAATCAGCCTAAATATGATATCATCTGCATTATAAAGTGTCTTATTCCTCTTAAATGTAAGACTTAGATATATGGTAGAAAGAAAACAGAACTATTAAAGATTAATTAATTAAATGTTACTTTGCATATTTAAGACAGGTATACATGTTCAGTGTTCCTTGAAACATTATTATAATAAAAAGAATGAGGGATATGAATATTACATGATCACCATTTCTTATGCTTGCACATAATTGTTATTAAAACAGGCAAAACTCTCTATAACAGTTATGAGCAAGCATAAGAAATGGTGATCATGCGATGTTTATTGGCTTAAAATCAATCCTGCCTAATAGGATAGTGGTGGCTATGGTTATTAAAGAACCAAAGAGACCAAAATGAATATGTACTGAACTGAGTTTAGACCTATATGACTATATAAGCTAATGAGCTGGGATTGAAAATATTACAATGTTTTTAGTTTAAGACTCATAGTTTTGTGTAGAGATAAAAAATGGCTGCTGGACAGTTGCATTAGATGCTAAAATCTAGGTGCAGTGCTCTCAGATCCAAGGATCCTCACTGTTGAAGGCCACAAACCAGAAACTAATCTGGGGATATTGGATGAGTAGGCACTAGATGGGGATTTTATGTACAAGCCTTTTGGCATCCATTGATTATTCTGGCTTGCACTGAGTGGCAATACATATAGAGAGTTTTGCCTGTTTAGATATGAATATTTCAATAGTAAATGTAAAATATAAAATATACACAAAGTCTTAACTTATTTGCAAAAATCAATAATATTTCTTTTTCTTTCTTTTTATTCTTCTCTTTCACTTTCTTTGCATATCTTCATATATATATATTTCTTATAATACTTCTTTCATATACACTTCAATGCAAACAAATTTTTTTAATAAAACTTCTTTATTTTCCTTACAATTTCAACTGACCAGCAGTTTTCATCAGAGCTACAATATTTGAATAATATAAATACATAACTATCATTTCACACATATAAATATATATATATCAAAATATACACATATATTCCCTACATATATATAGAGAGAGATCCACATCACCCCTAGACATATATATAAATTCCATATCTATCTCCATATATTATAAAATAATATTAATAAAAAAGTAATATTTAAAAATATTTTTTAATAAATTGTTAAAAAAGTAAAAATAAAATAGTTTTAAAAGGTAAATTTAAAAAATGGTGTATTGGATGTATTTTGTATATATATATATGTAATTTATATGTAAGTTGAGTATATATATGGATGTATTTATAAACATATATGTGGATTTGTATATATATATGTCTATGAGTGTATGTGTATTTGTGTATATATATGTATGTTTTAAAAGATGTATGTATATTTGGATATGCATATGGATGTAGGTATGGAATTTATATATATATATGTCTAGGGATGATGTGGATCTATATATATGTATGTAGGGAATATATGTGTATATTTTGATATATATATATTTTTGTATGTGTGTGAAATGATGGTTATGTATTTATATTATTCAAATATTGTAGCTCTGATGAAGACTGCTGGACAGTCGAAACTATAAGAAAAATAAATAAGTTTTATTAAAAAAATTTGTTTGCATTGAAGTGTATATGAAAGAAGTATTATAAGATATATATATATTTCTTTCTTTTTACAGTTTTTTTTTTTTGTCTATGTAGAGTCGGAAAAAAATATTTTTTTTAAAAATGTAATTAAAAATTCTGTACAAATCAAGATACAGTATTTATAGTACTGTATTTGTTCATGTTTTAGTTCTGGAACAAATCTTTGCAAAATATTAAATAATATTTTAAACTTAAAAATACTGCTAAATAAATCGTTAAAAAATGTTTCAAATTAAACTAAGTTAAAATAAACATAGATTCATGTATATATTAAATAATTGAATAGATCTTATAAATCATCTTATATGAAATTGAATTCCTAGGACACTAATTAATTGTATAGACCTAAACCTTACTGTATATGGAAATAAATTCCTAAGAGAAATTTCATTGTATGAGAACAAAGCAGAAGTAAAAATGCTCCAGAAAAAGATAAGGAAACAAAAGAAGAGAGAGGATATAAATTGTTAGGAAAAAAGGACTTAGCACTTTTTCTGTGATTGCTGCTACTATCACTGTGCCATGAGTTGTAGAGCAGCACATCATCATCGGAGGACTTCATTCCCAGGATCTTGTCTCCTATAGGTCACTATGCTGACTAGTACTTTTAACAGACCATCTCGGTCTTATTATTGTTTTGAATGTCTCAAGAGGCTCTTAGAGAGTTGAGCTATAAAGATGATAGATGGTAGTGAAAGTAAAGTGAATAATAGCTTACCTATACTGTATAAAAATTATTTGCTATTCAGTAATTAACTTGTAAAGCTCACTCAAATGCAGACTTTATATTTATGTTAAAAATCTTTATAATAATTCTTTTTTTCAATTGTTAATAAATTGTTATTGCTAAATATATATCTGTTATCTGTCAAGTTTATTGTATATTTGTTTGCTGGTTGGCCAGTCATAGTTGGAGACACAGCAATCTTAAAGAAAATTACTTGATAAATATCTAAATTGGATTAATTAAAGCTAATCAAATATGTTCAGTGAAAAAGTACATAATTAACAAGTAGTTTTTTTTTGGTAGACATCTTTGTTAAATTAAAGTAATTAATAGAATCGTAAAACAATCACAAGAATTAAGACTCAAGACTGATGAGATTGAATAATCTTACAAAATTACATAGTATATATAGGAGAGGGGAAAAAAGAAAGAATACCAACACTGAGACATAGAAGAGAATATGCAGAAGAAGAGAGGATCCATGTTGAGAATAATTAATTCATGACAAGATTTAAATGTAACCACTGTCTTTCTCAAGTGCAACCTATCCTCAGTAATATCTGCTTCAAAACTAGGGAAGTGTAGAAAAACTTTTCAATGCTAGTGAATACACTATGTTTCAATTAAGCATTTCTCAATATGAAACAAATATAATGAGATGCTATACAATGAATATAACTAGGCTAGAATCCAAGTACACTAGTCAGAACCCAAACTCCAATCAAAACTCTTCTGGCTGTCAGAGTAAAAGGTGCCATCAGATGTTATCTATGCTTGCCCATAAAGAACATGAAATGATACACGTACAAACTAAATGTATACCTAATCGTAGATCTTTACCAGTAAATTAATATATTCTCACATCTGAAAACATAAGCCCTTAATTTTTTTTATATGTCACTTATTTAATTGAAGGGATCAGAAATTAATTTAAAAATCAAACCTTACTCTCCCATAGTTTATAAAGTAGAAAGACTGCAACTACTAATAATAAAATATATAGTTTGTAAATTATCCTAGTGTATTCAATGTAAATAAATTGTTTACTTTTTTATTAAAAATATTATTGATAGTGCTATTTTATCTCTTTTTCCAAATATGTCTAAGAGAAATTTGGCCTCCGGAAAACTTACTGGTAATGGTGTTGCTAGATGAAAAGGATGATATGAATGGAAGTATTTTTTCCAAGTGGAGAGTGGTGTCCATAATAAGGGATACGCTCATATAATAAAATGATAGATAGTGACAAAATGTTTTTGGATGAGAAAGAAGATAGTTGACCACTAGGAATTAAGTTATTAAATGGTGATTTAGAAATATCACCAATATCTGATGTGATCATCATCAGAATCTCAATTTATTTCAGTAGGTTTATAATATAACTATTGTTATCTGGATTCAAGTATGAAATTATATTGATGGTCAGCTCTTGATAAATATGAAGTGCTGAAGCAGAATCAATGATGAACAATAGTGTTATTACTCATAGTTTAGGAGGAAAAATGACTAAGATATTGAGATGCAGCACAGAATCCAATACACTGCTACACCTTTTTACAAGTCAAAAGAAGATATTTCATTACGGAATAATAACTATTGCAAACTAAATTAGCTATATATAGAGATATCTAATGTTGGACATGCCATCATGTAACATAAAGGTTATAGAATTTTTATCTAAAAATGCTCTGTAAAATTTTAAAAATGTAATGCCAAGTCATAATACTAATCAATATGTTTTGCAGCCCATTACTGTAAAATTATATTGTCATTAGATTAAACATATAAGATGAATGAACAGTATAAGACTTAATATAAAAGGGTCTTGTGATAAACTTGAACCAAGTTTTTGGAAGAGCTAGATCGTGTTAACATTGTAAAGATGATCTTAATGATATTTTAAAGAAGTACAATTTGTTTGATTTCATTGGGAAGTAATATATTAAAGAATTACAAATAGTCATAATTTTAAAGTATTTCAGATATAAAAATTTTCTCCTACAGTTAAAAACCAGCATTGCAAAATGTCAGAAGAATGGATCGATATGTCCTATATGTGGATATATTTGTGATTTATGGATTGGTTTGTATAATCATTGTAAAACTCATCTCTAGCGTATTACTATTATTCTTTTTGTTGAATTTTTCCCCCCTTGGAATTGGAATGGCCATACTTGTTTGCGAATAGTTGATGATGAATATTTTTTCTATACCTTTATACCATTTCTTATGTAAATACATGAAAATTATTTTTGAATATTATAAAACTTTTTCGCAATATATATATTTTAAATCCAGTCAAACATTATTTTTACTGATCTATTTTATTTCTTATAAATATTGAAAACCAGGCACTCTTCACAAACCCGAGAGCTTAATTGTAGGTATAGGGGATTTGAACTCAGATTTTCAAGCACCCTTCAACTATCCACACTATTTCATATAACTGAAACACATAACCACACACATGTTATTTATTTATCTTTTCTACATGTGTGTGGTTATGTGTTTTGGTTGTATGAGATAGTGTGGATAGTTGAAGGGTGTTTGAAAATCTGAGTTCAAATCCCCTATACTTTCTTTCTTATAGTAACTTTCCAAACATTTTAAATTTACTTTAATTTCCGTCGATGTGATGTGATGCACTGTGATTTCTTCTTAAACGGAGTCAGGAATCTCTCAGCAACTATGCCCAGAGAAACCTGTTAGCCACTTTACCTTCCCTTTCCATTCCTCACCCTAAGTTTTCCCCTAATCTGCTCCATCCCATTTCCACAACATAATCTTTGTCAACTCTATGGCCTTTATATCTAAATCCCCTTATCCTTTCCCAAACCCAGCATAAAAACCAATAACCCACTTTTTGTATAATCACTTTGTTCATATTCATTCTTCCATAACTTCATTATTTGTACCCTTTCTGCTTTCAAGCATTCACATTCAATTAACAGATTTACACTATTTTATTACATTTAGGTGACATCTAACGGCATTTTATGCTATTAAAATATTTATCACTAACACCAAAAAAAATTGAATCTGCATTAAATCTTTTCGTTAAATTCATTTCAAGACCTATTATTGCTCTAATATTAATTCTTATTACTAACTTTATTATGAACACACGTCACTCCATTAAGAATAATATAGTCTTAATAAATGATAACCAATCATCGTCTATCAGATTAAAAATAATTATATCTTACGGCACAGATTTTTATTCGACATTTAAAAAAATCGTTTTTGCTGAATCATTATATATATATACACACACAAAACTATTTCTTTATCGTATGGAGAAGTATCTTTATAAATAGAATAAAATAAGTAAAACTTCGTTGATAACGTACTAAAAAAACAAATTGCCAACTCTTTTAACAAAAGTTGATTCAGGAAGATCCAGGCGATAATAAAAACTTCACGCGTAAACTTTATACTCATTAAACATTTTGTATCAGAAAAAGTAACTCCCTTAATATAAATAACAAGATGTGTTAACACTTCTTTGAAGTTTTCTAATATAATATTAGAGAAGTAATATTTTTATGAACATGAATTTAAAAATTTCTAGCAAATTTATCTTAAACTTTCTCTTTTAATTTTGTAGACTTAGATTATGAAAAAAAATTTCGTTATTTTTACATTTTTTAGATAGAGTTGATTGCAGAATTAATTTCCTCATTATTTATATTTTCAAAAACTGCTAGAGGTCGCTATTTCATGAAATCTAGAAAAGAGTAGGTAGATTGCAATATATGGATAATAAGAGAATAGCCAAAATAGTAATTAATTGGGTTATGAGTAAAGGACAGGCAACAAGAGGAGTGAGAAAGGTAGGGCATTGCCGAAAATGTTTAATAATGTTAAGCATTGTAATATGCTGCAATTTCGGATTTTCATTTATGACATTAGAATTTCACAAGGCATTATTAAACTGTATTGTATAAGAAATATCATTTATATCATTTTTTCAGAATAAGAAATATCATTTATGAAATGAAAAATATGCCAGTCGTTCGTTGCCTTAGGTAGTGATGGTTGGATGAAATAATGTGCAAGATTTTTGCCTCCCAATATTTCACAAAAGAATCGTACCAAATTTTAACTGTAATTATAAAAGAAAACCTACTAAACTAATTAAAGTACTAGTCTTGCATTGGTGGTCGAGAGGTCAGCGCGACTTCCTTGCACTTGCGTTGCGGGTTCGCGTCCCGGCCGATGCTATGACACTTTAAAAAAAAAAAAAAACTAATTAAAGTATCACTTTGATTTGTCTTCTTTCATACTAGTCATATTTTTTTATTAGACCTATCTTGTACGATATAATGTATAATTGAGAGATCACAATTTCAATAATTATACTAATTATTTTTCATTTGTTCGTCTAAGCTATGTGTGCGCCCATTTATATCCATATCAGAGTTCATCAATCTAAGTAAATTATATAGTAAATAATTATTTAAAAAGTAATGGTTTCTTTTATTCAGCTTTTAAAAAAAAATATCAATATTTATGAGAAAAAAAAAATATTTAATTTAAAACCATATAAATTTAACAATGTGGAATTGATAATAATAAATATAAAAAAATCTGATAAATATGTCAGCATCAAATCACTAAAACTCACTAATTTTTTTTCTGTAATTTTTTAAGTCCCTATGCAATAGATTTCCAATTACATAATTTTATTTTACTCAATTTTAAAATTTTTAATTTAATATTTATGGATATAAAAGTATTTTTGTAAACTTGAATTGAGTACTTATCTGACATCCAGAGTCAATAATTGACACTAGCATCTGTATTCCTTTTTTTTTTTTTTTATTAATGAAGTTTTGAGTTTTGAATTAACATGTGATACAATCTGTTTCAAACTCGTCAAAGTTAGTTATTGAATTTCATCAGTTTTAAACATTTTCATATTTTAATGTATGCCTAGAGCTGATGTTTCAGAATATATATCTAGAGATTGAGAATGACGGGACATTATTAAAATAGAATATAGATTAATCCAAATGCACTAAACAGATTAATTTATATCATTGGTCTAATACTAGTTAGAACAATCTAGAATAGAAACAAGACTCCACAGAACAATAAAAAAGATTCTCAGAATTGTAGAAAAGTTTTCCTTTTTGGAGGTAATAGACAAGCATAGCACAGGAAAATACACAGTCAAAAGCATGCAGATAGCAAAGAATATGAGAGGCCAAGCTGATGATGCAAACATTAGCAAGCAGATATGATTGGAATCCAAATGAGGTCATCATAACTGCAACCGATGAAGTGACTAATCCCAATAAATTTTCATTAATGTAGGTACCTACGCAGATCTAAGGATTAATACAGTCACACTGGCTTTATTATTATTTGCATACATCTAAGGGCATTAGGGGTACTGTAAGTAGTTTCTAACACCTTTCTTAGGATTGTTTCATGTGTTAAATGAAAAAAAAAATATTTTACTAAGAAATAGTTTCAAATTTAAAAAAAAAAAATTTTTAGTGCTTCATTCTAACAGAAAAATGATTACAGAAAATTAACAACTCAATCAAAATAAGCAAAACAGATTTATCTGAATTCATTATACATGAACACACATACATATATAAGCACACAGACACCTGTATCAAATATTTATATAGATTACATGTATACAAAAAACACACACCCCATTAACATCTAGTAGTTTTAATAAATAAATATGAGGGAAAGTCAAAAATGATTGATACTTTGGCTATCAGAATTTATTTTAATCCACTTTCAGAAAAGGCCAATTCATTTTTCAATACAATCTGCTTTGCAATACACTTTATTCATCTGTCTTCAAGCTTTTGTATTCTTCCATTAAAAAATGTTTTAGGCTGAGATGCAAGCCACAAATGCACCATTGTCTTCATCTCTTCATCAGAACCTTTGTCCTTATATGACTTCTCTACAGGAATCAATCAAACAGTTGATGGTCCAATGGGCAAGATCAAGACTATAAGAACACTTTAATACCTCAAAACAAAGTTTTTGAAGAGTTCTAATAGTGCGGGAAAATATGTGTGGACACACAGGAACACAATACCCTTAGATTAGCAATTCCCTGCAATTTAGACATCATATCTTCACTGAGCATTTCTGATTGCTGAACCTTTTCCTGAATAATTTTCCAATACTGATCCCAGAATATTCCAGAAAGAATATAACTGTCAATTTTCCAATGATGGTCAACTTTTGACCATCAGGTCTTCAATAAATATCACTACCAGACACACCCTCAGATCATAAAAAAATGAAAAGAATCACTGTATTATGTTCTTCTTTCATGCAATTTACAATTGGGACAGCTACTGTTTTTCATATGGGTTCAGAAATGCAGAATAGTGACTGGGGAGACAGCAACCTTGTACAGAAAAAGCATTGATAAGACATTGTAGTCAACAGAAGTTTTAATATAAACGGAATGTAAATAATTTTTAGCTCATTTTCATAATTTTTATTTCATTGAGAAAGTGTGCATGCTTATGATAAATTAGAATGTTAATAAAGCATATGTGATGTGATGTACTGTAGCTTCTCCTTAAACGAAGTCAAAAATCTCTCATGTTATGATGTGATGTATTTTGGCTTCTTCTTAAACGAAGTCAAGAATATCTCAGCAATTATGCCCAGATAAACCTGTTAGCCACTTTATTTCCCATTCCCCACTCTAAGTCTTCCCATATTCTGCCCATCCCATTTCCACAACATAACCTTTGTCTACTCTATGGCCTTTATAACTAAATCCCCCTTATCTTTTCACAAACCCAGCATAAAAACCAATAACTCACTTTCTGTATAATCACTTTGTTCATATCTATTCTCCCATAACTTCATTATCTGTACCCTTTCTGCTTTCAAGCATTTATATTCAATCAACAGATGCCTAATATTTTCTATACCTTCCTTACACAATTTGCACACTAAATCACCCATAGCTTTCCATTTACATGTATATTCTTTTGTTGCTAAAGATCCCATTCAAGCCTTAAACAATAAACTACTTTCCTTACTATTATCATAAATTAACTCGCATCCAATGTTCCGTTTACTTCTATATATATTTAAACTCTTCTTACCCTTCATACTAGTTCTCCATCTCTCCAACTCCCTATTTTTTTATTAATGCATCTATTCTTTTATCCCATTCCTTACCACTATAACACTCAACAATCCTCCTAACACAATCATCCCACCTTTTATGCAAATATACTGATATAAATTCTTTATCCAAATCTTTTGCATACCGCATTACCTTTCTCATCCATCTTGTTACCTGCCCTTTACTCATAACCCAATTAAATATTATTTTGGCTATTCTTTTACTATCCATAAACTGCAACCTACCAAACATTTTCATTTTACTTTTTGCATCTCATATAAAAACTTGACCATCCCATTTCTCCTTGAATTGCCTACTTTGCTGTCCACATCTCTGCATCTAATGCATGTCTTCCTACTTCCCTTTGTACTTTCTCTAAATAATCTAAAACCCTTTTACTAGCACATAATACATCATTACCATATGTTAACCCTGATACTGCAACTCCCATACAATTCTAGCTACATCATATCTATTATATGAAAATACTGTTAGTTTCTTTACCAAACCCTTTCTTTTCTTTGCTTCATTTACCAATTTTTTCTCCCATTCATCCAAGCAATTTTCCTGATTACATAAGATGATTCCCAAATACCTATATCTATTCACCACACTTAACTTTATATCCCCAATAAAAATTCTACATATTCTCTTTCCCCAGTATTAATCATCATTATATTTGATTTTTCTACACTAAATTTAATCCCCATCTCTTTACCCACCCTTGCATATGTCCTCAACATAATTTCCATATCTTCTCTTCTTTCTGCATACAAAAAGATAATATCTGCAAAAAAAGACCCGACAAAGTATATACTCCCTTGCTACCTATTAACGGTATCTCTATCCCTCTTCCTATTGCTTTCTCCATTTCAATCAAATACAACAAAAACAAAATAGGTGACACAGGACATCCTTGCCTTAATCCCACCCCATTTTTAACTTTAACTGATTCTATATCCCCTAATTGGTAAGTATAATAATTATTTTCATATAATTTCTTAATAATATTTACTAAAGCTTCATCCATTCCCAAATTTGCTAACCTTACCCATAATCTATTTCTACTTACTCTATCATATGCTTTCTCTATATCTATAAAACTCATATATAACGATCTACCTGAATTCCTATCATCTCCATAAGTTGTGTAACTACAAACAAACTATCTCCTATACGCCTATCTGACCTAAAACCTCCTTGCATTTCCCCCACTACATTATTCTCTTCCATCCATTTCTCAAGACACAAATTGTGCAAAGCTCCATCTAGTGAACAAATTAGAATGTTATTTTCAAGTTTAATAAATTAGCTTGTTTAGAAAAGCTAAATCTGTTTATTTCAATAATTTAAAAAATTATAACAGAAAAATTATTTTTTTATGCTAATCTTGATTAATGCTTTTTTTATATACGAAATAATTTATAATCCAAATTGTTAAAATTATTTAAAAGTTTATTAATGATGATTTGTCACATAGTTGCCTATTAAGAAAATTGTTTTGTTTTTTTTTAATTTTGATGACCTAAGTCTTTACATAGTTTCCTATTAAAGTGTCCCTCTTCCACGAATATTTTATTATGTGCAACTTCAGGTTCACCTGACCCCAAATAAAAGTAGGCACTTACCCAATTACTTACCTAGAAGTCAAATCTGTATTTATTAAATATATAAAAATAAAGTGTATATCTAGAGGGTACTCTTTTATCCGGTCATATTTAATTAAGTTTTATTCCATATATATTAGAATTAAAATTGTCTATAACCAAAAGAGAATTTTTTTTGGTAATTTTATCATGTGTCATAGCATCGGCCGGGAAGCGAACCCACTAACCCGGGACAACTGCCTGTTAGGCAGCTATGTTGACCTCTCGACCACCAACGCTTGACAGAAAAATTATTTTTAGGAACTTTGCTAACATAGAATAGAAAACATTTTCTTAACGGTTTTTTTTTTTTAATTATTTAATGTTTCTATTTAGAGTTGAATTTTAAATGTTTTTGTGCTTAAAAATCACCATTGTAATGAACAAATTTAAAGTCTCCTACAATTTAAAATAAAGCTAATAATGAAAGTAAACATCAAACTAATGAATTGGTAAACAGTAATTCAAAAATGTTTTTTTTTTTTTTTGAAGTTCAATAAATTTTTCTGAATTTTATTTAAAGATTACAAGTTGTTTCTTCATTTACGCTAATAAGCTTACTGAATTATTAGATCTGACCTATAGACTTTATAAATTCTTGAAAACTTGCCTTCTATACATGTATGCAAAACTAGATATGACCTGTTTAGATATTTATTTATCTAACTACTTAAAACATTATCTTTATTAATTGATTTCTTTTATTTGTGGAAGTTATTATCATTAAAAAAAATAGTTAAAACCTATAAATGAAATAAATACTTTTATGCAATAATATATAATATTTTTCAGCAATTATATTTTTCTATAATTTATCTTTAAAATTTCTTACTTCGCAAGTCCAAATAAAAATTTGTTTCAAAGATAAATATTATTAAAACTGCAATTATTCAAAAATAATGATATAAATATTCTATATAATGATATATTACAGTTCATCTCCAATATCTTTTATAAGTTAAAAGCAATTTATACTTTCATCTCTTTAAACATATCAAGTTATTATAATGTCTCTTTAAAATTAAATTTATTAATTCAGACATCATTATTAAAGATATTATATTTCCAGAGAATAACTGTCTATAACTTTGAAGTATTCCATGCAAACAAATATTTAAATTCTTACATACCCTTGCTAAGAATATGCTTTTATATACTCTTTGGCATTTGGTCTTTAATTTGCCAATATACTTGACTATAAGTTTTTGCTGCATAAGTTAATGTAGAATTTTAATCAAGCTTCTGAATAGTTCACTGATAGAAAATTTAAATTGGTTTATTCACACATATTGTAAAACTAAATATTACTTTTCTTTAGATTTATAAAATAATAATATTTTAAAAAATTTAAAATAATTTATTATTAGGTTTCAGTATATTACAAGCCAATAGTAATATAACTTTACACTGTTTAATAACAAATACTAGTTGAAACAAAAATAATTATAAAAAAGTGTTTAACCGTAATTTTCACACACCAATTTTATTAAGAGATTTGATTGGATAAAATAGAGTCAGACAAACAAACTAATTTACATATTACCTAAATTAAGTAATTTTAAAATTGAAAATAATGAGTCATCTTTCAAATAAAAAATATATTAGAATATTTAATACCTAATTTATTTTATAACTATTCCACCAAATAAAAATATTTTAAAATAATACAATTTATTATTTTTTTACCAACTTATTAAATTATAAAAAAATATTTAATTTAATGTATCAATTTTAGTCTACATTTATCAGTTTAAAATATCTTTAAAAACTAACTAAAATATTATTTTAAATATTATTTTATCATGTTCAAATATTTCAACTTTATGAATAATTTTAGAAAGTAATTAAAAACTTTCTTTGAATTCATGCAAACATTACACACATATTGCCAGTCATGTGATAAGCTTTTCCAGACATAAATGTTACAATTTTTAAAACTTACTATCTGAAATAAAATTAAATGAATATTTTATTAAAAAAAAATACATAATATAAAATATTACTTATAATAATAAAATTTAGAATAGTAAATTTTAATATTTTGTATAACAATAAAATTGAAACATTTGATACACTATAAAATATTAAGAACTTTAATAAATAATTATTAAATACTTTTATTTTAAAGACAGATTTAGTATTTTATTTCAAAGTATTCAATTATATTATAAACCACTAATTTTAAAACATTTATTAAATAGAATATTAAACACATTTTCAAGTATAGCTAATATTAATCTATTTTGCTTATGAAATATTAAATTATTCTGTGCTTATTTTATAATTTTGATAGTTAGAATGGTTTTAAAATATTCTCTGACCACTTATGTATTCATTTTAAACAAGTTTAAGTCCCTCTAAATCAATATACTTACAATTTTTACAACTACCTTAATTTAAATTTTTTTTAAGAAATTGTCTTTCTTCAGCATATCTAGCCTTAACAAAAGGGTACAATATATATAAAGATTACTTATGAATCTGAGACTTGGACACTTAATAGAAGAGCAATACAGAGACTTCAGACCACTCAAAGAAGTATGGAGAGATGTATGTTAGGAGTAACAAGAAGAGATCGAAAATCTGACCTCATTGAAAAAGTTAAAAGATTGAAGTGAAGTTGGGTTGGACATATCACTAAAAGAGATGATAATAGATGGACAATTGAAATTTTAAACTGGATTCCAAGAGATTGTAAAAGACTCAGAAAGAGACCACATGTGAGATGGATGGATGAAATAAGAAAGTGTGCAGGGGTGATGTGGAGAAGAGAAACTAAAGATCAGAGAAGATGGATTAAACTTGGAGAGACCTTCATCCTGCAGTGGATTGATAATGGTTGATGATGATATATAAAGATTAAGAAATCTAGTAAGTTTTTTTTCTAATAATTAATGAAATTCATTACATTTCAAATGTAAACAGCTTTATTTATATATGGCTTAGTTCTAACTTTTATAAGAGAGTCCATTTGTTAATCCCTTTTAAGTCTCTGCAAATGTTATATCTCTACTTAATTTCAATTAATGGACTAGTCCAGATTCAATCTTATTTTAATCAGACTGAACTTTAATCTCTAAAGACCAATAGTTATATCAATAGACAAGATATTTCCAATAGCCCAAACAAGCCAGTGGGTAATGCCAGTGAATCCAATTGCTTTCATTATGGAAGGAGATCTCACTATAAATAGTCAATCCATTTGGAGATAATGTCAGACACCAGTAAATTACTGCCAGAACTGAACTGCAGTATGCACAGTGTCTACTATATGATTAAAGCAGTAAGGAGAGTTCACTCTAGAACTGAAGTTGCTAGATCTTAAACCAAACCCAAGACAAGCTGTCACAAAACAGCTGGAAATGACATTGTACCTACAAATGAGGTAAATTGTCACAATCCAACTGGAAGTGTTAGGTAAACCTAGAAGGACACCTGAATTCCTTACATTAATAGTTACACTAGAAACTAAATATTATATAATGCTAACACATTAGGCATGTGACAGAGCAAACATTATATATATATATATTTGGTTTGACCCAAAAATTAATTTATTTACATCATATAATTATGAAAACAAATATATTGCATATATACCTTAATAAAATATTTAATAATATATTTATATGTGTCTGAGTTTATTATATTCCTATATAAACACAACAAGTCAAATATTTATAATAAATAAATACAGCATTATTTTCCAATATTATTCTTGACTAACATTGTTAATAAACATTTCAGCACCCTTTTACTTCTAGATTGCTCAGCGAAAGTAAAATAGCTATTTGCATTAGGTGATTCAATATACACAAAAATTAACAAATAAGGGTGAAAAGAATTACAATTCAGATGTAAATAATTTTACTAAAATAGAGCTTAATTCCAAACTTTCATGAAAGAGTCCATTTTTTATATTTTCTAGCCTATGCAAGTGAAGAATTTTCAGATTACATTATATAATAAAATAAATATATTATTTTCCAACATGTATTTTTTGGTCTTAAATAATGAATCAAACATTGTTAATAAATATTTCAAATGATCATTTTCCATTGGCAGAGCAATCTATAAAGTAAAGAAGTGCTGAAATGTTATTAATAGCATTTGGCTCATTAATAAAAAGGCAGAAATTACATATAATGTTGGAAAATGAAGCTAATTTATTATAAAGAATAAAATATAAAATGCACTAAAACGCACAAACACACAAAGCTGAAGACAAAGAAATCTTAATATAAATTGATATAAACTAAATATCTGTATCTAAGTATGTGACTAAGCACTTTTGAGGGCCAGCCTCCTCATATTCATAGCCATCTTATAAATAAATTGATTAAGAGCGATGCAAATTTATGCAAATGAAATAGATACATATACCATTTCCTGTAGATCTTATAACAAGAGTTTTTTTGGTTTATAGAGTTGTTATCTTTATTGATAAAGTAAACTTCTTTTATCCTTCTCTTGAGATCATGTTGCTCTCTGCAAATAACCACTGGGGCCTTAGGTTGGCAAGTATGACCAGCTGAGATGCAGTGCTATATGAAAACTGAACTAAAAGAAGTATCTGTTAGTGCTTTATTATATGAGTATGTGTGTTGGGATAGCCTAGTGGACAGAGAGGCCCTGGTTTCACCATAATATGATGCTTACAATGTGTTTCAAGGCAGACAATATTGTAACTATCTGAGGTATCAGTGAGGGTATCTAATTTATTATATTACAAATATCTGACTTAACAATTTTTTACTTGCATGGGCTTGAAAATGGGTAAGAAATGAACTATCTCATAAAAGTTAGAACTAGACCGTATATAAATGAGGCTGTGCTAGCATCTGGATTGTCATGAATTTCACCTTTATTTTAAAAACTTATTATATTTGTAATCCTTATATACAACTAGTATAACTAATATAAATATTCATTTTTCATTGGATGAGCCATCTTGTAAGTAAAAGAATATTAAGCCAATAAACATCACATGACTACCTTCTCTTTGATTACTCTAGCTTGCTGTGTGTGGCAATATATATAGTAAGTTTTGCCTGTTTTAAAAGAATATTGATAGTCATTACAGTGTTATATATAAAAAGACCTAAATAAATAAAAAAAACATTTAAAAACCTTTAAGATGTGGCATTATCATCTTATGGATAAAAATACTTTAGATGGCAAGGATAAAAAAAAAAAGAAATGCTAACATATCCTGAAAATCATTGCTCAAAAAAAAAAAAACCATTGTAGTTAAGTCACTTGATGAGACTTTCAGAATAAAGCTCATTGTTATTAAAAAAAACAGAAAGGTCAATTCAAGAATAATCTAAGATGGAATTAAAGAATAATGAACTTAATAGATTTATTTAAATTTGCTGTTAGGGAGAAGGCTGAAGAACTATGTTGTCCAGTAACTTGTGGATTTAGAAAGAGAATTATGATAAAAATGTATGAAGATTTATTGATTAGAACATATTTAATAGTGAGCTACTTAATTATAATGTGTATATATGTTCAAAATAGTATTTGTATATCATTTCAAATTAAAAAATAAAACTATTCATGAAGAAAAATACTGTCAAGATTGATTTATTTTAATGTAGAAACATACATATGTACTTACACATTCATAAAGGAGCATGGCAATTCAACTCCAAGGGAAAAAAATTGCTGGAAATGTTTTGTAATAACTGCATAAATCAACATGTAAACAGCAAATATGTCTACATATAGAACATGCTTGATTATTCTTTATTTGATATTTTGTGCTCTTTTTAATTTCTTCAGCAGAAAATTTTTTCCCCGATATATTCTGATATGAAATGTAATTGTATCTGTCCAATGTATTCTATTCTCTGCCATATAATTACCATTGGAAACAATCAATATTGCATTTCTTTAGAAAGTCTTTGAGATATCTTCATAATGTAAACAAGGTCTACCGCTCCCATAAAAACTATGTTCCACTTAAAGTGTCTGAACCTACCCTTGCGCCTCTCTGAGGAGTGCCAAAGCACAAAATCATGGTTAGAGGTTTGGGGGAGAGGGAGTTTCTGACAGAGATATTTTAAATGCTTTCTCTGGCTAAGCATTTATTACAAAGCTTGTTGAGGAATTGGCAATCTTCATTGTATATAACTTACAAGCTTAAGAGAATTGGGTCATGTGATCTATGACTTATTTTGACTATTTATAGTCTCTGCTTTAAGTCTTATGCGATGTTATATTACTAAGACTATAAATACATGGTATGGCTGAAGATCTCTCAGCCCCATATAGCTATTTGAGTTGGATAGCTGGGTTAGAAGGCATGTAGGTGTCTGAAAATTTCAGATTTTCCAGTCAATAGGTAACTTTTAGATAAATGCTGGCTTTGGGTTGGTATTTTTAGATCTAGTGTCTGAATCTACCCTAATGCCTCCCTGAGGATGAAATCATAGTCAGAGGTTTGGGAGGGGGGTTTCTGACAGAGATATTTTAAATGCTTTCTCTGGCTAAGCATTTATCACAAAACTTGGTTGAGGAATTGGCAATCCTCATTGTTTATAATTTACAAGCTTAAGAGAATTGGGTCATGTGATCTATGATTCTTATAAAATGATAGCAAATGCAAAACTTCTTAAAAGAGTAGTTGTTTAATTCAATGATGATATGATTTTACTTTAAGGCTTGTAGTATCATATCAAGCAAGTTGAAAAATATATTATCCAATTTTATAATCTTACCATTGTATTTTTAAAAATTTGCAAAGCATACTTCAATGAAACTATTCTAATATGTATTGATATTGCATAGATATGGTACCAAGTTTCACTTCCATTCAATAAATTAAATATAAGTTCTATAGTCAACTAATTTAGTTGCAATAGTTATTTCACTTTAATGGAATATCGTCTTTTAACTTCTGTGTTGCACCTCAAGATCTAAGTCCACCTATTTAAATTGGTTTACATTCTTAATTTGAAAGCCATCCAAATTAAATGTTGCTGAGCTTTTTTTCACCACTGGTAGATAATGAACTTGAGTTTTTTTGAATATTGATCATTAAACATATGTTACATTTAAAATATTAAGCACATTCTATAGATCGTCTTTTGAATTGGCAAAAAAGCATAATCATCAGCATAAGGTAAATTCAAAATCCAAAAAGATGAAGTTCTTATTTTTGCTTTTAATTGATTTAAATTAAAAATTTCACCATCAAACCTGCATTACATCTTGATCTTGTTTCATTAATCTATCTATAAACAGTCTCATCACCATTAGCATTGTGATACAAATTGGAAACAATATTGACACAAGTGCACATCCTTGTTTAACACTAATTTACATTTCTAATGGCTGCCTTTTCCCATACAGTAATAACATTTTGACTCATTCCCTCACGTAAAACTTGTGCAATACAAATAAATTTTATTGAACAACTGAATTGACTCAAATGCCTTGACTAAATCAATAAAAGCAATATATAGAATACTTGTTTCTGAGATAATGTTTCTTGATTCTTTAAAACCACATTGAGTCTCTGGGATCCATTCAATCTGACTGGAAGCAATCTATTCAACAAAATCCTTGAAAGTACTTTTGTTGTAATCTATAATAATAATTATCCATGATAACTTCTGCAGCCTTGCACTTTCCCTTTATTTTTAAAAACTGATTATATGGCACAATATTGCAACTCCATATATTTCTAAAAACTTTCAAGATTTTTGAAACTAACACATCACCATTATATTAAAAAACTTCTCCAGGTATTTTAGAGGAATCTAGAGCCCCTTTATTTTTATGAATACTTATCAAGCTGGCAGAGTTACCTAAAGAAATTTGAAGAGATGAGATTTTTGATCATAAAAGCCTGTATGAATTTCTAATGCCAAGTCTATTATTTCAGAAAGAAAGATGCCACCTTTATACATAACTATATATGTATTTTTTTAATGTGTCAAAAAATAAATGATGTGATTTAGAAAAGAAAAAAAAACAATGCAGAGAGCAGTGTTAATAGGAAAAACAAACAGTAATTTATTAAAGAAGAACTGGCATTGTGCACTCTCTCATTGGCAAGTAGAAGATCCTGAACTAATAATACTAGTTATTAGGGATTTTTACCTTGATATATATATATAGAAATTTATAATTAATTGATACTCTCTTGCATATACTTTTGAAATACATTTCAATACTTCCCCATTTAGATGAAGTCTTCAACCATCCAAAAATAGTAAACCATTATTTAAATGCGGAAAAATATTAATTTTAAAGTTTTAAAAACATAAAATCAGAATAAGTTTAGTGTTTTTTTTTTTTTTAATGAGCGAATAATGTTTAGAATATAATTAATTACTTCTAATATATAAAATAAATAACAAAGCCAGAATCAAAATATATATATATTTATTTCTATTTCAGTTATAGAAGTATTCATGATGGCTGATGTAATTACTCATTTTTATTCTCTATCTAAAATATTTTATAATTTTGGAAGTAATGAAAACTAACTATTCACCCTCCCCCCCATATCCTCTAGTGATAAGTTGAATTATAAAAGTATATCATAATGCATTCATGATTTTCATTACAAATTAATAACAATGCTAAAGAGATCAATAATTTAAATATTTTAATTTTTTTATATACTTTTAATCTACAACACAAATCTTCATTTGGCTATATTATTGATAATTTCAAAAATTCAATAAAATATGACCACCTTCATACAACACAGAGATGGAAAACCTCAGGTCCAAGGACCAAATCTGGCCCTCATAAGCTCTCAATCGCCCTTGGACATTAGCCCTGCATAAAATTTCTATTTAAACATATGAAGAACAAATACAGAATTAAGAAGAATTAAATAAAATATTTATTTTTTCTCTCCAATCTTTATAATAGTTCATTTTATCACTTGTGCAATGTTCCAAAAAAATATCTGTATTGTGTAGACTATCTGATAGCAGATTTAATCTGAGGGTATTTTGTTTTCTTTTATGATGACTTTTGCATTAATCTATGAAACTGAAAGCATTTTAGTTGTTTTTATAAGCTTTTTGTAGATTAATGTTTATTATCAAACATAAAATTAGAATTTTACTTCATTTTATTATTATTATTTTGTATGTAATTTTTTTATATTATGATTGCTACACAAGTCAAGAAAAATTGACACAGAAAAAAATAGTAAATCAATTTGCTTGATATGTTTAGAAAATATTTTAGTTATGGAAGGAATCCAATATTAAAAAGTACTAATTATCAAAACATTCTAATTATAACAAGAATACTGGGGCAGAAAGAAATATTAAAATAAAAACTTGAAAAAGAGCTTCATCAAGTTGACTGGTGTTTTATAAAATGTACAAACAAATCACAAAATTCTGTGAAAAAAGAAAAACAGAAAATCCAAAACCATTTTCTGGAGAGGAATTTATAAAAGACTGTATCCTAGCTACTGTAGTATTAATTTATCCAGAAGAAAAAGAAATTCGAGAATACAAATATATCGAAAAAGTTACAAGGCGAATTAAAAAATAGTTATTAAATAAGTGATTCTAATTTATTTTTAATGCACAAAGAAATTATAGCCCTTATTTAAAAAGGGAAAGTTGAAATCAGCTTTCCAGCTGAAAAGATTGCCCAAACCTAATAATTAGGAGTAAATTAAATTTTTGATCAAATATAGCAGATTAATTTTAAGTCAATAATTTTGTATGACTCCCGAACGATATTATAAATATTCCAATGACCCTTGACAGAAAAAGTTACCCATCCCTGATATAAGATATACATTGTTAAAACACTGATATCCTTTTATGTTTACAAGAGATTAGCTTAGAAAAAAAATAAAAAACTTGAGGGGGATTAACACTTTAACAATACATGCGTAATTTTTAATTGATTATATAAAAATATTTATTTATTTTTATTTGATAATTCATTATAAATATGAAATAAAATATTAGTATGTGTTTTTGTTAACTGATTAACATTTTCTCCAATATCAGCATTCATTTTTAAATCAGAAATGTCAGCTTTTTTTAATAAAAATTAAAATCAGAATGTGATAAAATCATTTTTTCTACTGTTCTAAGATAATCTGATAGATAATTATGTCAGCTAATAATATATTAATACTTTATTTGGATCCAATATGGATAAATCACTAAAAAAATATGTTCACCATCCCAAAATAACTTGCATTCTATCAATCATATAACCATCTAAAAGAAAAAAAGTTTCCTCAATGAGAAACAGAATGTCTATACTGCTATACTGTATGTTCATTTTGCAAGCAAATCAGGCATATAAGAGCTGCTTGTTTAAAAATGAAAAGACATGTAGCCGATACGAGATGAAACACCCATTCTGAAACATACCAAAAGCAATCTTAAAGGAAAGAAACAAGTTGCCTCTATAACCAACATTGAGTGCTGAAATGGTATTTAAACACAGGATCATTAATGATATGCCAGTCACAATGGAACTGGATACAGAGTTGACAGTTTCCATTGAGTCAAAAAAGACCTGGGCTGTCATTAATAAAAGTAAGAAGTATAAGCTGCATCCTAGCAGCAAGGCTATCACAAACTACCAGGGCAAGAAAATAAAACTCTTGGGTCAGACAAGAGTCAAAGTGACAGAGTCCAAGCCATGACTGGTTCAGTCACTCAAGGTTTGCAGTGACAAAGATCAAACAAGTCATAATGGTAAATAAATTAAAAGAATGATTACCCTGAAGTTTTCAAGAAAGATCTAGGTCTGTATTCAGGATAACTAATTCACTTACCACTGAATAATGAGATAAAATCAATCAGTTGTCATTACAGATCATTGCCACTGGCCTTGAGACCTAATATTGAGTCAGAGCTTGAAAGTTGGGGTAATAGAGCCCATATTGTACTCAGAATGTGCTATATTAATAGTGCCAATCATGTGGGGATTGCCGATACATGATTAGCAAAGCACTAACATTGGATAATTATCCACCACCATCAGTTAAGCAAATTCTATGCAGTCAAGTGGAAGGGTTTTTACTAAAATTGACTTGAAGCATGTAAACTTGCAGCTACCAGTCAATAATCAGGCAGCAAGAGCATTGTCAATAATAACCCATAAAGGCTTATTTAAAATGACCTGGTGGCCTTTTGGTATATTGGTCACCCCAGTTATATTCCAAAGAATCATGGATCAATTGACTGCTGGAATACCATGGGCTCTACCTTACTTTGATGATTTCTTATTGGTGGCTCGGACATCAGAACTGCTCTGGAGTTCCACCAAAAAAACTCCTTGCAAAGCTTCAGGCATAAGAATAAACTTGGATAAATGCATATTTAAAGCCAAAGAACTAGAGTTTCTAGAATTTAGGATAGATGCAAGTGGCATTTATCCTACTCAAAAAAAAGTTATGGCAATTAAAAAAAGCCAAAACACCAAATAACAAGAAAGTTAGTCCTTCTTGGGACTCATAAATTACTATGAATGGTTTTTATACCATAAAATTGAGGCAGCTGAAATAGTTTGGAAGTGGGACAGTAATCATAATACCTCTGAAAAATATATAAAATCTAATATCTTAATACAGTGGTAGTGGCATACTTTAATGCAATGCATCACTAATAGAAACAGGAGCAGTGTGTCCCATAAGAATGATGATGGATCACTGTCCTATTGCCTTTATATGTCTCTCGAAGGCTGAGAAATTTATGCCTAGATTGATAGAGGCTCTGGCTTTGATCAATGACATTAAAATTTCATGACTATCTTCATGGTAGTTCATACTGCAAACAAATCATAGACCCCTATTGGGCATATTTGCAGCTGACAAAGGAATCCCTCAGCCTGCCTCACCACAAATGCTGAGGTGGTTCAATTTTTTATGAGGGTATAATTTTACACAATACATTGAGGGAAAACATATTCCCCATGTAGATGTATTGTCATTTGCCTGCAGAATCTGCAGACAAGCTAACTCCAGCAAGTAGGTCAGTTAACATGATTGATTTGGGACAAATACATCACTGAACAGTAAATCAGTGGTCAAGTGAACCACAAGTGACCCTAGGTTCTAAAAGTTCAAAAATGGATCCAGCAGGGTTGGCCAAATAAGAAACCAAAGGAGTTGCATCCAGCCTACTAGACATGAAGGCTAGAGCTCTCAATTGAAAATGGCTGTATTAACCAGGGATCTAGAGTAATAATTCCTCCAGCTAGATGATCCAGAGTGCTCAACCTGTTACATAATGGGCATCCAGGGAAAATCTAAATGAAGATGCTAGCAAGGACTTATGTATGGTGGCCAACTATGGGCATGGACATTAAGTTTAAAATCCACCATTGCTGGCATTACAAAAAGAATCAGAACATGCCAGAAAAAGTCAAAAGTTCACTGGCCTAAGCCCAAAGGCCTCTGGACTAGACACCATATGGACTATACTGGCCCAAGGAAAGGCAAACTACTATTAATAGATAATCTAATCTTTCTTATTGCATTGCCAAATGTATATCATATAATTCTAAATCATCTATGCACTTTACTTCTTTTATACGATGCTTTATTTACCACCCTCTTTTACAGTTTACAAATCTTCTTCAGAACAACAACATAATACAAATGTATGAATATAAATATACATATAATTTACCTTCTATATATACATCTTATAATCATCATCTATTTATTACCTTTTAAATATATAATTTTTACCCTTTCATTCTATATTAAAACTTTCTATACATATATATTCTACTTTTATTCTTTATTTTATTCTTATTACTCTCTTTTATATTTTACATTGTTATTATTATTCATTTTACTAACAATCAATATTTATAATTTATTCACTCAATAATTTATAATTTATTTTAATCTATAATATTATTATTTTAAATACATTTTAACCCACCTTTTATATATCCTAACTTCAAATGCTAAATTCAAAATTTAAAAATTCACCATTATACTTTCAGTAGCTCCCTCTTTAAATTTTACATTTATATTATTAGCAGGTGCCTCTTCTTATTTTTTATATAACAAACTTTTTTAATTTTTTACTTTATATCAATTTTTTTTTTCAGGCCCAAATCTCTATTCAAAACTGGCTTAATATTGTTAATATAAATAGCTCTTATTTTTATATCCATTTTATTATCTGTAAATTGTATCATTCTTATACAATCCTTTTCAAACTCATAGCCTGTTGACATAAATTAGAAACAGGGCATGTTTGAAAAGAATTGTATAAGGATACAATTTACAGATGATGATAGAAAAATAAGAGGCTACTTATATTAATAATATTAAGCCAGTTTTGAATAAAGATTTGGGTTTGAAAAAATTTTGATATAAAAAATAAAAATTTATAAAAAATTTAGTTATATAAAAAATAGGAAGAGGCAGCTGCTAATATAAGTGTAAATTTAAAGAGGAAGCTACTAAAAGTATAATGGTAAATTTTTAAAATTTGAAATTTAGCAGTTGAAGTTAGGAGATATAAAAGGTGGGGTTAAAATGTGTTTAAAATAATATTATAGATTAAAATAAATTATTGAATGAATAAATGAATTATAAATATTGTTAGTAAAATGAATAATAATAATAATATAAAATATATTAAGTTAGAGTTAAGTATTTAAAGAGTAATAAGAATAAAATAAAATGAATAAAAATAGTATATGTATAGGAAGTTTTAATTAATGAATATAGAATGTAAAAAAAAAAAGTAAAAAAATTATATATTTAAAAGGTAATAAATAGATGATTATAAAATGTATATATAGAATGTAAATTGTGTTTATGTATATTTATGTTTGCATTATGATATAGTTCTGAAGATTGCTGGAGCAACCAAAACTGCAAAGTGTAAAAGAGGGTGGTAAAAAAGCATCATGTAACAGTAGTAAAGTGCATGGATGATTTAGTATTATATGATACTATTAATAGTTGATTTATATTCTAAGTGGCTGGAGGTAGTGGAAGTTCCATCACTCCAGAACACTGCAACAATAGAAGTGCTTAGGAGGTATTTGCTACTCATTGCCTTCATAAAACTAGTCTTGGATAATGGCACCACATTTACTGCAGTGGCATTTAAAAATCTTTGTGACAATAGTGGAATTGAGCTAGTTTTCAGCCCACCATTCATCCTGAAAGCAATAGTAATGTAGAATAAAGTTAGAAATTATCTATAGTAAAACAATTCAAATTGTATAAAAAGAGGAAAATAGAATGCTATTCATATGATACAACAGGATTTGATATTGACTTAATAACTCCTAGTAATAAGCTTCAAAATTGCACATATAAAACATCTGACTTATATTACATTTTCTTGTCATTTATGTAAAATTATTAATACATTGTGATCTATGTAAGTGGTCCACATAAAAATTATTTAAGTTTTAGAGAAAATAAATGGGCCATTTAAGAAAGCAAGCCAATGTTTTCTTTAAAAAAAAAAAAAATTAATTATGATTTTAAAAATATTTTTTTGTTGTTGTGTTGAAGAATGTTGTTTTATGAAGGAAAGATGATTTAATTACAAGTAAATTCAGATTAATGTGTCATTGTATTGTTTTTTTAAAAAAATATAATCAGAATTAGAAATAAAAATTATTTAAATCATAAACCATGAATATCTGTGTTGCTGGCTGATATCAGATAGTATTTAAATGATAAGAAAATATCTTTCAAAGAACAATATTGGAGCATAGGGATAAAAGGTTTAAATTAAAAAAATTTTTTTTTTCCAAGTTAAAAGAAAGCAAAGAAAGTTGCCATCACAACAAACAAAATGCCCATAATAGTCAGAATAGTTTCTCCTGCATCAATGAACTGTCACAGCTACTGTTTAACTACAATTATATTCCTTTATAGATTAAATGTGTATATTTATTCCAATCTTTAATCATGTAGAACCTAGAAAAAGAGTATGCCTAAACTGAAACCTATCGTATATACCAAAATTCTAGTTAACGCCTACAATAATTTAAAGATATTTGTTGTTGTCACAGTCATCTAGAGTATGTCATCGGATCATCTGTCTTCATAGAATAATCAAAAATTATCTATTGACTAATTTACCAGCATCGGTTAAATAATCTGTAACAGACTGCAGAATACAAACCATTATAATTTATTATAGGTTCCGTTAATGTATTGAGCTCCTCCAATGAATTACTAAATTAAAATATTTAGTTTTTCAAAACAGAAGATAATGAAAGTGCTTATAATTGTAAAAAAACAAACACAGTAAGATTATTCATTTTTGTTTCAAATATAAATTTTTTTTGTGTGCGTAAAAACCTACAAGTGTAATTTTACACATTTGTTATCTAGTGATGTATGTAAAAGAATATTAAATAATGATTATTTCATATTAACATTCTTGTAATATAGCTCATAGTCGGCATATTAATTAAGCATGAGGAAACAAAATAAATAATAAGTTCGAAAGTAGGTTAAAATGCCTATTTGGGAGATAAGCACTTGCTGTTTGATGGTGAAAGGAGACACATCTAGGAAAACACATTAACTCGCTGTAAAACGCCATACCTAACTATAATTCATGATCTTTATTTTATTTAATTCCAAACTTTCTATAAATTCTATTAAAGATATTTACGATTTTTTAAAAAAAAATGATTGTATATATCTACAAGCAATCATATCAATAAATCTGTTCATGATTCACATATAAATTTTCAATTTCTTCCCCTATCTTATACTTTCCTACCAAAATATTAATACAAAACTCCATTTCAGTTTATCAAATAATTTCTCAAGATCAATAAAAAATTACTAATGTCCTTTTTTAATATCAGGACTTCAATAAAATAATGCTTACTATTCCAATCTGTTCTTTTATTTCCTAATTTATTTACGTTAGACTTCGTTTAAAGTTGCATAAAAAATGACTGCTTTTAAGCAACCAATTTTAATTAAAGATGTAATATTCCTAGTTAATAACTTCGTTCTACTGTAACTTATCTTATTATTAAGAAATGTACGTATGTTGAATTCTTAGCTCGAATACAAGTAGATTGATTGACTTATCCAATAGCGTAGTATTACAAACAAAAAATAACATTTGATCATAGTTATAATAATTTGTCATTCATTTAACAAAACGATATAGCATTTTAATTTTAGAACTATATCAAAAATTTTAGTAAGGACTTATAGTATTAAGACATTAAGATGCGTAAAGTAAAAATTAATGTTATTCCATACTAATTACAAATTCTTCAGGGAGAGGGGGAATTTTGTTGCCATTATTAACTCAAAACGAGGTTGCTTAGTTGGAAGAAATATGGCAGCCACCGTAACGATTTTAGTTATAATTTAACTGATTTTTAAAAATTTTTATTAAAGCACTTTATTATGGATGAAAAAGAAAGAAAACGAAAGTTACAGGCAGGAAAAGAAAAGGTGAGTATTAATTTGAACGTTATTCTTATATTATATTATTCATTTATTTTTTAATTAGTGATTATCAAAATAATTTTATTTGTTTTGCCATCTGGATGAATTTTGTTGAGCTTATATTTTACAAATTCGTCATTAATTGTAATATATTTAAAACCTAACGAAACAATTATTGAATGCCGATTTAAAAGTTAAAATAAAAAAGTTTGTAGAAAAGTCTTTGTAAGTAAATACAATTTACTTTATTTGTTACATATTTTATTCTTTTAAAAGTATTTTTGAGTGCATACGTGATTAATTCGTGTAGTTTACTGTTTTGTTTATACAATTTATTTTCATAAAAAAAATCGCTCCGAATATTTGTTGGATTTTTATTTAAGATAATAGTTTGAGATTAATTTATAGTTGAAAAAATACTTCTATATTTATGTATAAAAGAAAATAATTATAGTTTTGAATAGAGAATAATTCATTCAATTCTAAATAATTTTGCTCGCTGTTGAATTAAAAATTAATTGTGACATTTCTATATATAAAAGAGATACCTAAACTAATATGTCTTTGTAAAATAGGATAATGTTTCCCAGTGGAATAAGTGAGATATTAAAATGTCACGTCACTAAGTTATTGTTTTTATTTAGTTTTTTTTTTTTTTTGCAAATTGCAAAAAATTATTGTTAAAACTTTGTCATTATTTAGAAATAGAACTTATTTTACGAATCAAGTCATCATTGTTTAGTAAGAGAGTGTTCTTGAGTTTCTGACAGGTAAATGTTTGTGTTGTGGTGGAGTTAGAAATGCCTTTAGAAATTATTGCTCATTTACTCCCCTACTGTGGTTTTGTAATAACGGAAACATATATTACATATTATATAGCGTTAATATTGCTGACCCTGTAAGACAAGCGATCAATATTTGGATATAATTATCAATTCTAAAAGATATGTAAATCAATTGTTCCACCTGAGCAGACATCGGATAAATTCACGAATAATTAATTCAAAGGATGGAATGGGTTGAGTTAGCATTACACATGATTTGCCATCTGTAAATTTTTATTAGGGGTTTGGCGGGGTTGATGAGAACTTATATCCAAACATTACAAATTCGTATGAACCGAGAGGCTTGCTAATGAAATAATTAAACCAAAGTATACATAGAAGTTCAGAAATCGAATAGGCTATTCAAATGTACTGGGCCCTTACTCTAGTTACTTATTTGGTGTTGCTACCTGAATAATTCGACCCCTAGGTCCTTTATGCATGCAGTCAACATAATTGGGACGGTGTTTGCCATTTAACCATAGAGAATAGCAAAATAAGAACATATCTATATATAGACACAAGTCCCCATCAGCAACACTTAAATACCATATAATGACTCAGACATAACTATTTGCATTTAAGATAATTAGCGAATTAGTGCTCTGCTAACACAAGACAATCCTGAAACAAGCATTGAAAGCTAATGTAATAACAAAATGGACAGATTTAATCGGATACTTCCTATCTGACAAATAGCCTGACCAATATCATTAATCTTTATTTAATAATAGCTATATACATTTCAAGGAGTATTAAGGTTAATTATTAATTGTAAAATGTATCATATATCTCTCCAGTTAGGATTACATTATTTGTTAAAATAATCTTCATAGATTATACTTTATAACATAGGGTTGGTCTATAACTAGAATAATTACTTATTATGGAACGAATTAAACTCCAAGTCATATAACAATACAAACCACAAAAACAATTGTAGGGTAATTAAAGATTATAGCCAAGCAATATAATTTCGCAATAGTTAGTAGGATTTGAATAACTAAACATTCTATTGTTGTGTTTGGTTTGGCTACTCAACAATTAATATGTACAATTTATTAATTATACATGGATAAGCATTTATTTTATAACGTCTTGCGTGCGATTATAATTACGATAGAATGACAGCCTGTTAAGCTAATTGCGCAGACGCTGTGAGAATGTTATTAATAAATGAATATCTTCGAACAACCACATGATATAGTATTTGTGTAAGAGTAAAAAGGATTTTTACTCTTACACAAATACTATATCATGTGGTTGTTCGAAGGTATTCATTTATTAATAACATTCTCACAGCGTCTGCGCAATTAGCTTAACAGGCTGTCATTCTATCGTAATTTATTAATTACAAAAATATACACACATGTTAGTTAATAAAACATATAAATATGATTTATATAAGTTAATGCTGAGGTAGTCATGCCGAGTAATGGAACTTCCAGCTATATAAGTAGCCTGCCTCTTGAACTCAAGTAAGACTTCCGGCTATGCTCTAGTTCGGACTCTTTCAGCTGCACTTAGACAGCTTGCCTAGAGTCATTTGCGGATGTAACAGTTTCCAGTCCATATTTGGACTTGCCTCACAGCGTGGACATCGTGAAAATGTCTAGAGAAAATACCTTTGCTGATTGCAGAGAGTTTATTGGAGAACACATTCAGACTGACAGAAGAAATTGCTCTCTGCCCTGCCTCCAAAAGGCTGACTATTGAATGGCAGATCCCCTTCCTGGAAACATTTGGATTATGTGCTCGAACCCCAACGAAGGATTTATCCCCATTGGATAACGACCAGGTGCTAGCCAATCAGGCAAGGAATCTGGAATAGTCCACTTCTAAAGACAAGGTCAGATATGACATCCCTCCCCCTGACTAAAATTAGTCCTAGAGTATGTAGTCATCAAGATGCGCTGGACGACGTATAATCTGCTTTGTTGGAGGCTTCTGTTCATCACTGTCCCAGGCTCCTTGTTTACTTGATGAATTTGTTCCTGGATTTTTGCTGATGCCTTGATTTTGCTGTTCGTCTTCCCTACTTGATGTACTCGTCCCAAGTTGGTCACTGCCCTTGTTAGCTTCTGTTGTGTGGTTGAGTTTTAGCTGGTTGCAATGGCAATGATGATGATGACCATCTTCTGTTTGCACAGTGACAGTATACTCGTTATTTGAGTCACCACTGCTGGTATCCATCTTTTGAACCCATATATACCCCATAATATGTGTCCCTGTTTGGAGTTTTTTTGTTCAAGTTTGGCATCAAGTTTCAGGGTCGATGGCATAGTTCTTAAGGGTTTGTTGAATAACAGTTCTGCAGGAGTCTTTCCTGTTATTGTGCTCAGAGTGGAGTGTTGTGCTAGCAAAATCCTGGCAATTTTGGTATTCCAACTTTCCGTATCCTTTTTTGGGTGCTTTTCTCAAGAACTGGATGAGCCACCAGGCGGCGCTGCAGAACCACCAAGAAGCCTGCAATTGATAATTTTTTTTTTTAATATTCGCTAAAAATCGCTTAATTTTAGAAATTGTAAACCCCCCCCCACCGCACGAGACAAATCGGTCAAAATTGCTGAAATTGAAATGTAAAAAAAAAAAATTGCTAAAAAATCACTTAATTTTAGAAATAATAGACCCCCCCCGCCGCACGAGACAAATCGGTCAAAATTGCTGAAATTGAAATGTAAAAAAAAAATCGCTAAAAATCACTTAGTTTTAGAAATGGCAGACACCCCCCCCCCCGCCGCACGACAAATCGGTCAAAAGCACTGAAATTGAAATGTATAATTGAAAAAAAAAACTATAATAAAAGCCTACGAAATTAAACAAAAACATACTAAATGTCAAAGCGACTTAAAAAAGAATCACTCTTCAGTTATCTAACTAACAGATAATAATTCAAACCTCATAGTAACCTGTAATAGCGTATTAGTTTATATCAAAAATTATTGCAAATAAAAAATCGCACATATATAAAATCAACAAAACAGAAATAAAATAATCAGAATAGAAAATTGAAATTTATAACAAAAGTTGATTATAACATCTGAGGCAAATAATGTTTATAAATCCCCTCCCACACAAAGGGTTCAATGAAAAATAAGCAAAGTGCAAATTATGAATGCTATTTTTAAAATCCTATGAAATAAATGAGAAAAAAAAATATAATAAAAGCCTAGACATTAAACAAAAACATACTAAATCTCAAAGCGATTTAGAAAATAAAAGTATTTATAAAATGTAAAAATAACAGCACGAAAAATAGCAGGAAATGTCTTAAAAAAGAATCAGTCTCAGTTATCTAACTAACTGATATAATAATCTTTTATTAATAAAGGTTCTTTTTGAAAGTACATATTAAGTAATCATTGTTCCTATTAATCTATAATAGCGTCATTAGAGTTTAAATTCAGTTAATATGTTACTCTATTACTAGTTTATATCAAAATTATTGCAAGTACTCGGATTAAGTCGCACATATATAAAATCAACAAAATATACATAAAATAATCAGAATAGAAAATACAATTTGAAAGTAATTTACCAATTTCCCTGGGGAGTGAGTTCAACTTTCAGCAGGTCGTTGAATTTGTTCATCCTTACAAAATGAAACTTGGGCATTGTAGATCGCTCCATTAGTGACAAAATATGGATATATATATTTTCCCGTTTATTGATCGTGTTTTTTTTCACTTAAAGTTTTTTATTTTTAAAATAACTTACGCACAATTTAGAAACTGAAAAAATAGGTAAACATTTTTTGTACTATATGTAGTATAAAGAAATTTCCAGAACTCGGGTCACGTGACTGATTGATGTTGCAAGTTTTATCGCGGGGAAATTGATCTCTACGTTTTTAAAATCACCAAGTGTATTTTTTTTTTACAAAAGCACCCTATTTTTTTAAAAAATGGAAAATAATACTTTTTCTCGTTTTAAATTATAAATCAATAATATCAACAAATTAAAAATCCTTTTTCTTTTCAAAAACTTTATTTTCTTGTATCAATACTAAACATATATTTATAAGTTGTGAGTGGAGGGAGTTTGAAGATAGTAAATTTAACAATTTATATAATATAAAACTCCAACATTTCAACTGTTTTTATCTTACGGTTATTTTTGGAGTTTTATATAATATAAATATGTTCAGTATTGATATAAGAAAATAAAGTTTTTGAAAAGGAGAGGGATTTTTAATTTGTTGATATTATTGGAGAACATATATATTTTAAAAGAAAAAGTGATTGTACATTTGCAGTGTTATAATATATGATTATCAAATAATTTATATATATGCATTTTCTCAAAATATTGATCCATCAAGCTTTCTGGGGTTTCTTGGGAGGGGCTTCCTCCATTATTATTTTTTATTTGGCTTTGGGATGAAAGGAAGTAAAACGAAAACATTACTGTTCTATTTAGTTTGTGCTTTAATGAAGACAAAACTTAACCCTAACATGTAATACTTTTTATTTATTGTTTGAAAAAAATTCGAATGAAAACTGCTATACACATTCCATTCCATAAGTTTTAAAGTTTATATAGCTTTTAATGGACACACATGCGCACAACAAAGTAGAATTAAAACAACTAATAAACAGACGTTTAATCAAAAACTGACACGCAAACAAATGAAGGCAAAAGACTAATGATTTCTTTAGGTTATATGTTTATTTATAATAAATAAATAAAACAAACACAAATTCAAGTTAAACTAAGACCTTGATATAAACACAAAAAAAAGCTAAGACCTTGTTGCAAAACCAATCAGTCACGTGACCCGAGTTCTGGAAATTTCTTTATACTACATATAGTACCAAAAATGTTTAGCTGTTTTTTCAGTTTCTAAATTGTGCGTAAGTTATTTTAAAAATAAAAAACTTTAAGTGCAAGAAAACGCGATCAATAGACGGGAAAAATATAATATATATATCCATATTTTGTCACTAATGGAGCTATCTACAATGCCCAAGTTTCATTTTGTAAGGATGAACAAATTCAACGACCTGCTGAAAGATGAACTCACTCCCCAGGGAAATTGGTAAATTACTTTCAAATTGTATTTTCTATTCTGATTATTTTATATGTATTTTGTTTATTTTATATATGTGCGACTTAATCCGAGTAGTTGCAATAATTTTGATATAAACTAGTAATAGAGTAACATATTAACTGAATTTAAACTCTAATGACGCTATTATAGATTAATAGGAACATTGATTACTTAATATGTACTTTCAAAAAGAACCTTTATTAATAAAAGATTATTATATCTGTTAGTTAGATAACTGAGACTGATTCTTTTTTAAGACATTTCCCGCTATTTTTCGTGCTGTTATTTTTATATTTTATAAATACTTTTATTTTCTAAATCGCTTTGAGATTTAGTATGTTTTTGTTTAGTGTCGTAGGCTTTTATTATATTTTTTTTTTCTCTTTTATTTCATAGGATTTTAAAAATAGCATTCATAATTTGCACTTTGCTTATTTTTCATTGAACCCTTTGTGCGGGAGGGAGATTTATAAACATTATTTGCCTCAGATGTTATAATCAACTTTTGTTTTAAATTTCAATTTTCTATTCTGATTATTTTATTTCTGTTTTGTTGATTTTATATATATGCGATTTTTTATTTGCAATAATTTTTGATATAAACTAATACGCTATTACAAGTTACTACGAGGTTTGAATTATTATCTGTTAGTTAGATAACTGAAGAGTGATTCTTTTTTAAGTCGCTTTGACATTTAGTATGTTTTTGTTTAATTTCGTAGGCTTTTATTATAGTTTTTTTTTCAATTATACATTTCAATTTCAGCGCTTTTGACCGATTTGTCATGCGGTGGGGGGGGGGTCTGCCTTAAGTGATTTTTAGTGATTTTTTTTTTTTACATTTCAATTTCAGCAATTTTGACCGATTTGTCTTGTGCGGGGGGGGGGGCATTTCTAAAATTGTGATTTTTAGCAAATATTAAAAAAAAATTTATCAATTGCAGGCTTCTTGGTGGTTCTGCAGCGCCACCTGGTGGCTCGTCCAGTTCTTGAGAAAAGCACCCTTTTTTGTTATCCGCTTCTTAGCATCTTGTACCAATCTTTTTTCCTATTACTTTTAGGGTGGAATGGAGGGCTGTTCACTAGTTCGATATTATTAGTGCAGAAGGCTTTGAATGCCCAACTGAAAAAGCTGTGCCATTGTCAGTCACTAGTGTTTTCGGAAGACCATGTGTGGCAAATAACCTTCTCAGAGCTTCTATCTTGGCTGTGGAGTGAAATGATGTTAATACAATGAATGTTTTGGAGTGTGTATTTACTCTATGCTTTAGTTGCCAATTCTGTAGAAACTTATATTTTATGCTATAATTTTTCCAGCCCATGAGGGAAAAATTCTTTCCAAATGTCTGTGCCAGATCTGTTGAAACTGGTGTGTTTTATATTATAATTTTTCCAGCTATGAGGGTAATTTTTTTCAAATGTTTGACTGCACTAGATCTGTTGTGTTTGGCTTGGCTTACAGGTTTGGTTCCAAACAATAGACAAATAATGACAAACTACTCAACCATAAATATATACAATTTATTAGTTACAAAAATATACATACACGTTAGTTGATAAATCATATAAATATGGTTTATACAAAGTTAATACTGAAGTAGTCGTGCCGAGTAATGGAACTCACTTCCAGCCATGTAAGTAGCCTGCCTCGTGAACTCAAGACTCTTACGGCTGTGGTGGACAGCTTGCCTCGAGTTGGCTGTAATTTGGCTTCTTCCAACTACACTTAGCTTACCTCGAGTCAGTTGCAGACATAGCAGTTTTCAGTCTGTATTTGGACTTGCCTCACTGCATGGACGTCGCGAAAAGGATTAGAGAAAATACCTTTGCTGATTGCAGAGGATTTATTGGAGAATGCATTTGCTCTCTACCTTGCCTCCAAAAGGCTGACTATTTAATGGCAGATTTCCCTACCTTACTGGAAACACTTGGATTATGTGCGCAAACCCCAATGAAGGATTTATCCCCATTGAATAATGACCGCCAATCAATCTGGAATAGTCTACTTCTAAAGATAAGTTCAGATATGACACTATAATTATTAGATCAAATATAGAATTACTAATCCCACCCCAAGCTTGATATTTAATGCACTCACTATTATGAGTGACATTTGACACATTATAACATAAATCCATAAGAAATTTAACTTCGTGATCGATTGACACAAATTATTTCGTTTTTTGACCAGTTTTCCCCCTGGTGAATTTTTTCATAAGTTTTATACGTTAAAATGTGTGTAAAACGGTATATTTTATTATATATAATTTTCGCTGAAAAATTTGCGCCATAAGGCAGGAAGTTCAAAATTCCTGCTATTACAATAGACCTAAGCTCCGCCCTGACATGTTCAGCCATTGTCTGTTGCCAAGGCTGTAAAACGTTCGGCATTTTACGACATTGTTTAAATAGTTCCAATGACCAAAAACTTGTTTATTTGCGAATTTATTAGGGTTTTAGATATTTTTTAAAAAATAATTTACACTATATTTATTAGATATCAAGAAATATGAATTATTAATAACTTGCTTGAAATACTTTATTTTTAAAAATATAACGTTATATTAGCAGCGAATCTAAGCATGGTCTAAAGCAATTTAGAGCTTAGTTTCTACGTCAGCAATGTATTTATATTTACGAGTATGAAAATATCACAATTTTGCAATAAATATTCAAAAATTTTATACTTTTAAAGCATAATTCGTTAGATATAAGACGAATAAATAATTATTCATTCGGATGTTTAAAAATAATAAGAATTAAGAAATATTTTGTTGATTTTATAAACTGAAAATAATCTTTCTAGAAACGATGACATCTAAACTCTTTGTTTTCTTTACGACCTTATTTTTTTAATATTTAAAGATACAAAATGTGAACATTTAAAATTTATTTCAATAGTAAACAAAAATATCTATCAAATGAAGTCAAATTTATTATTTTCAGATAAATAATAATCATTTAATCATATATTTTACATTGATTTGTGAGACAAAGAAAATTGTCAGAAAATGCAGAAATGTGAGTGCATGTCGGAAAGGTTCATAACTAGAAACGTATAAGGACAGTAAGAGATCTCACCGCCAGCATGAAAGCAAAGATTAATTACAGTTTAATAGGACGACCACAAGATGTTTAGTCGTTTATGACAAGTTCACAATTTCTGGATTTAAACAAAATTAAGGTTTTACAGATATGAAAATTTAATTTGAACGTTTAATAGATTTTATACAATAGCTATAGCTCTAGGCTTAGATCCCCTAAAGTTCATTTTAGCACAAATTTTGCTGTGATAGTAGGAATTTTATCTTTGATTAATATATAGGAACACATCAGTTGGTTTTGACAATTCTTGGTTATGGGCAGAGTAGCATTCATTCTCCATAGGAAAGGCAGGATAGGCAGCATACCTTTCTATGTGGTTGGCATCAGCATGGCAGGTTCCTTACATAACTTCTTCCGTCATTGTAGCAGCTTGATGTTCTTCAGGACGGAGAAGGAGATTATCATTCCCCAAGTCTGGAGAATATCAATGCCGGCTCTCCTACTCAAACATTTTACAGATCAAATGTGCGTGGTTTTTATTAGACTGTTTACAAAATTTAGCCTTCCTCTTTTACATAGAAAATGGTGAGCTATATATACCTTCCTTCAATTAACTTATATGTTTTTAGGATCATTTTGTTTTATATCAAATAAGCCATTAGCATACCATGCTGTATAATTTTAGAAATAAAATAACTCCTGTCTTTTGCCTAATTTTCAGCAGGATATTAACAAGAATTTACTCTTTGTTTTTACAAGGTTTAGGAAGATGTACTATGCTAATTCCTCCTTTATCTTATTCAATCTATTCATTTTAAATAATTTTATTAGCAACCCATTGTTTTACTTTTGAAATTAATAATTATTTTTTAAAAAAATATATGATTTTAGTAAAATAATTGGTACAAGTATCAACGATCCTGCACATTGCTGGATGGCCCTGGTGCTAATGAAAAACATTGAAATATAATGTTACCTGGCCGTGACTTTTTAACAAGTAACTGACCTTTTTTAAGAAGCAGAACGACAAGAATAAAGTTGTGGCATTTTTTAAGAAGTGATTTTTAAGTCAATGGCTGATCTTTTTTAAGAACTACATCCAAAATATCTTTAAAATAGGTATATGTGTTTGCTTTTTCTTTTTTGGTTTTTTTAATAATGAAAAATATGGCGGTGACGTTTTTAAAAAATAAGTAAATGTATTCTTTTTTAATAACAACAATAACAAAGCCATTATTTAGGAACCTTTTTTCATCTTTTATTCTAGAAAATATCTTTAAAAAATATTTAAGATGTCATTTTAAGAACTAACTGCCTTTAAAATAAGTCAATGACTGATCTTTTTAAAGAAGTAAATCCAAAATATCTTTTAAATCAATAGATGTGTTTTTAATTTTTTCGTTTGATTTTAAGAACAAAAAATACGATCACCATCGTGTTTTTAAAAAATAAATGTATTCTTTTTTAATAACAAGAACAAAGCCATTATTTAGGACCTTTTAAATATTTTATTCTAGAAAATATCTTTACAAAATCCAATTTCTTTTCTTTTATTTAACCAAGGGAAATGTCTTTGATACCCCTCCCCCATTTTCAGAAACCTTATTATACAAAAAACACATTCGTTATGACCTTTTTTAATAATAAAATATTAAACAACGTTCGATTTCTTGATCTTTTTTTTGCTATTCAATAAGTAAATCACGATTTTAGAATCATACAAAAACCAACCCCCAAAAAAAAGTAACAAAAAAACCCCATTTTTCCCCCGTAACGTTTTTAACTTCATGTAGGCGATCAAACAACTACACGTACTCATTGAGAACATTTTCGGGTGGTCTCGCGAAGATATCGCGACTAGCGTAAGTAATTCAGAAGTCCCCCGCTTCTAACAAAACTTTCCCCAATTTTAAAACCTTCCAAAGTCAGTTCACAACCACTGCGATGGTTTTAAAATTTGTTGGACATCATACTACATCCTTTGAATGTAATGTAATACTTAATAAAATAACATTGCAAATGTTACGTTGACTTTAAATTTACATATCCTCAAATTATATGATAGCGCAGGCTCAATAGTGATCACTTGTAGAGTTAGAACAGGGCGCTTGAACCAAGTGTGAATTTCAAGAAATGAGCATAACCCATTACAGGTCAATACAGGGTGCCTCAGAAATGGTATATTGAACTGTTTTTGAGTGGCATCCATCCAGTGCTATGTACAATCGTTGATACTTGTACCAAATAATTTACAAAGTTGGTTAAATGTTTTTATATTTGAGGTGGAATATGTTTTAACAAATAACTATTGTTTTAATACATATTTTATCCCCAACCTGATTTGAATCATGTATTTCCTTTTTATAAACGAAATCAATTTTATAAACTAAAACAAAATATATCTTATACATAATTATGGTGATATGTATGATTCACCCATATATATGCAATTTTAATAATCTTGAGTTATCGAGTTAATTATAAATTAAATTTATAAAGCTATTATTTTAATCTATACATAATAACTAGATATCTGGTGTTAATATATACATATGTGTGATTATACGGATTTTCTTGGGACATTTTTTAAAGTTCGGACTTGGGTATAAAGACTTCCATGTGACTCTGAGTCAATTTCAGGATGTAATCCAGGTGAAACGAATATGGCACGACAAATATTTTATTTCAATATTGGGTGATAAATATTTAACTATTCTTAATAGGAGAATAAAAGAAAGAAAGAACTTCATAAAAAAAACTTAAATTGTTAATTAATAAGTCATGCTTTTATTTCTCTTTTTCTGGTATTCATGTTTGTGAAGAATTGCTATGGAGATCTTAGTTTTGCAGTGAGTCTTTATCAGTATAAAGTCATTTATATAATTGGCCTATGTGTTTTAATACAATAGTAAAGCAATAATTGGCCTATGTATTTTAATACAATAGTAAAGCATTAAAAACAATAGAGATAAAAATTTTAGAATGGAAATTCAATCTGTTAATTTTATTTTTCAAATACATGGTTTGGAATTGATTTGATCTTTTATTAAATATTTGATTTCTTGATTCTATCTTGTGCAATCAAATAAATAAAACTAGCATTGTTAGCCGAGAGATCAGCGCAGCTGCCTTACAAGCAATCAGTTGGTTGCAGACAATTGTTGCGGTCTTGCCTCCCGGCCAATGCTATGACATATGGAAAAAAAAACTATTTTTTGTCATGTTAATAGATTTTTATACATCAATAATCAGTGTTGTTTAAGATAAAGACTAGCAGGGAAATTGTCAGAAATACATTTTTTAAAGGATGCCAAAAATTGAAAAATATGTAAGCAAATTAAATTTTTTTTTTGATTGACTTTTAAACTAGTTAAAAATAATTTACTTTTTTTTTTTTTTTTAATTCAACATTTTATATCTTCAAAAAAAATAAAATTGTTTTGGATCATTTTTACTTTACATTTTTAATTTCTTCAATAACTTTACCTAACAAACTAAGCATTCTTGAAATTCCTTTTAAATTTTTGATAGTTATTTCTCAAAAGTTATGGCTTTTTTAAAAATTATATTATTAATAGAATTATTTGTCATGATTTTAATCATGATTATATATGAGTTCTTCATATGATATTTATAGTTTCAAAGTGTAGTAATAACCTGATATGCACATTAGATCATCAGTGGCAGTGATAAACAAATAATAAAATTGCTTAAGCATTATTATCAATACAAAATAGAAAAATGTTTGTGAAATATATTTTTATTCCTTTTCTCTAAAATTTGTTATATTTTATTAAAATCTATTATGCAAACTATCACTGATAATCATTAGGTAATAGTGTTTGATTGTAATACTCTATTGCCTAATTATTATATCTGATTTCATTATGGAATATACATATATGACCCCCCCCCCAAAAAAAAAAAAGGAAGAAAGGGAAAAAAGTGTAAAATTTCTTTTAATCATATAAAACTGAATATTTTTTTGAAAAGAGATAAAGAAATATATGTATTTTTTGTACTGTACTACTTATAAAGTAAAATACAAATACTGACCAAGAAAGAAGAGAAAATATACACAATTAAATGAAATAATTAAATGGATGATAATCAAGCATATATTCAATATTTGTCTACAAGTACACAAAGATATATGAGTTGGAAAAAGAGTAATAAGTATGATAATATCTACATGTGAAAGTATTTTAAACTTGTGCAAACAAAAATTTTATATTATTTTAAATTATTAATTTTTCTTGAACAGTCTTATTTTCATCATCATTGTTTTACCTATTTTCATCATTATTATTTTAAACGTTTGTGATGCATTGTGAATAAAAATCTTCCCAAGTTAAATCTAGTTTCCTTGATCCATAGTTTCTCCATGTCACTTCAGTAAACTTCTTTATATCATCCATCTATCTTGCACATAATTTTTTTCTAGATTTTTTTATAATTTCTTATGAGATTTAGTTTATTAAGCTTTCACGTTTTTCTCTCTTGCCATTTTTTTTACAACATATCTCATCCAGTTCCATTTGTCTTTTAAATCTTTCAATAATGTTATTGATATCTATTTGTTCTCTTATACATACACATTGTTTTTGATCTTGTTATTTTCAATTTATGTTTATGCATTATTCTTTTGTTAAAAATCTAAATCTTGGATTTATATTTAAGAAATAATAAAATACAGTACATCTAATAATCTCTCTTTTCAAAAATATAAACATTAAAAGGAAATAATTTCTATCACAAATATTCCAAGTTTAATTGTGTAATTAATTTCATTCATTATAATCAAGTCATTTGTAATTGTTAATGTCTTTTAATTTATTATGATCGATCTTTTTTTTTTTTTTTATGGGGAAAGCCATTGAACATTATTTTAGTTTTTTTTAGATTTATCTTTAGTCTTATTTTCTTGTTTTTATGAGATAACTTTTGTAACATTTCTGAAGTGTCAAAGCATTAATTACATAAACAACCACCTCATCTATAAAAGTTAGGTGGTTTAATCTTATTTATATTTATTCCCTTAACTTTGCATTTTAATCTATAAATAATTCCATAAAACTTAAAAAAGTTTTGCAATATAGGGTCATCTTGTTTCATAACCTTATCAAAATTAATTTTTATGTTATCTTGAAATCTAATCATTGTTTTTGTATTTTGATAAGTATTCTTCAGTATATAACAATATTGTAAGAATCTGCATATAGACTCAAATACTTTTTCATAATGTATAAAGTCAAAGCATAATGCCAATTTATGTTCATTGTTCTTTTCTATAATTTTTATTATATTAAAACCACTTTTAAATTTAGTTTATTCTTTTGATTATTTTGAATCCAAAGTTTTTTTGTAAAAGACTTGAAGTGATCTTAATAAAGATTTTGTATAGAACTAACTGAAGATCGTAGGTCTGTAATTTGTATTTTCTTTTTCAATGTCAATATTCTTTCACTTATCTGGTAATTATTTAGATATTTATTATATAGTATTGTCAACAATTTTTTTATTTCTTCATCCTTTTTTTTTTAACATATTTATTATAATAATTTCACATTTTCGGAGCTTATTCATTCTCTATAGATTTAATTGCATGTCTTTTCATTTTTAAATATTTGACAATTCAGATATAATTATAGGAACTATTTTTATTTTCTGATTTTTGTTGTTATATAATTCATTATAGAATTTTTCCATAACCTTTATGATGTTATCCTTCTTTTCGATAATAATGCCATCTTTTTCTTTCTTATTGCTGAAGTACATTCTTTCTAAAGGCTAATATATTGTGTTTCTGTAGTGTATGTAATTTTCATTATATCAAGTGGTTGGTATCAAAATTATGAGAGCAGTAAGTTTGACACATCAATTAAACTATAATAATTGGCAATTTATAGATACTGAACAATGATAAAAATATACACAAGAGATTGTGGTTTGGGCCAACTGATGAGTGCTGATTCAGCATGAAATGCTCATCTTGGGATCATCTTTTTCACATATCTTCGGTCATAGAAGCCAGTCTCTATCTTACATGAGAATTGTGTGTTGAAAATTACACTACAGAAATATTCATTAAGTGAATAATCTCTAGTCTAATGAATGATTAATAAAAATAATTGTGTTATATCTTTGACTTTTATAACTTTTTTTTTTTTTATCTATTCACAATTGTATTTCCTTAGATCATAATTAACTCTTTTTCATATCATTATAAGAAATTCCAAATATTTTAATTCTTCTCAATAGGTCATTTTTAAATACTTTCATAGTCTTTGCTTTCTTCACACATTAAACTGTCATAATCAAAAGTTTAATGGTAGATTTTTTTTTGTACCAGTTGTCTGTATACTTTATCTTAATAAAATATCATCTTATTGAATTTGTTCAATTCAGAATCATCATTAAAGAGTGTTAGATGGTAGTAGTTTAAGATTCATCAGAATATTTTTAAAGGTTAAAAATACGAACTTTTAGTATTTTTGTTTTTAGTTTTGCTTTAATATATATCTTACATTTCACTAATCATTTCCTGCATTAAATGTATTAAGTGCATTATAATTTTGAAATATTTATTTTCTATTAGACAAAATATAGTCATATTCTTCTGTATCTTCTCTTAGATGTTTCTATATTCATTTTCATATAGAATGTGTACAGTTTTTTTTTTTTTTTTAATAGTAAATTTCACAAGTCTATTTTCTCTCTTTTGGTTCAGTATCTAATTTTAACATTAAAATTTCTCATGTTGGTTTAATTAAAAGTATTCTATTTATTTAAATAAAAATATTTTTCAATTTTTCATCAGAATGATAACTTAGTTGGGGTATAAATCTGAATTATTTGCATTTGGTATTTTTTATTAAGTTGAATATAACTATTGCTATTTTATCTGATTTATTATAATCTTACCAATGTTCTTCCATGTTTTTATTTATAATTGATCTTATTTCATTTATATTTTTAATGTTAGTATTTTTATAGTAAAGAACATTTCAAATTGCCTCTTATAAGCTCACAAAGTCTGACAATAGTCCATTTAATATTAGTTTTTTTTTAATTCATGCTATCTCTTTTCATAAAAATAAACTATAGTCATTGTTAAATAAAAAGTCATTGACAGTTAGAATATACACAATGTTCTATTTAATCAAGATGACGGAAAAATGTCTTTTGGCCAATTCACCCCTTGGCGAATTTTTTTGTAAGTATTATACGTTAAAATGTGTGTAAAACAGTATATTTTATCATAATAATTTTTTTTGCCAAAAATTGTGCAAAAAAGCGCAAAATTCAAATTTCCCGCTCTAACAATAGGCATAAGCCCCTCCCTGACATATTCAGCTATTCTGTTGCCTAGGCTGTAAAATGTTCAGCGTTTTATGACATTGAAGTTTCCAATGACGCAAAAACGTTTATTTGCGAATTTATTTCGGTTTTAGATATTTTTTTAAAAATAATTTGCACTATATTTATTAGATATCAAGAAATAAAAATTATTAATAACTTATTTTGACTTGAAATACTTTATTTTCAAAAATATAATGTTATATTAACAGTTAACATAAATATGACCTAGACTAGCTTTGACATCAACAAGCTACTTTATTTACGAGTAAGAAAATATCGTAATTTTGCAATAAATATTGAAAAAATTTAAACTTTTAAAGCATAATTCATTAGATATAAGAGAAATAAATAAATTTTCCTTTACATTCTTAAAAATAATGAGAAACAAGAAATATTTAATTGATTTTATAAACTGAAAATAATCTTTCTAGAAATAATGACGTCTAACATCTTTGTTTTGATTACAGTCTCATTTTTTTAATATCTACAGAAACAATGTGAACATCTATTAAAGGAAGTCAAAATTTGTTATTTTTTGATAAGTAATAATCAAATAATCAAATTATCATATATTTTACGTTGACATAAACTGAAAATAATTTTTCTAGAAACGATGACATATAAAGTGTTTGTTTTGATTACATCCTCATTTTTTAAATATTTACAGAAACAAAATGTGAACATTTAAAATTTATTTCAGTAGTAAACAAGAATATCTATCGAATGAAGTCAAATTTATTTTCTGAAAAGAAATAATCATTTTATCATATATTTTACATTGACGTGTGAGACAAAGAAATCTTAGAAAAAGCGAAATATGAAAAAGGTTAATTTTTTAATCAGTGTTGCCCTCTTTTTGATTTTGTCTGATTTCATTCAATTTCCCCAGCTTTTTATATTGCAAATTACCAAAAATTTTAAAACAATTAAGTGCCATAAAGCAAAAATGTATAGCCTATAGAATTACAGACAAAAAAAGAAAACAAACTTTCACATTTATACATTAGTATAGATAAAAGCTTAAAAGTCATTTACTCAAACATCAAGTAATATAAAGCAATTTTCCAATGCATTTTGATTGAAGTAATATAATCAAATATACGGGTGCTATGTATATTAGGCTGCAAACACATCTTTTATTTAGCTATCATAACTATAAATCACTTTCAAGCAAAACTAAATTGTAAGAATTGGAAAAAACATATCTAATATTAAAAATGCTTAAAGCTTTTTTTTTTTGCATTTAGGATTTCAGTTAAACTAAATTAATAAAAGTAAATAAATGAAATTTAATTAAAATAATTATTATTCACGTTAAAAAATAAAATTAAAAATAATTTATTTTTAAAAAGAACATTGTCATTTTTATAATGTAAATTAGAATTTTTATTTACATTCAACTTAATTGCACAATTTTTTTTTTTTTAGGGAGAATTAAAATGACTTGGAATTTTTGTTTATTTCAGAAAGAATTGTCATTTATAATCAGTTATAAAGTAAGATGGTCTTTTTAAAAATAAAATGAAAATCATTTTATATTATTCAAGTGATAAATGTATATATGGATTTACAATTTTCTTTTAAGTATATTCTCACGTGATTAAGCAAATTTCATATTGGATAACAATTTTGATTTTCTTTGTTTATCTATAATTTTGTAGATTATATATTGTTGCCTTATGGTACTTAATTATTTTAAAAACTTTGATAATTTACAATTTAAAAATATATGGAAAATTAAATGATATCAGATAGAATTAAAAAAGAGTAGCAATTGATTAAAAGATTAAAGACATTTAAAGTTTTTTTTTTCAGGATTTCAGTTTAAATTAAATGGTTGTTGTGACTTACGCCCCATGTGGCCGCAAGAGGCACTATTTCTGTGTCAACCACAGAAATATCCAGAGTAGGGGGCCAAAAGCAGACGACTCAAAGTTTCAGCCGCTAGATGGCACTGTTCACCATGCTACGCACAGTAACCTTATGCCAAGTAGCTGCCAGAATATTGCCCGCTTGGTGGCGCTGTTAGCCATAGGTAAACCGATCCAGCTTACATCGTCTGCTAAACAGCAATCACCCAGCAATGTAGCCCACTAGGTGGTGCTGTTTCTCCACGCTATGCGTGGAAAAAATGGCACCGTTTAGAAGCGATATTTACACTCGCGTGCTAGTTCTGGTTTACATCCACGTTCTTAAAATAAACATAGCGTGTAATGTGAAGGTGTGAATAATATAGAAAACCATAACTATTTTAATCTGCTTTAAAATTTAATATTCTTACATTGAGTTTCACTCTCTGATAAATCTATGTATTTTTAAATTATTTTATTTTAAAAATCGATCTTTTTTTTTTTCTGTAAAAATTGTTTTTTATATTTTTTAAAAAGTAATTTTTATCACTTCCGTTTTACTCAATCTTTCAAAACTGCTAAAAATCGTTCTGCCAGTATTTCTTTCTGATCTTCGTTAGTTTGAAAAGTAATTGTTTGTAAAACTTTTTTTTTTATACTTTAAAATAATATTTCAGGCAACTTCTAAAGTAATACAAATTACATTTCTGTTTATAGATCTTTTATATCGCAAACATGTTATTTTAAAAAGATAAATTTGCATTTTGTTACGTGCGTGAACAATAATTCGAAGATCTCTTACACAATAAATATTTTTTATATTACTGGAGAGAAAACAAAGCAAACTCTCCTTTAAATATATTAAAAGATCTATTCAGTTCAAAAATAAATTTATTAAAATTAATGTGTGCAAGCAATAAAGCATCAAACAGATTGTAGTGTGTGGTGATTTATTCAGTGTAAAAATCAATGTGTTATTTTAAAACTTTTTTATTTATAATTTCAAATAATATTTCCAGCAAGTTTTAAAATAATACACATTATATTTCAGTTTATAGATCTTTTATTTCGCAAATGTGTTATTTTAAAAAGATAAATTTGCGTTTTGTTACGTGCGTGAACAATAATTCGAAGATCTCTTACACAATAAATATTTTTTAAATTACTGGAGAGAAAACAAATCAAACTCTCTTTTAAATATATTATAATATCTATGCAGTTCAAATTTAAAGGTAGTTTACAGTACAATTTATGTATACACATACATCTATTATTTATAATATAAGATCTACATAAATTTATAAACCATTCAAGGTTTACAATCTTTGGTAAAAAATAAATTTATTAAAATTAATATGTGTGCAAGCAATAAAACATGAAACATATTAGAGAGTATGACCCCTATAACATTGTATTCTTTGTAGACTTAAAATACAGACTCAGGAAAGAAAAAAAAGATTTAGAGCAAAATACAAAAGCTAATGACAATACCTGTATTTATAACAAAAAGATTCTGTTTTGAAGGAAACAACACAAGATGTAAATTAATGAAGATAGGACAGTAATCCAAGATATGTGAGAGAGTGTCATCCACAGATTTAAGTTGCAGGTTAAAAATATATACATTTAATATCAACTGCATTTAAATTAGTAAGAGCAACACTGAATGTATGAGAGTCAATTGAAATAGATATGAATGTTTGATGCTTATGTTAGGCTTGTATACCTGTTAAAATTAAAACTATTAGTCCTCATAAATAATTTGGAAGACATTGCCTGTCAAAATTGAATGGTCATTGAAAATTATATATGATTTTAATAGCCTAAAATTCAGAAGCCTGATAGTACTGTCTTTGCCAGTGCGCTGTTTCTTTCTTTTATTATTGAATTAGTAATATCACCACAGCTTGTAAAAGTAATGTTACTTATTATAAGAGCTTAACAATGAGTTAATTTGTTCCATAATTATGCTGTTACAAGTTTTTTTAATTTTGATATAAGATATATCTAGATGAATGTCTACACATTATGAAAGAATTTTGAAAAAAGTAAAGGCAATACTTTTTTGTAGATACTTTTCATGCTCAGGATTTATCAATGAAAGATGAAATCTAATTAGAATTTTTGCAATAGGTCACTTTATTTACTTTATGATAGAACCATCAAAATGAGAGTCATGTGATGCTGGATACAGTTGAGAAATGATTAATTACTTGTTCAGTAATTGAAGGTTATTGGTTTATCATGAGATAAGTACATTATCTGCAAAAGCTAATCAATACATATTTATTTTTAATAATGGTAGAAAAAGTTTAAATAAATTTGCATATTAAAGTAAAACAAGATCAAAGGAATTATTCTTATACTGCAGTTTTAGGACCTTAAGTAAATAATCTATGTATATATAAAAAAAATTGATAGAAATTTTTTTGTTGGATAAGTACAAAATACATTAGAACCAAGGAACTATAAAGGTAAATGCTACTTTATAGTTAATACTGATTGATAATTTGGAATTAAGCTAAATGTCATTTCTATCAGATCTATGAAAATTTTTGTAAAGTTGAACTGAATCTCAGAAAAGCAAAATTACAGTCTTAAGTTAAGACCAAAAATAGAATGTCATTTTTATTATATGTCTAGCAAAAAAAAAGAATTATAAAGGTTCTCAATAATATCTGGACATATTCTATAGGCATAGTGGGTAAATGTACACAAAGTTATTGTAGATGATTGCAATAAGAATTGAATATTAAATGTGTAATGAAGCCACTGATGGTATGGAAGAAATAGGTTGGATATCTAGCTTCAAGAAAACTTAAAAGATATAAGATTTTTTAAAGAGAATTTTCAAAATTGATTAATAAACAGAAAAAATCTGTAATTCATCATGAATAAGTATATCATATAAACAGTTGTTGCAAGTATGAAAATCTACTTAAGTAATTAAGGATGGCAATAAATTTGTAATCTCCTGAGTGTAGAAAATTTCTTGCATTAAATCAAATCTTAATGATTAATCAAAGTAAACTATAGTTTATTAGTTGATATTGTGAAATTGGTAAATATTTAAGTGTCCCTGTTGGGTGATATATATTAAAATTTGTCTATTTAGAAATTCATTTATAGATTCATTAAACCACCTAACTACTCTGAAATATTATATTAGAAAATCTGTAGAGATTCTAACCAGTAAATAAAATTCAAGTATATTTATTAACTCCTTTAAGTTTGCCACTATTTTCTGTTTGAACACAACCCCATATGTTAATAATTGTTGAAATGCACTGAAAAATGCTATAATACATCATAATGACAATTCTAGAGATATCATTCAGGATTTAATTTTAAGTCATTATGAATCCTTTATGAACCTTTATTTTAGTAATGGTTATTAGATTTTGTTATAATCGTAATCTAAGATTGATCATATAATATCAGAGAAAAAAAAAGAATGGACTTTACTTATGTAGACTGCTGCAAGTGATGAAGAGAGAAATAGGCGATCAAGTAATGAGGCTGAGAAATTGTCAACAATACAATCAGTAAGAACTGTTTAGTACTGAGAAGTGGAATAAAAATGATAGTTTGCATAAATGTTGCATGGAAAATGCATGTAATCATTTAGAGTTTATTACATTGTGAAATTAAAAAATAAATATAATGACATCTTTGGTTTTAATGATGTATTATGAAAATGTCAGGAAAGTAGTATTAATATTTGAATACATGTATAATTATAACAAAGCCAATAATTCTTAAAGATAAATCAGACCAGAGACATTTTTCAAATTAAACAAGATAATGATGCCCATTGCTGGTCTGTCATTCATCTATTTTTTTGAATAAGCCAAAATATGACCATGTTTCAGAATTGTACATTATTGAAAAGCAAATGGATTAAAACAAAAAAAAAATTAGTTTGTGAACTTTTAATTGTGGATTAATATCTTTAATATTCATTATGGTTACCACAAGCAAGGCTGAATCCATAAGTAAAAAGTTAAGATCTAGGTTTTATTGTCACAATAGGTTAATTGAGTAATATGGTTAGATGATTTAGTGAAGATATAGTGGAGATATCAGGATCATTGTAGAAGTTAGAATTTAGGAAATAATTTTGTCTTTAAGAAGAATGCAGTCTTGATATTATATGTCAACCATTTACTTTCACTTCTTTAGCTTCCCATTGTAATCCCCAAAATTACATATGGCCAATACACACATACACTATGAGATATACACACACAGTTCAACTGTTAAATAAAAATTATATGGAAAACATAATGGACTTATTTGACATTTGAAAAATTATAACATTTACCCCCCCACCTACACACACACACACACACTTTTCAAGCAAGCCGTAAGATATGCAATTGTAAAATAACTATTTTAATGAAAATGAAGACAATTTTAATGGAAAAATAACAAGTTTATTAAGAAAAAAACCATTTTAAAGAAAAAAAAAGAACACCTGCAATGTTAGTTGGGTCTTGTTGAGTTCTAAAAAATAAAAAAACAAAACAAAAATTAAATCAATATAGACATTAATACATACCATTTCATTACTATAAAACACATCTACAAAAAAAGTACCTCTGCAGGAGCTGAATCACCATCCAACAGTTGCAGACACATTTCTGCTAGAAAGACACAGAACAAATCTCCCTTGTGTGGCATCACCACATGGATTCCACTAGATAGTTGTTGAGACTTTGGTGGGCTGTGCCATGCTGTTTTTTGTTTCACCACTTTAACAGCCCTCACAGATGCTCAATGTTCTGTGTGTGAGTGCCAGTTGTCAGGTCAACAAAGTTGTAGCAATGGTGACTATCATGTGGCTAAAATCTGCATCCTCAAGGTCAGACATCCTGTAGCTCTTCCAGCAGTCCGAGTATATAGTGGATCCTGGCTGTATGTTGCCACATATGAGTTGAAGTAGTGTGTTTACAGATCTACATGGAACACATATGTCAAAGCATTACCCTGTGTCACAGCACACACCTCCGAATATCCTTTCCGGGGAAAGCATACAACCCTGATGGTTTTTATTCCTGCTAAACAGGGTTTTGTCCACCTCCATAATTTTATTGGGACTACCGATTAGATGTCCTACGTGGGATGGCAGGTTTTTGCTGCACAGTTCTCTTATCCCATTGTTCCAGCTAACTAAGGCCTTGCTGGACAGTTGTAGATCTTCATGAGCACATTGGTCTGAAAGGTCATCTCTATTCCAGTAGTATATGAGACATACATCTGTCACAAAGGGAATCCTGGAGCTTTCGAACCATGTGCTTTCATGAATTGAATGACTTTTTTTGCAGGCACAGGCATTGCAATAAAAACGCCATCTGCAGTAAGAATGCAGAGTCATGTCTTTGCTGCAAGAACATTTTCTGTTCTGTGGCAAAATGTTTTCAGTCTGTAAAAATGCTATAGCTTCCTCTTCTCTGGCTGGCAATTCCCATACTTTAAGAAGCTTTGCCATTTTTTATAAAATATTGAAAGATCTATAAACCAAAATATAATTTGTATTAGTATAAAAGTTAGTAGAAATTACTATTTCGCAAACGTGTTATTTTAAAAAGATTTTTGAAAAATTATAACAGTCATTCAAATTTTGTTGTCCTTTTTTACAGTTGCAAAAATTGGAATGTGTCTCATTGAAAGTGCTATTTAGACCATTTGTAGGATTATAACAAATTCTAATAACCAATACTAAAATGAAAGTTCATAAAGGATTCATAGTGACTTAAAATTATACCTGAATGATATCTATAGAATTGTCATTATGATATATTACAGCATTTTTCGGTAGATTTCAACAATTATTAACTTATGGGGTTGTGATCCATCAGAAAACAATGGCAAACTTAAAGGAGATAATAAATATACTTGGATTTATTTACTCGTTAGAATCTCTACAGATTTTTTAATATAATGCTTATGAATAGTTAGGTGGTTTAAAGTAGATAATAAATATACTTGGATTTATTTACTGGTTAGAATCTCTACAGATTTTTTAATATAATGCTTATGAATAGTTAGGTGGTTTAAAGTATCTATAAATGAATTTCTAACTAGACAAATTTTAATATATATCATCCAACAGAGACACTTAAATATTTACCAATTTCACAATATCAACTAAGAAACTATTATTTACTTTGATTAATCATTAAGATTTGAATTAATGCAAGAAATTGTCTGCACTCAGAAGGTTACAAATTTATTGCCATTCTTAATTACTTAAATAGATTTTCATACTTGCAACAACTGTTCATGTGATATACTTATTCATGATTAATTACAGATTTTTTTCTAATATGTTTATAAATAAATTTTTGAGAATTCTCTTTAAAAAATCTTATATGATCTAAGTTTTCTTGAAGCTAGATATCCGATCTATTTCTTCCATATCATCAGTGGCTTCATTACACATTTAATATTCAATTATTATTGCAATCATCTACAATAACTGTACATTTACCCACTATGCATAGAGAATATGTCCCGATATTATTGAGAAACTTTATAATACTTTTTTTTTTACTACACATATAATAAAAATTACATTTTATTTTCGGTCTCAACTTAATATTGTTTTGCTTTTATGAGATTCAGTTCAACTTTACAAAAATTTTCATAGATATGATAGTAATGACATTTAACTTAGTTCCAAATTATCAATCAGAATTAACTATAAAGTAGCATTTAAAACCTTTATAGTTCCTTGGATCTAATGTATTTTGTATTTATCAGACTACAAAATTCTATCAATTTTTTTATATATACATAGATTATTTACTTTGGGTCGTAAAAGTGCAGTATAAGAATAATTTCTTTTATCTTGTTTTGGCTGCAGAAAGGAGTTTGCTATTAATTGAAAGGAAACCCTTTGATTTCTTTTGGAGGCCTTAAAGGAACTGAGCAGGGCAAATTCTTAATGTCCACTCCATATGTTCTTGTCATTGCAGTTGTTATTACTATGTGATTATTCATATAGTATATAAACATGGATAGGCTGCTCACCAACATGCATTAGCCAGCATGACGAGGTTATTGGATTTTTACCTCTGAGTTTAAGATCAAGAAACACCATGGACTTTCTTCTCAGTTGCCTGATAAGGCAGAATGAATGCTTGTGTAAATGATAAATATTTTTCCTATATATATATATACAATTATGACAGACAAAAATAAATCATGGCCCTTATTCCCAGGAGACTGTAAAGTCAGCAACCAAGGCAGCACTTGGTGGCCGAAGGTGCTAAGAATCCCCTGATTGTGGACCCAGGCTGCCATTTGATGATGAATTTTTTTATTTAGGTATTACTTACAACTGCAGATCACTTTCAAGTGAAGGAAGATTGCAAGAGTTAGAAGAAAAACTGTCTTATACTAAATGGGACATTATTGGACTTTGTGAAGTTAGAAGAAAAGGTGAAGAAACAATTGTTTTAAATAGTGAACATGTACTCTACTATAAAGGCACAAATATTGGAAATACAAGTGAAGTAGGATTCATTATAAATAAAAAGTGGAAGAACAACATTGTGGAGATTGATGGTGGATTGGACATAGTGGCAAGATTAGTTATACAACTTAATAGCAGATACCAAATGCAGATAATTCAGATTTATGCCCCAACAAGTTCTCAAAGTGATGAAATAGTAGAAGATTTTTATATGGATGCACAAAAGGCTTTTGATCAGAGTAAACAACATTTTAAAATTGTTATGGGAGACTTTAATGCTAGAATTGGTAAATAAATGAAAGATGAAAGTGCTGTAGGTAATTTTGGTTATGGTAATAGAAATGAGAGAGGACATAGACTTGTGGAGTTTGCTGAAAAAGGAAAACTTTATATGATGAATTATTATTTTGAGAAAAATGTTAATAAAGGAAATGGACATGGAAGCATCCAAATGAAGGTACAGCAGAATTGGATTATATTTTGACTAACAGAAATTACATATTTCAAGATTGTAATGTTCTTAATAAATTTAACAGAGGAAGTGATCATCGATTAGTAAGATGTGAAATACATGTTAATGCAAAACTAGAGAGACAAAAATTATTAAGAAAAACAATATTTACAGTTGATATTCCTAATTTTCAGAAACATTCTAATGAATTTAAATTAGAACTTACAAATAGGTTTCAAGAATTAGTAGATTTTGAACATGATTCACATTTGAATGAAATTAATATGAAAACAACTGATACACTTTTAAACACTGCAACAAAAATAGCTGGTTGAAAAAAGCAGCACTTGACCAATAACATTTCTACTGAGACTAGTGAATTTCTGAAGAAAAGAATGAATATGAAGATATACAAAAATGATGTGTTAAAAAGAATTGAATATCTCGAATTTTGTAAAATGATGTGGAAAAGAATTGAAAATGATATAAGAAAGTATAACTGTGAGCTAGCAAGGAAAGCAGTAGAAGAGAATGAAAGTCTCAAGAGTGTAAAACAACATTTTTGTATTGGTAGGAAATTTATATCTGCAATAAGAAAAAAAGCTAGAATTATTACTAAAAAGAGAGATGACATCATGAAATGGATAGAAGACTTTTATCAAGAATTATATAGTAATAAAGAACAAATACCTCCTATATCTATTACATCTTTGAATTGCCCATAATTTTAAATGAAGAAGTGAGACATACAATTAAATATATGAAGAAAGAAAAGGCTCCAGGTAATGGTAGAATTATAATTGATATATTAAAAGAAGCAGGTGAAAAAATATAATTTTTTTTAGCAATGTTATATACCAAATGTCTAAATGATAAAGATGTGCCAGATGATGGGGAAAATGCTGTATTAATATTAATATTTAAAAAAGGTGATAAAGAAGATATTAGAAATTACAGACCTATCAGCTGTTTATCAGTTACATACAAAATTTTTACCAAGCTAATTACAACTCGTCTGCAGAGAACATTAGATTTCCACCAACCAAGAGAACAAACTGGATTTAAAAGTGGTTTTAGTACAGGATATCATATCCAAGGATTGAGAAAAGTTATAGAAAGGACAAATGAATATCAGTTGCCATTATGTTTTGGATTTCTAGATTATGAAAAGGCATTTGAATGTAAACTTTTCTTCAGTGATTAAACCATTGGATCATCAAGGTATATTGTCATATTTTAAAGAATATTTATAAAAATGGAACAGCAACAATTAGATTATAATGATACAGTAAAAGTCAACATTGAGGAGAGTGTAAGACAGGGTGACTCCATATCTCCAAAACTTTTTACAGCAGTGCTGCAAGAAGTATTTTGTGGATTAAAATGGGAAGCTGAAGGAGTGAAAGTAAATGATTATTTAAGTCATTAAAATTTTTCAGATGATGTAGTTGTTTTTGCTAATAATGCAGATGAAATTAATCATAGAATTAAACTTGGTTGGAGTGCTTTTAGTAGAAATAACTTGATACTAAAAGGAAATATGCCTATGTGTTTGTAAAGAAAGATTTTTAATAAACGTGTTTTACCTGTTCTTACTTATGGATCTGAGACTTGGATACTTAATAGAAGAGCAATACAGACTTCAGACCACTCAAAGAAGTATGGAGAGATGTATATTGGGAGTAACAAGAAGAGATCGAAAACGCAATATTGTTTTCTCTCCAGTAATTTAAAAATATTTATTGTGTAAGAGATCTTCGAATTATTGTTCGCGCACATAACAAAATGCAAATTTATCTTTTTAAAATAACACGTTTGCGATATAAAAGATCTATAAACAGAAATGTAATTTGTATTACTTTAGAAGTTGCCTGAAATATTATTTTAAAGTATAAAAAAAAAAGTTTTACAAACAATTACTTTTCAAACTAACGAAGATCAGAAAGAAATACTAGCAGAACGATTTTTAGCAGTTTTGAAAGATTGAAGTAAAACGGAAGTGGTAAAAATTACTTTTTAAAAAAAATAAAAAACATTTTTACAGAAAAAAAAAGATCAATTTTTAAAATAAAATAATTTAAAAATACATAGATTTATCAGAGAGTGAAACTCAATGTAAGAATATTAAATTTTAAAGCAGATTTAAATAGTTATGGTTTTCTATATTATTCACACCTTCACATTACACGCTATGTTTGTTTTAAGAACGTGGATGTAAACCGGAACTAGCACGCGAGTGTAAATATCGCTTCTAAATGGTGCCATTTTTTCAGCGCATAGCGTGGAGAAACAGCACCACCTAGTGGGCTAGATTGCTGGGTGATTGCTGTTTAGCAGACGATGTAAGCTGGATCGGTTTACCTATGGCTAACAGCGCCACCAAGCGGGCAATAGTACTGGCAGCTACTTGGCATAAAGTCACTGTGCGTAGCATGGTGAACAGCGCCATCTAGCGGCTGGAACTTTGCATCATCTGCTTTTGGTCCCCTACTCTGGATATTTCTGTGGTTGACACAGAAATAGCGCCTGTTGTGGCCACATGGGGCGTAAGTCACAACTACCAATTAAATTTAAAAAAGTAAGTAAATGAAATTTAATTAAAAGAAGTTATTTTTAAAAAGAACATTGTTCAAAAGAATGTATGAAATAATATTTTAAAATGATCTTGCCTTCAAATTATCATTTACGAGGTTAAGTTAGAATTTTTCTTCATGTTTTACTTAATTGCAAAATTTTCTTTTTTTTTGTGAAGATTTAAAAATTGCTTGGAAGTTTTGTTCATTTCAATAAGAATTGTCATTTATGATCAGTTATATAGTAAGATGGTCTTTTTTTAAAAAAAAAAATTAAAACCATATATTGTTCAAGTGATAAATTAAACACGTGATTTTAGAATTTCCTTTTAAGTATATTCTCACATGATTACCTAAGTTTCACATTGATTTGGAATTTTGATTTTTTATATCGAATTTTACAGATTACTAGCTGTACCCGTGGATCTGCTTGCATTAGTAGATAAAAGAAGATAATGTAGTTGATAATTGAAATATTTAAATAATATTTACATAGCATAATAATACACAAGTTATCAATAGCATGTAAAAATGGCCTACAATATATCATTTTTCCCTTCTATTGATAACTCATATTATTATGATGTGAATATTATTTAAATATATTTTAATTATCAAATTACATTACGTTCTTTTATTCCATTAATGCAAACAAAACCATGGATACAGCTAGTAAACATGGAAATTCTCTTTGTAAAGATAGATTAATTAACTAGGCAGTAGGTTAAATATAATTTGTATTTTTTTTTTACTTTTGTTTAAGTATATTAAATGCATAATAAATTGTTTTACATGCATATAGGATAAGATATTGAAGAAAAAAACCACAATATACAATAAAATTTTTGTTAGTGAGAAGAGTTTCTTAACTGATGGATGGCTGTGATATTGTGAAGATCAAATGAGAAGTGAGCTGATAACAATTTGAAAATCAATAAATTGTTTTTATATTTTGAAAATTAGCTTTTTTTTTTTGGTTAATCCTAGAAAAGTAAAATCCATTATGGTAAAAAAAAACAAAAACAAGAAGTAATAATATATATATTGAAAACAACAAATAAAAATTGAATAGTAGTTATAGTATGACTTTTTATATGCAAAATTAAACTGTTGATTACATTAATACTAATTATTAATAAATTAGATGTAATAGTAATTCTATTTATATATGGAGAAAATATTGGAAACATTAAATATAATCTTAATGTATTTTCTGTGGTAAGCACTTTTATCAAAGACAATTATTATTTACAAAAGTGAAACACAAAATTATTAATTTTAGTGCATCATCTTCCAAACTATAGTCAATTGAACACTAATAGATTTTTTTTTCATTAATGAATCTATAATATTGATGAATTATGCCTCTTTAATTTTATGTTTTTTGTGAAATTGTCTGAACTTTTTTAGGGTTGAAAACATAACCAAATATCCTTTAAAAAGTTTTAGCAATAATGATAATACCTGCAACTTTTGTAGGATTGAAAACATGATCAAATATCCTGTTGTATTTATGTATAATAATGTTCACTCTCGATTCACCATAATAAACATAATTAGATTGTTAATATTTAATTAAATAAACAATATGAGGATATTTTAATTGGAATGACTTATTATTATTATTATTTATTAATTGGTTTAATGTAACCAATGAACAAAACTTACATACTGGGAGATGATGAATAATATATATATATATATTTTATGTTAGCTTTAAAAAGTATTTTTGAACTTTTAACTAAAATATATAAAATCTTATATCATCAATGTTATTAATAAAATAGAATTGAAATATAATAAGTATGTTGTTCATATTGAGTTCTCAATCTGAACATTAGTTGAGATAAAAAGTCAAGGTCATCTAACCAAATGATAAAAGTATTGATATTATATTTTAAAAAAACCCCATAGATATACAGTTATGTTTCAGTAATGAATGGCTAGATTTATTACCAGAAATTAAAGGGTCAGGTTCAGATTATTGGATAGTGTATATCCAGATGGTACAAATACATACAATTAGCTGTTTTTTAAAAGGATAAAAAGAATATGGCATCTTATCTTTCAAACACTATGACTTTATTTGCAAGATTAGTATTAAAGTTAAGGGAAAGTAGATTAGCCTGAATTCAACAGCAAAAATCAAGATTATATTATATTCTTACCATTTAAAAAAATTAATATTGACTAACACTATACTAATAATAACAAATAAAATAGAAATTCGTATATCATTAAAATTCTAGTAAAATAACCATTTCATGACCATAGTTTTGTTTATTTCATAAATAAACGTCAAGTGAAAATCCATTAAACATAAGATAGCAACACATGATAGGCTAACAATTCCCATAAGTCAGTTGAATTAGTATTTATTTTTAATAGCAAAAATGAGTTTTTATAAAATTGATGGCCTTACGACAGGGGTGGGCAAATAGCGGCCCGAGGACCACATGCCACCTGCTAAGAGTTTTTATGGAGCCCGCCAAGACAGTCAGAAAAATCCGCCTTGAGCTGAGATTTCCTTCCCATGTGCGACCGAAGATTTGTCTCGTATTTTCCACTAGGATGGCCACTTCAATACACATTCGCAGTATAGATACCATGTGCAGTGCTTTTCCAGTTGATCTGGTTAATTTCAATTTTGTCTTTGCATTACCAAAATATATATATTTCCAAATTTAGTGAAACCATGAACCCTCCGAAAAAAATGTAAAATCGTTGATGAATGTTGTGTATTTAATGAAGAATGGACAAACAAATATTTCTTTGGTAATACAGGGAATAAAGCAGTGTGTTTATTGTGTCATGAAAAAAAGGGGTGGCGCTCTGCTAACCTTCACTTTCACAAAGGGGTCCCCGATGTGGCCTTCTGCCAACCTCTGCGGTCTCCGAGCCAAAACAATTGCCCACCCCTGTCTTACGATGAAAGAAGGTTAATTATTAGAATTTATTTAACATTTTCAATTCATTTTTTTTGCCTTGTCAAACAGTATATTATGATCTATATTGTAATCGAACAGGGTGTGCAAGGTTTGTCTTATTCAATATGTCCTGTGAATTACGGTGCCAAAATTGTAATGGAACCATCTAGGAAGTCAACTCTTTGAATGTTCTACAGTCTGCGGAATCCAAAATTGTAATGGTATATATTGAAGTGGTATATATCTGTACACAGACATACTTCACATGTATTAAAATTAACCTATCTCTCAGTGCATTAATAATTTATTTGGAAATATTCGCACACCTTAGAAATAGGTACATGTGTGTGTACAATTTCGTTAGTTAAAAGGTTAAGAATTTATGTATTTCAGTCGCACTATTTATTTCGGTTAAAGAAAATGGTTACTAAAAGATTCTGATTGAAATAAAACTTATGTAAAGAATTTTAAAATGCAAACAAAATAAATCTTTAATAAAAGTTAAGAAATGTTAAAATGCGTAAGCAATGGTAGAGTGGTTGTAACTTATTAAATAAGTAAAAATAAGTCCTGTATTCCCAGAGTGATACTAAATACATCTGAATCTCATTTTATGCAGTAGATAGATTCCTCAGAAAACATGCACAAAAGAAATCGCACAAAAATAGACTTCACTTATCTTGAAAAATGGGGGATACATACTGTAATTTTCTAAAAATTGCATAAAAGCAAAGCAACAACGTAAAATTACTTAAAAATTCACATAAAAACAAAATAAGGAAATAAAATATGACTAATAAAAAATTGATACAAGATAAACTTTTTTATTAATAACTACAGTATTTAATTTTATTCAAAACATATTTTTGTGCGTAATTTATAGTATTTTACATTTTTTTCATACATGTACGGTATTTTAATCATTATCGCTATTTGAGATATCAGATTCGTCACAAGAGGGCGCTAATTTCATTTTTTTAAATTGCTCTTATAGTGAGTTTGCCCAAACTAAAATGTTTTCCAATCGCTGTTGATCCTTCCCATTTCGCTAAGCTATCTAAAATTGAAATTTTTGTTCCAAAGAAATTCATTTTCTTGGGTGTTTTTTTCATTTCCATTAGGGTAAACTAAAAGTTTAAAATAAAAATAAGAACTTAGACTTATGATAATAACAAGACATCTACTCACCACTGTTGGGCAAAATTTAATTAAAACTAACAAAAATTAAATTCTTATTTTTGTCTTTAATTTTTTAATTTTCAATTCCGTTTACAAATCAAATTTCATTGTTTCACGATCACATTAATTTCAGGTCACATTACGTAATTTTTAAATTAATTACAAATAAAAATCAGATTTTAATTTTTAATTGTCAGAGTGGAGCAAGAAAATGCCGAAATATAAAAGTTCAAAAACAAACAAATAACTTGATTAAATTATTCTGAAAGCCTTTCCCCCTCCATCAAATCTAGGAAAGTTTATGTGAATTCTTAGAAATACATTCAGGTCAAGAAGAGATGGCGAGCGCAATTATTGATTATTTATTCACCTGTTATTATTTAGCTATAAGTGCCACATAGATTCTATATATATATATAAACTAGCTAGGTATACAAAATTAATAGAATTGTTTGTAAATGAATTATTGATTTTATTATCACTCTAGTTATGAATAAAATAAGTACTCTTAATCATGATAAAATTTAGATCTAGAAATTAAGTATATATATAAACTAAGGTGTCAGGGAACTATCATTGATAATAATAGTTATCTAAAGACGTTACTCTTATATCTATGTGACCGTGATACATTGTAGATGATTATAAATAAATATGAAGTTATATGTAGAGTGTAAGAGCATTACCGATCCAGATTATAATAATATTAATAAGTAAAAAACCACAATATTTGTGTAAGTCTGTGATAGAAACCAATGCTAACTATCAACTTATTTGTGTATGTCCATGATGGAAAACAATGCTATCAACTTATTCAAGAATCTCTAAATCCCTCAAAATCTCTTAAATTATTTTTTTTCTATGATAAAAATTAAATCATTATTTGAAATATAAGTAACTCTTGTAAAAAGGGTGAATCATTGTACTCTTAGTTGTGGTTTACTGGGGATGCCAACAATTTATATAATTAAAATGTTTAATGTTATCTTGTATGGTGGGTATTTAATATATAGTGGTTTTTTCCATTAGTTTGCGTTGCTGCCTACTGATCCAAGACTATGATATTTAATGAATGATTTCTATATATAAGTTTTGCATGGTTCTCTCATCTTAACAGTCAAACAGTGTAAGGGCAGACCGGACACGATGTGCCTGGGAGCTTGATCTATTGATATACCTACCCTGGTTCGGGTCCTGCAGGGATTGGAAATTCCTTGCTATCCCTAATCCCAGATTTTATGCACTACCTGTGCTCTCTCCAGGGTGTATGTATCCACGGTTAGAAGCAAATACATATCTGTGACCTGGGACATCACCCATAGCGTGAACCATTGCCAACAGATCACTTACGCTGATCCTCATCATTATACTCTACCATGGTCTTCGTGATCTCAGGAAGTATTGCAAATTTCTTAAATGTTATTCTCTTATTATGCATGCATACTTATCTGTGGCAAACCCAGGCAACCTAAATTCAAACCCTGTCACAAGAAACCCTTTTTTAATGAATATAAAATTATGTCTTATACTCAGAATAGGTTGATAAACTCAATGAGCACGAGAGTTAAGGCACTATATAGTACTGTAAGCCGCCATTCCCTGGTATAATACTGCAAAGGTTAGCAGACACCATCATCATCATCATCTTGTAAACTACTCTGAATTACTTGTATATAAATAAATATATTATAACCTATGTAAATTTGTGAGCCAAATTATTTATAGTTATATATTCTCAAACACCTAGCTTATTTATTTATATGTTGAGTTTGAAACCATTAGGCTTTCAAATAGGAAATCACCCAAATAAATAGGTTTATGTAAGACTGAAGCGTGCTACTCTGTGTCGCCTTGAGAATGACGAAGAACCTTGAGAAGAAAATACATGTTTGATCTCTGAGCTATGCATTGAGGGAAGCTGTGTATCATCAAGAAGGTTAATCAGAAGGTTGAGGTCATGGAGTCTAGGTAGGGTTTAAACTAGGAGACGAAGGTAACTGCTTCTGCTGATAGGGAGCTCTGCTTGGTCTTTTGGTCTTGTTGAATGATTATACAAACTTGGCCAGTACAATATGATATGATGGGTGAGGTGCTTTATTAATCCCTACATATTATAAAGTCAAATTGCAATGGTATGAACAGATGAAATGTTCTGGTTTGATAGCACCCAAATTGTAATAGTATGAAAATGAGGAAATCAGTTTTTCAAACCAAAATAGTGCATAACTGGGAATGAGAGAGAATGGATAAGTTGATTCCTTAAATCATGTGTATAAGAATTCTCTTATTCAAAAGCCCTCTAAGTTCTACACATCTAGATCATATCACATAAAAGTGGCCTTTCAATTAAATAGGATCAGAGAACACAAAGCTTTCGCAGTTATATGTCAGACTATTGGTAATTGATATGATAGTAGGCTAGCTTTTGAAATGATATCTTATAACCAAATAAATTAAATTCATAACATAAACAAAAAGAATGTATCCAATTTTATTATCCCACACTCAATACTTTATATTCCTCCTCTCAGGATTTAAAAGTAAAAATAACTATAAAGAAATTTGATTATTTGCCAAAATATAAACTAGAAACAAAGAAAATATTTTATTGAATCTAATTTATATTTACAAACAACTAAATATAAATAATTTATTGGTAATCGTCTGAAATCCGGGCATGGCCACTTGATGGCGTTGTTTATGTGTCAAAACACATAAAAATGCCGTTTCTGAGGCCAGCCTTATGGCTAATACAACATTTATATTGTATTACCCATTGCAGGCCGCTTTACATGACATTGCACAAAAATATTACGACCTGTTTTGTGCGTCAAAACTACTTATGCGTATTCGTTCTATTCATAGCTGATTACCATATCGCTTGAGGGTGTTTTAATTGCAAATCAGTACAACTTTTCAAATCTCCTTAATAGAGTAATGTCATTTATATTTAAATAATGTTGTTAATTATTAATAATTGTCATATGGTCCCCACCTTTCTCTAAAAAACATTAATATATAAAAAATTGGCAAAGGGTATGTTTGAACACGTATCGACAAAGCTCTCGCGCTAAGTCATGTTTCAGCGTGGAAAATATACGAGACCAATATGTCTGAGAACATGCAATTTTTAAACTTTTCAGAATTGCTGAGTACAGAAAGTGAGACTGTAGCCTTTTTTCAAGCATATAATGTCCTCCCAAATATCAGACTGTTTTTATTACAGCAATAAATAAAAATAAGTTCAAAAAGTCCAAAGTTTGTGTATTTTTTTTTTCATTAGAAATTGACAAGTATTTGGATTATCTTTTTTCAGCAGGGTTAAAATAAATTATTATTTTTGTTTACTTTTGTTAATAATAACAAAGTCTGAAACCCCCCAAAAAAGCTGTTTATTATAGAAGCCAAAAAATAAAAAGGTAATTCAAATGAAATATAAATAAAAGTGAAAAGAAGTTGTTTAAAAGAAAAAAAATATTGACTTTTTGTTACAATTATTTATCCGAGGGTGGGGGTGGCAGTTTCAAAACAATTTTTTAACCCCAAAACACAAAAGTTACTTTGGATTTAATAAGAAGAAAAACAATTTAGTCAACCAAAAAAAAAAAAAAAAAGGTAGAACAAAGTCAAAACAATTCCCAAATAATTGTATTATATTTTTTTGGCAGGGTTAAAACAAGTTTTTTCGTCATGAAACATTCAAGTTTTAAAATCAGAAAAATAAACACAAAGTTAAATTACCAAAATTTGTTGAATAAAGGTAAATGTTAGGTTAAAAAAACAACGAAAATGAATATAAAAATTTGTTTAATAAAAAAGAAATCATGTTATAAATGAAATAAAAATTTATTTAATCAAAAAAAATATAATGTTATATAAAAAAAAGTTGCAGCCCGATAATGTTACATTTGATTGATTTTGTATAGCTTCAATGCCATCAAGCGGCCATGCCCGGATTTCAGATGATTACCAATTTATTTAATATTTCTAAATTATTAATGTTATATAATATAGCTGCTTATTGATGTTTGTGCAAATGGTTATTAGCATTTAAATATTCTCAGGGTAAAAATAATTTAAGTTATCACAATTAAGTATTGCCCCATGACCCACATACATCAATAAGTGATCAGATTAAAAAAAAATTTCACAAAGTCATTTTAAATAGAACAAGTGGTTTATCTTTATTTGTGATATATATATTCTCTTTTTTTTCTAGAGTTGCAATAAGAACAAAATAACAAAGCATAATATCCATTTTTATTTAACAGGTTTTTCATCTGATTTCTCTGTCATTCATATTTGTCGCATTTGTTAATAATATATTTATTAATTTACATTTGTATCTGAATGAAGATCATTCACTTCCTAATAATAAATAAGATATAACAATAGTAATAATAATACTAATAATTCTGTACTAACATACTTGTTAGAGAAGTTTAATTTTGTTTATAAGTTTATATATGTTAAGCTAAGCACTTTCAAAATTCTTAGACTTCATATTCATAGCTGAGTGCAGTCAATGATAATGAGGAAGAGTATTATAATTTATGCAAATTAGTTTGCTGTTCATTTTGTTATAGGTCATGGCATTATCTTTGTTTTGATTAATTTGTCCATCTTTTTGAAAGTAACATTTGATAATGTGAAATAGTTCAAGATCAGAGATTCATTCTTTAAGATAGGATTATGCTAACTATGCAGATTTATCATCTCTTCTATTAATTGCATATTCATTACTTAAAATATGGGTATAAAATAGATGCTACAAAAAGTATTGTTTAGATTACATCAAAGATCCAAAAAGATGAGAAATATACGAAACATATATTAAAAATAATTTAAATAATTGTATGAATATTTACAAGACTTCTATAAATTTGGTTAATTGAATGGAAAATTATATAAATTGATATATATTGTAATGATCATATCTGTATATTCGCGCAACAAAATCCAGAGTTTTAGTAAATTATTCCATGGCTGATCGAGATGAGGTTGTTGAGACCTCAAATCCAATCTTACCCCAGTTATTTCACTAACGTTCAGAGATTTACCACCTTACGGATGACATATATGAGACTACACTCGTATTTCCTTAATTCGCATGCTGGCAGTAGCTCAACGGTAGAACATCATTTACTAAACTAATATATTCACAAAGTATAGCTATATAGAGGATATGACTTAATGAACAGATATCAATAATTTTGATTGTGATTTTTAAATAAATAAGGGATAATTAATGATTAATTGATGAGCAAGAAATAAGACACTAAGCATAATTACATTTTAATAAATTTTAATTATTAGAGAAAAAATATAGTTAGTAATAAATTTGGCTGAACGTTTTCGAGGAACCGTGCCTCATACTCATAGCCTTCGTGAAAATGTACTTGATATATGTAAATGAGAATATTCAAATGAGTTACTGTTAAGTAGCCCATTTTTTCGAAATGTCGAAGCACGTGTCTCTTCTGTTGATTGCATGGATGTCTCTGTTAATGTAGAATGCCTCTTTTATCTTTCTCCTGTAGTCGTTTGGTTCTGAGCATAAAATAACGGGGTTAGCGGGTATGAAATTGTGCCCTGATTGTTTAGTATGTTCAAAAAATGCAGAAGATGTACTGCTGTTCGTTTGGGCTCTATTGAAGGTGTACCGATGTTGAGCCAACCTGGTGTTAATTGTGGCTTTCGTTTCCCCATAATATGTGGCGTGGCATCCGGCCTGGGGGCAGGAAATGGAGTACACCACATGTGGGGTGAGCGCTGGATCAATGTAATCTTTGGAGTTATTGATCAACCTATTAGTGTTGGGTGGAGTTCTGAATATTATGCTGAATTTGTTGCTTAAGGTTTTCGTTAGTTTATTGGATATTTTAGGGATGTAGGGGACCGTTATTCTGGGTAGATTGGTGCGAGGCAATTTATCATCTATTGTGCTGTTAAATTTCGAAAAAATGGGCTACTTAACAGTAACTCATTTGAATATTCTCATTTACATATATCAAGTACATTTTCACGAAGGCTATGAGTATGAGGCACGGTTCCTCGAAAACGTTCAGCCAAATTTATTACTAACTATATTTTTTCTCTAATAATTTACAATTAAGTATTTTCATTTTTACAAATAAGGAGAAATTAAAACCACATTTAATAAATTTTAATGTAAGTCAAAATTTAAGAAAATAAAATAAAAGCAATTTTAAATGAAACAAATTATTTCACATGCAGGGGAAGATGATGTTTATGTTTACAATTTGTTAACTTGAAGTATTTATTATACAATTTTGGAACATTTATTAAAGTTTAATCTATGATTCCCTATGCCTTAATTATGCTATGCTATAGAGTACAAGATTTTCTATATTTAGTTTGCAGGTGTGATTTCTATGAATTATGGCTAATATTATTTTAATGAATTAAATATTGCTCTATACCGATAATAGACTTACAAAAACTAGATTCGAGTTCAGATCAAAGCTGAAATATTTAATTATCATGGAGGGATGAACTGGTGGTTAGTAGTATGACTTCAGATACTATGGCGTTTATACAAATATATAATCTAAGTCTGTGCGTCTCTAATGTGTGCTTGATCATGGGATTCATTACCAGATAATGGGTTTCCTTGGACCGTACTACTTGCTGTGAATAAGAGACATTTAGTCTGGGTGATTGGAACAGCTTACAAATAAATCATCTGGATCTTTGTGCTCCAGTTCTAAAGAAAGATGCTGTCCAAACCAATGAAATGGGTTGAATTTAAACCAAGCCCATTTAATATATAAAAGTAACAGCAAGAAGTAAAGGCTTCCTAAGAACACATTCATCCAGCTGATTACATCGTTACATAACCAAAATTAAGATGCAAATCATTAGCTTCATTCCATGAAACCACTATAATCCATTTCATAAAGATAGCATCAATAATTATGCTACTAAAAGAATATAATAAATATAGTTTGTTAAGATATCTATACAGATAGTTATATAAAATTAAGGAGGGCTACAGCATATTTTGAGAGCATTACAACTTTAAATACTAATAATATGCTGTATTTTATCATGTCTGCTAAATATTAACTAATTAGTTTATTTTAAAGCAAATCAATCTTTAAGCAGCTGTAACAGCTTAATTACATATATAAGTTTTATATTTACTTTTTTTAGAAGGGAATTTATTATGTGCAATAATAAATGAATTAAATAAATGTGAGAGTATCTAATCATTTCTCACTAATTACATTAAATATTAGCAAACTCCGTTCTGAATAAGCATAGCATAAATCAATAAATACATAATTCAAATAATATAGGCATAGACTTAATTTAAAAAAGAATAATAACTATTAGTTATTGTTCACGTAAGTGAAATTCAGAATATCGCTTTAGTTTTGCTTAGTTAAAATTAAATTAGGCAAGTCTTACTAAACCAAAAGATAAAACAAAATTACATTTAATTTTACTTATAGAAATTAATATTTGGAGAGTTTAAATAATATAGTTTAAATAAAAGTGACTGTTATACATTAGTTTAGCTAGCTTTAAGAGTTTAAGGTTTATTTTAAAGAATGCATTAAGATCTGCAGAAATTGGTTATCGATATGATTTTATGGTTGACTTGCATGGTCGCTTGATCTTGGGCCACCTTTTCATTTCTTATGCAACTTGGGCTGCTAGTGTTGATGTTTCCCCATCTTGTAGATCAGTATTCAGGAGATAGACAGCAAATCTATCGCCCACTACGACAGTTTTCATTATGAAAAATTTTAACACAACTTGTTAATAATGAATGAATAAGTCAGTAAGATGGCTGGGCTAAAGCTTATATATTGACCTCCCCCCTCTCTGTCACCACTTTTTGGTTTTAGATTCATTTTTCTCATCTACTTTGCAATATTTTTAGCAAAGCCAGGGAATCCTGCTGAGTTATTGATTTTCTTCTCCTTTTTTAAAGATAGTTCCCCTGATTTTAACTCAGGTTAATTATTTTAAATCTATTTTAAAAATTATTTTTGCCTTCAACCTTTAATTGGGTCAAAATTCAGCAAAAGGGATTAATTTTATTAAATATTTTTTTTACATGAAAACATTTTTAAAACTCTTAAACATCTTACTCTATATGTAACACATTTTACCAAAATTTATCTTTATATGCAAAATATATTAATTTCTATATTAACTTTATAATAAAATTTAAAATAAAATGAAATTTATAATGCTTTTAAATCTATAGCATTATTTCTCTTCTGCATATATGTAGGTTTTTGTTATACACACAGCAAGGTTTACATTTACTTAATAAATAATACGTACTTGCACATTTTCCAATTTATCACACATATACATAAGCATCGAGTAATGAATGCTATAACACACACACACATGATTATCATAATATTTAAGTTTAATTTTAACCTGATATACGCGGACTTAGGTATATAAATAGAGAAATAAATACTATATAATATAGTAGGTGAAACAGGATGATTGATAGATCTGACTGTTTCAATATAATTGTATAAAAGAAAAAAATGCATCTAATTTATTTTATTTATTATATTGTTATGATATAGTCAATTATTTTGTAATTACTGGATTTATATGTAGGTTTTGATTTATTTTAATGATTTATATTGGTATTGGTTGTTTTAATTTCATTATTGAACACTAGATGGTTTTATGTCTGTAATAATTTCTTAATGTGATATGCGAAAGATTTGGATAAAGAATTTATATCAGTATACTTGTATAAAAGGTGGAATGATTGTGTTAGGAGGATTGTTGAGTATTATATTGGTAAGAAATGGGATAAAAGAATAGAAGCATTAATAAAAAATAGGGAGTTGGAGAGATGGAGAACTAGTATGGAGGGTAAGAAGAGTTTAAATATATATAGAAGTAAACGGAATATTGGATGCGAGTTAATTTATGATAATAGTAAGGAAAGTAGTTTATTATTTAAGGCTCGAATAGGATCTTTAGCAATAAGAGAATATACATGTAAATGGAAAATCATGGTTAATTTAGTGTGCAGATTGTGTAAGGAAGGTATAGAAAATATTAGGCACCTGTTGATTGAATGTAAATGCTTGATAGCAGAAAGGGTACAGATAATGAAGTTATGGGAGGATAGACATGAACAAAGTGACTATACAGAAAGTGAGTTATTAGTTTTTATGTTGGGTTTGCAAAGAGATAAGAGGGATTTAGATATAAAGGCCATAGAGCTGACAAAGTTTATGTTGTGGAAATGGGATGGGGCAGAATATGGGAAGACTTAAGAGTGGGGAATGGAGAATAAAATGGCTAACAGGTTTATCTGGGCATAATTGCTGAGATATTCTTGACTTCGTTTAAGGAGAAGCCAAATACATCACATCTTAATGTAATAGATTATTAACATTTGAAAAGGGCACCAAATCAGATGGTGAAAAAGGCTTTATATGTATATGAAAAAAATTGATATATATATAGCTGTTGTAAGAATTTATTATTTTCTGGTTATTATTTTATGGAAGAACAGCATAAAGATATTTATTCTTTTCCAATTTGATGATTTTCGTAAAATATCAAATTAGCTTGAATTTAACTTAAGCTATATAAATTTTATGCTCCCATTTTCAGGTTTACCAGTATCTCATTGCACTTGTAAACTTATAAATTTCTTCACCTTTTGTCTATTATTATAAAAGTTATTAATAACACGCTTATGCGTTACGGTGAAACTTTTTTATATAATTTCTGTAGGCTTTCATTATCATAATAGTTATTATAAAAGTTATTGTAACTAATGCTTTTTAATAATAAAAAGTCAAATTTATTTCTCTATTTTTATAATTTTATGGCTATTTTTTAAAAAAATTTATACAAATATTTTAATATTTATTGTAAATAATGCTTGCAATAAAAATAAAAAAAACAATTTTGAAACAAATATTTATATAAAACAAAGATCTTCACAAAAGCAAATAAGGACTGCTTGCAGCATTTACATTATTATATTGCTTTGTAGTCATTATACATTAACAAAAAATGAGAATTTCTGAATGAACATGTGAATATTATGTTATGGTTGTTATTGTTTTAAAAGAACAAACAGTATAAATCTACATTTTGAGGATTTTAATAGATTCAGGGTTTTAAAATCCCCATAGCTAAAAGCACATATTAACAAATGTATAGAATAAAATGATCTTTCTTGCAAATTTTAAAACTCATGGCAGGGTAATTCAGCAGGTTCCTCTGGGACTGGAAATTATTTTTATACAGAACATCTTTAAAATGCCTTGGCAAAAATATCATAGATGACTCATTTCCAACATCAATTTAATAAAAAAAGAATTACATTTAAAAAGTGCAAACATCAAACTTAAAAGGATAAAGGATTCAAAGACAACACTTGGGAAATGTTTACCCTCTAGAGCAGGGGTCCCCAACCCTATGCCCGCGGGCACCACAGTGCCCGCAGACCATTTTACGTGTGCCCGCCGCTATCCGAGCACGATAAAAAATTATTTATATCTGATAGAAATAAATTTAATTTTTAAAATTTCTTATAAATTATTGTATTATATTGTAATCAAATTGTAGGCCATACTATATTTTTACAGCGTAAAAATATAAATGTTAATTATATGTTAAAATTTTATTTTTGAAATATTTTTTTGTACATTATTAACAATATCCAACTATAAATTTACATTGAAAAAATGAATGGTGCTCGCCATCTGGTTGAAAAAAATAAATGGTGCCCGCCACCTGGCCGGTATTATAGAATGTGCTCTTAAGTGCAAAAAGGTTGGGGACCCCTGCTCTAGAGAAAAACATTAAAAGACACTTCATGTTTTTATTACAATTTCATTTGAATTAAAATTAAAATGTGAAGCTATGCCAACATTACAATTTGTACATAAGTCATTCATAAATTGTAAAAAAAAAAACTAATATAAATTGTTTAAGGGTAGTTGAACTTTTAGTATACAATATATATATATATATATATTGATTGTTATTTTGTGCATTTTTACTGTTTTATTAATTATATATTCCTTTGTAGTAATAACGTAATATTTTATATATTTTAAGTATTTCAGGTTTAAAATAATATTTTAATTTTATGTTTAGACCTTGAAATTTACCCATCAGTTTATTTGTGGTTAATGCTATTGAAAGAACAATTATTTACTAATTAAATTAATGTTTCTTAGAATCAGTTAGAAAATATAAGAACATCATAATTACTTTACATATATTCATGATAGGATAAATAAAAGAATTGTGAGGATAAGCAGTTAGACATCATCAATAATTACTTTACATATATTCATAATAGGATAAATAAAAGAATTGTGAGGATAAGCAGTTAAGTTTGTTAGACAACTCAAGTGTCTTAAAATTAAAATAATTATTTGAAGTTGACCCTTGTATATGCTAAATGATTAAATGTTTTCTATAACTTTCTGGAATTTTGTTATAAAATAGTAATGTAACTTAAGTAATTCAAATGTGTGGATTTATCTGTTGTTTATTTATAGAAATATTGAGTTTGAGATGTGTGTATCTAACATTTTTTATATAGTCAGTATTAATGACAGGCTTGAATACCTTAAGTTATTAAAAGTTTGAAAAAAGGATTCTGTTGGTAATTGTGTTACATCTTAGTCTGTCTTCATTATATATTTAAGCCGTTGTAAAACTTCTATTCTTATGCTGAAAATAATGATATGCATTTCCACTCTTTATGTTACTAATATATTCTGTAAGTTTCACAGGATGTTTTGTGTACAGTAATTGAATTGCTATATATTATAGTGTATATTGACATTATGATATTTTACGGGTGTAATTATTTATGCATGCATCTGAATTGCAGATAGATTTATTAAGAGACATATATCATAGTTGTAACCTACTGATTTCAAGAATCCACTTTATAGAATGTCCACTTTATAAAGAATCAAGTGGGTAATTTAGGATAAGTTATTATTGGTAGTAAGATTAATCTATCCTGCATACAACATAATATTACAAGATGTTATGCATGCATTGTTGACAATTTCATACATACTAGGTTATTGATTTTAAATCCCTGTCTAAAAGTTTAACTTTTGATTAAATATTCATGGAGTGATTAATGAATAGGTGATATTATGTGCATTCATGTCCAGATGATACACTAAAATAATAGTCTTATAGAAATTAAGAAGTTAATAAACATCACTATTATGATATGATAGGCTCATCTATAATGATGAAATTTCATTCAAATTCTAGTCCGAAATTAGCATAGCAAGACAGAAAGGCAGTTTCTTATAATATATTTTATAATCAAATGGAAATTTGGATTATTTAACTTTGTAATTTGTCAGGATGCATCATAAGCACCAATCTCATTTGTTACTTTATTTTTTTTAACTTTGGTGCTACTGTTTTGAATAATCAAACTTTTCTTTTAGTTGTGTAGTTATTGAAATTTATTTGATTTACTTTAATAAATATGTTGTTTTATTTACTTGTTATAAAAAGTATTTATTTCATCTATTTATAATAAATTTCATGTCATTTAGTAGGTTTTGTAATTTGAGTGTTAACAATATGAGGAAAGATAATATAATTAGAAAACATATTTCTTCCTGATCTAACCATCATTAAAGAAATATACTCATAATGATAGGTGTTATGAAGGACCAGGATTAGCAGATCTTCCACATAAATTTCATAATTTTATAGATAGAATATATAATAGCTTGGATCATATCAGAAATTCAAGGCATTTATCCAGAAATATTGCTTGTTGGGAGTTTATGTATCCACCTTTATTTCATAGGCTGATCATTATAATATATATTTGCTTATTCGTTTGTAGATTTTATTAGAATTAAATCTTAATTCCTTTTCACATTTAGTGTCATATTTTAATTTGAAATATTGTGAAAATGGAAGTATAAAGATTAAGCTATATGTTTTTTTTTACATTCAATATAATTTATATAAAAATTATCTAATAAGATTATGTTGAGAAAATGGGCCTAATTTAGGATAGAAAATTATAATAATGTCTAGATTTTAATAAAATAAGCAACTTTGTTGAAATAACAAGAAAAATATTTCTTTTGAAATATTTTTTGCATAGCTAAAATGATTATATGTTTTATTGTCATCTATTATCCTGCTGAGAATAAGATTTTGATTCAAGTTGAGCACTTTTCCAATAGTTTTTTTCTGCTTTTTATCTTTCTTTCATTCTTCCTGGTACAGCATTATCCTCTCTGCCATCAGCCATTTCTCTGCACTATCTGTGGCAATGCTATTTTGTTTTTGTGTACATTTCCATCCTTTAATCTCATGCATCTGATACTAATCTTTTTTGTGTGTGTGTATGCAAATATATGAATATTTAAAAAATATAAAGTTCTCAGTATTGAGCTAGCAGTGGATAGGAAAAATTAGCATATTGGACCTGCTATCTAAATATGAAAAGACTTAAGGAAAAAAGCTATGTGAAAATGGCCTGATTTAAAAAATAGGATTAGTTACGTCTGGGGATAGGTAATTTAAACAGTAGAAATAGTTGTCCTAATGAGAATAATATTAGAGTTGGAAATAATAGCAATAAAACATCAGAATATTCTAACTTTTTCAATGTAGTGTAACGGTATGAAAAGTAGAGCTGCTTTAACCTAACCTAGAGATGCAGGTAGAGGGGGTTCGAACCTCACCTAATCCTCCAGATTGCTACTAAGCGACTTACTCCCCAAACCTCACTAGAATTTATTTTTATGTATGCCCAGTAGTCAGGGAGAGATAAGCCCATAAAATGAATTTTAACAAGTAGATATATGTAGTGATCAGAATTATATATGTATGTCACACACAGAAAAACAAACAATACTACAAAGTTTTAATGATAATGAATGACAGACAAAAAAAACTTTGATTAATTATGCTAGCAAGATTCTACAAAGATTCACTGATTGAGCTGCAGACTATTACCCTACAACCAACTACAGACATATATGAAAAATCCCTTCTTTGTAATGATAATGATAGACAAAAATTTATATTTATAAATTTTCTTAAAAATATTTCCAGCCAATGGATGGGTTACATAAAAATCAAAGAGACATGATTCATTAACTCTATGGATAGGGAACATGGGAATAAATAAGTGGTCAAACTCAACTGAATACTTTGGACAGGTTTAAATCACAGCCCTCTACTAATGATCTAAAGAAAATGAAATAGTGACCCCAGCAGGAATTTCCAGCTATGATTGAAACATTTCGATAATATTTTGAGATTTCAAAACAAATATTAATATACAGTACTCTGCACTAAGGTGATAGCATATTGTGGGCTGTAAAATTCGAGACATAACAGCAACCAAGAGGTTAATACCGGATAACCCTCTGTCTCTAAACTGGGTTAGAGAGAAAAGTGGAATCCGTTCGCTAAATGCGTGACCCGGATTCAGAATAGGAGTTTTCTTGCTTATGTCCAGTTACGTACATTGAAATATCTGAGATAGATATGAGATCCCGAATTTTTATTGATTTTCATGAAGATCCATATGTATGTATATTAACCTAAGCAAAATTGGTAAAAGGGAAGCACTGTATATATGCTGAGATGCCCACAGATCACGCAGGGTGCGATACCACATGAATACGGTCAACGACCTTTAGATTTTAAAAAGTAACCCTCTGCAAAATATATATATACTTTATGAAAGCTCAACCACCACTGAAAAATCCGTAGAAATTAATAGTAACTTTCCCTTTATAAAATTTAGATGACTAACACAAGTGGGCGGATATTTTATTGATTTAGTTGAAGTTTAACCAATCTACTCACAGAGCCAATGCTATTTATAAAACTTTAATACATATACAGATTGTCAAATGTACACTCTTATTACTAAAAAATATAAATACGAACGTTTATTTTATTTCACGCTCTTTAAAATACAACTTTAAATTCGTAACCCTTCACTGACTAAAAAGAAATAGACATTTATCAGGATCTTTCCTTTATATCAATATAAAAAAAAAAACTAAATTAAAAAATCTTGGAAGTTTTTATAATAGAATCTTTATAGTCATTCGAAAGAATCTTTAGCAATTAAATATTGATTTTTAAGAATAGGATTTGCACTTTTTATGATTTGCTTTCTTTTCTTTCTAAGTAAAATATCTATATAAAATAAATACTTAATTACGGAGCATAATGGCGGAAAGTTAAATGAAACATTTTCAGTTAAATTAATAAGAACTATTGCTGCCATTATATGTAATAACCCACCTCCCATTACAATATTTAAAAAAAAGGAGAAAAGAAAGCAATTAATGAAATATAATTTTATAAGACGCGAACATATAGATTTCAAAAACATATATATATATATAGAACAAGAAAGCAGACATTTATATTTACATTGAGGAAATATAAAACATATTTCAAATTAGGGGATAATTACTGGTAACTAGATGGGGTTTGTCAAGATGGTTTCATTTGAGGCTTCTAGCAGGTCTTCTCGTTCTTCAAATTGTTTTCATGTTTTGAAGGCAGATAGATATTCATGGATACAGGGCAGACACTTTAGTACTTTGGCTGGCTCACATGGTTACAACTCCGGTCTCAGGAACAGATAAGGAGAGCGAAGGCAAAGAGATTACTCCTGCATTTTCGCAGAGCAACACATTATTGGATTTATATATATATGCTGAAGAAATAGATTACAGCTTGAAGTACAGCAAGCAAGATTTCACAATGTCAAATTTTTCAGCAAACTTCTTACAGCAAAATTCTTAATATCAAACCTTCAGCAAAGGTTACAGCAAGCACAAGCCCCAGAACAAAAGAAAAATTATTTATACTCTTTTTCCAGTTGTATTTTTAATCTACTCATTAGTAGTGAATAATGCCCATTGTTTGAAATTTTCCCTGTTATCTATTATTTTATCTAATAAAAAAAAAGTTTTATAAATTTAATTCCTTTTCTTAATGGATCCTATTTAATTAAGAAATTTATCTTATCTATTTCTGCCATCATATATTTTAAAAATAGTTGCAAATAAAATTTTAAACTTTCTATATTTTATCTTTCAAAAGGAAATTTTATTCACAAACCATAAGAATCATTTACAAAAAGGACATTTACATATCAATCTCAAAGGAGACCAGTCAACAAAATCAGAGGTTACGTTTATATATATAAACAAAAAACAATTAATTTCATATCAATTACATTAAGACATTAGTTATCACCAGAAATTGAAGACATATAGCTTCCCATTCCAGAAATCATAGTAGTGGCCCATTTACATTACTCTGATCATGTATAACTTTCTATATTTTATTTCATTAACTTTTTAAAATAATTTCCTTTATCAACTTATAATTATTTGTGCAAGTCATTATTTATTTTAAGAAAGAAACATACATTCACGGTGGTTGGAATTAGGATCTTAGCTAGTCCATAGTGAATGGTGAAGCCAGCGTATACATATATATCTGTATATATATGCACAGCTTCAATAGATTCATAGGATTTATAAATTTTGCTTGATGGCACTTCATCAAAACTTAAATAGGATAATACTTATAGCTAGCATGTTTAAGTTTAAGATTGATATAGCATCTCAGTAAAACTGTGGGAGTTTTAATTAAACAGATAGTTGGCTACAATTTTTGTTGATAAATAGATCATTAATCGAGAGCAAGACTGCATGGTATTGGATTTTGTGAAATCTAATTTGGTATTTTGGAATTTCTTGATGTATCAGTGAGACTAATAATATTGAATATTTTATACATTGATATCTATGTCTATTATTTTAGTGCTTATTTGTGCTCCAATATTTGATTTAGAAAGTTCATAAAAAGCTTTTAATAATGTTTGCTTTAATATCAATAAAAGGATGACATTTTTTTTTTTGAGATTAAAGTAGGCATTAGTAACAGTGAACTATGTCAAAATGTTATTGTAAATAATAATTGACTTTGTAAACTAAAATATGTTATTATTAAATGTTTATATGATATATGTATTGTCTGAATTCTTTTTTTATGCAAGCAAAATGTTATAAAGGAACCCTAATGCATCCATATTGAAAAGAGTGGGGTTTTTTTTAATTATGTTATTAGTTAGAAGTCAGGATATAAAAGAAGTCACTATTACATGAGCACTTATATGCACAAATTGTTAAACAAATAATAGATTATTGCTTTCTAAGGTAAAATGATAATTACATTAAAAATAGGTTTTATCTTAAATGAATTAATAGGAAATTTGATATCCATTCTTTAAAGATAACTGCTATATGCTAAATTTCACTGACTGTTAAACAGTAAACTTACCAATTTGGTATAAGCTCAATAATACTGACAGATGATCCTGAAAAATTATATCATGATCATTTAAAATTATTACATGACTTTCTTTTATGTAATAATGACAATGTTTTGAACAGTCTTTTTATCATCTTTTGAACAATAAGAATTCAGATTATATATATATAATGTCTCATTTAGATTTTGGATAGAAACATCCAGCTTGAAGTTAAAAGGGAATGCCTGTTGACATTTTAATATATGCTCATATTATGTTAATTTCAAAATATTGGATTTTTTTTAATTATAGAAATATAAGAACCATGATCTTAATATGATAGAATTGACTACAGTACTTATTATCAGTTATCTGCTAAAGCAAAAATACATTCAAGGATTTTATAATAGATTATATGCAGTTCTTTTTTTTTTAAAAGATTAACCTTTTAACCGCTAATTAAATCATTGGTTGTATGAGGTAAAAATCAAAGCTTTTAATTGGCCAACTCACAAACTGAAGACAAAGCCTATTGTTAAAACATATTCGCCTATAATATTAAATTCAACTCAGATACGTTTATAAAAAGTATGTTATCAATTTTTCAGGTTATGAAGAGAACGAAAGTTCTTTCAAAAATAAATTGCTATTTATTTATTCTAAAATATTCAATATCGGCAACATAAAAGCTATAATATAAACAAAAAGATCGACTTTTACGTTATAGAAAAGTAAATATTTCTTTTTACTACATCTTCAATATTTGTACTAAAATCTTCAATATTTTTCGAAAATAATTTTGTTTTTTTATTATTCTGTCTGAGAATCATTTTTAGTTTCCATAAATATAATTTTATAATACTTAAAATTGGATTCGAAATGAAAATCTCAGCGTTTTTCTTTATTTTCTTTGATCAGGCGGTTTCTTTGTTCTTTCCAGCCAATCAGAATGTCTTTTTCGGCTGAGAGCTTGCTAAGAACCAATCACAAATAATGTTCCTTCTTTGTTTAGGTTTAAATGCGTTTTTTTTCTATTTTTTACTTGTAAAATAAATCGGAAGATGGCACCATCTTACAGAACTTTTAAAAACGAATTCAATACGTGTTTAACGAATATTTTCGTATAAAAACTGGCTGAGTTAGAGTGATGTCAGATGTCGACGAGGAGCCTCGTAAGAGGCGGGCAAAGAGGATTAATGGTTACCAAAGTCTAAATATGGTTTAAATCAAGAAGCACTGTAAGATGATACTTGCCATGCACATTCAAGAAAAGTGTTTGATAAAGAGTGATATACTGCTTTCATCATTTTAGTTAAGAATTTATCTCATTTAATAAAGAAGATTAATAGCAATATTTAAAAATAGCTAATTAGTCAACACAATTTATTCATGTTATACAACTTTAAGATGATGGTGTAGGAGTTATTATTGTAGATCAAAATGTAGGCATTTGAAATGAAAACTAGTATTAAATAGAGATCTGCTCCAACTTTATTTTCTATTTTTATGATAATGATCTCTGGGAAGTTTAGATTGCATTATGAACCTGCTATCAAAATTTTAATTGATTAAAATCAAAAATGAGAATATATCGATTTCTAAATTTAAACTATTTTGTCAATGCAGAGGAATCTTAAACTTTTTAAAATCATAGTCTTTTGAGTAGACAAAAATTCTCCATGATCTTTTCTCTCGACAATAAAAACCATACAAAAACAGTTCTTAAGTTGTTCACAATAGTGCATTCTCTCATCAAGAAACAGCAAAGTAAACAAACATGCTTGTCAAAGATGAGGATTTGATTGGTATTTGATCCTCGTTAATAGTTTCTCATATAGAAACTAAATTTTTCAGGCTTGTTAATTAGTATGGATTTAAGTGAATTCAGTTTTTTTTATTATTCTTTAAGAATAGATAGATATCATACTTACTGATCAATGGTAGATTGTTAATTGGATTGTCTATAGATCAAATAACTTAAAGAAAATTTTTTAGATTGGATAGAATCTGAAGAACTTTTCAAGTTTTACCCAGCTGGAAATTGAAAACCTGGTTGCAAGCATTGCATGAGCATGTTTTGTCATTCATGAGTACCATTAAGATTACATCATAATTAATTTTTAATTATGATTTTAATTTAAAAACAAATAAAGATAAAATAAAATTTAACAAAAAAAAAAAAAAAGTTAAGAAACAAGAGTACCCTCCTCCTGACTTTTAAAATACATTATAAATTATAATTCCATATAGTTTGCTGCAATGGTAGCTGGCAATCAAACTTTTTATGAATTCCCAAATATTCCATTTAATTATTAATTATATTTATAGTATATTGTTGATCTTTTGTTTTCAAGGCACCTAATAAATGATAGATATAGAACCCTACTAAAAATTGTAGGAAAAAACAATTTAATGATTATTCATTGAAATGCTGTTCATATAAAGCACAGCATAATTGTTAGTTTTAAATATAATGCAAATCTTTAAAAAACAGGATAAATAATAATTAAAGTAGATAAGTTTACTTTTTTAAAATAAATAATCTTAATTATCCTGTTATAAAAAGTAATAGTATTATTACTTCATTGTTATAAGTTTACCAAAAATAAATAAATAATAATAATAATAATAATAGTCTGTTTGTGCTTCAGTTGATCTCTAAAAATCTAAATCTTGCTTGCAAACAAGAATAAGTATATTAGTATAAGTAAAGATTGGAAGTGGAAGATATATCTTTAGATCAGAATGCACTATGAAGTTAACCATTTTAAAAAACATTTCTAATAAATTAAATAAAAAAGAAAGAAAAAGTTATCTTTAAGTCAGGGATCTCCAAATTTTGTAGAAAAGTGCTCTATAGACCATTCTCTAATGAATAAAGGCTGTAGAAAATGAAATTTCTGAAGAAATTCTCACCTCTAAGCAAACACACAAAAAATCAGACTACAAATAAATTAATATTAAAACAAAACAATAAATATATCTTCTTAAAATGTGTTTATTTCACTATGTACTTTATACATTAAGTTATATGTCAGAAATTACATATCATGTAATATATTACATTAAATGAAATCTTAATATATCTTGTTCCTTAGTCATTATTTTTCTTTGGTGTCTCTTGAATGTTTTATTTTATAAAAAGACAGTGATATTAATATTGATTGTGGGTGATTTTATTCTTCTCACTTAGGTTATAAAAGATCCCACACATGAGAAATTCCCTGTGACCACATTTTACTTCTTAATTTTTTTTGATATGTATTTAAGGCCTCTAAAAAATTGTTTATTCTAATATTCTTGGAAATGTTGATTCATACAAATCTTAGTAACGATAATGTAGCTCAAAGTTTTTTTGTCACCAATCATGAAGTTTGATGTCAATATCTTGCTTAGTGAGTTTTTAGAGAGTATTAGAGTTGATCTAATATTACCGAAGAAAGGACAATAATCACTGGTGTATAAGGTATACATTGTATTAAAAGACCCTGCATAAAATTTGTTGAGGAAAACTAGCTGGGAAACAACCATAAATGAATTTAATGCCAGTGTGATGTCAATGGATCGTTTAGCAACATATTTTCTAGTATTTTTATAGTTGGATGGTTTCCAATTAAGACCATACCCATCATTGACAGTTCATTGTATGACTTGATCTCTGATATCAAAGTCTGTTAGCCCCCATCTCACCACATATGTTTTTCCCAATTTTACCAACTCAGCTGACAAGTGAAAAAGTTAATGTCAAATAGAGGGTCAATACATGACTTAGCTTTTATAAATTGATTAAACAACTTAATATCAACCAGTCCAAAACAATTGGTTTTTATTAGTGTCCTTAATATATTGATGATAATAGTTTAAATCTGAATTCCATAAATAATTATTTATGTATTTATCTTTAAGAATGGAGTTAACTATTTTCAGATAACATTTAGTAGGTCTGAAAGATAATAATTTGAGAACCTATTGGTGGTTAATTTGTTCATTATTAAATTAGTTTGTGTCATAGAAACACATAATGGACTACCTAAAAATTTAGTTGGAACTGCTACAAACTTTGATGGGATTTTGCTTCTTGATAACATTTGCCAAGCTGAAGATTTGCTCTCTGATACTGTTCATCCAGTTTTTAGGCACTCTTCAATAATAAGAATGTTAATGACTTCTCGAGTAATTATTACTACATCATCAACATAAGCCAATATCTTTATTTCTCTTCCAAGGCTTGAGGCAACTATTTCTAGAATATTTCCATTGATCTCTCTCGAAAGAGAATCTATGTATATAGCAAATAAATTGGGGGATAGGAATTATTCTTGGACAAAGCCTTCTGTAATATGAAATATTGGAAAGTCTTATGAAATTTTTTGTAATACAATTTATGAGGTCACAAATAAGAGGGTTGTTTTATGATATATATGATCAGCAAAAAAATTTAAATACTACATGGTCAAAGGTTCATTTGAAATCAATTTTTATTGCAATCATATCAGATAGACCATTTTCTTAGACATTATATATTTATGATATGCCAATATTACATGATTAATTGTGTCTTCCATATAGACAGTAATGGACATGTAGAAGTTTATTTGCCAAGATAGACTTAAGTTTATGTAAGAATATTCTATCAAATATTTTAGCATGTATATTTTTAATTGTTATAGGTCTTAGTTGATTGATAAATGGATTAATGGTATTATGAGTTTTCACTATCAAATATTTATTTGTTTTAATCTGTGGCTTATTTATGTACTCCAAAGTTAAAAAGTTAACAGTTTGTCATGTGATTGATTAATTGTCAGATATTTCATGAATTTATACAAGTTTGATGTGAATATTTAAGCATTCTAATATTATTGCAGGTTTTAGTTTGTTTGTTCAGTGACATGAGTTTTCAACCAGTCCTATGATGATAGGTTATTATTAGTGCATTGATGTTTGAAATATTTCCAAATTGCATGATATATCTCACTTCATTACCATCTTATTCTTTTAATACATGAATTCCTCTTTAGTAATATGTTTTTATCTTTGTATAATTAATAGTTGTTTGATTCAGCTTGTTAGATGTCCCAATTATATTTCTGAATTTTAGTATGTATACGTTTTCCTGAATAGTGTCATAATTTATTATACTAATCTTTCAATATTTAATTTTTTTTCTATTGTTTATTGTTGTCATGATTTTTTTTTTTTACTATGCTTTAATATTTCTTTCATAAAGTATTTTGCATGGTTTGATGGAATGTAATTTGCTGCTCTTTCATGAATGATTTGATTGGTGAATTGTAAAAGTCTCATAAATTTATTTATTGGCTATATATTTGATAAGGTTCTTAAATTACAAGTCATTCATTATAATTTTTGACTAAATTGTGTATTGTATGGAATTTTTTTTATCACCTATTGTACCAACATTGTGTTGGCACATAATAATTTTGTCTAAAATTATTAAAATAAAATTATTCGTTAAAATAAATAGTTAAAAGATTAAGAGTTTTTGAAATAAAAGTTACAATTAATTAATTAAAAGGAGGGAGGGGGGTTTGCTGTAGAAACAAACTAAAAGTTTCATAAAAGAAGTTAAAGAATTTTTTTATTATTATTATTAGTTAAAATGTAAAGTAAAGTTTAAAATTATAAATCTCTTTTCATTCGAGTTAAAGAAAAAAGATAATCTTAAAACTAATATCGAGTTTATTAGAATAAAATATACAAGTATGTAAATGACAAATTAATGTGTGCTTGTTAATAAAATATATATATGCGAGAGTATACAAAGAAATGATAAATGCGTGTATATGTGCGTGTTAAAATCATATTGAAAAAAACATATGAAAATAAATATTAAAATGAAATAAAGGGAAAAATATATTTAAAAACACAGCAATGGCTACTAATTAAAGATATAAAAACAACACGTTTGCATGGCTACTAATTAAACGATCTCCAAAAACACGTAATTAAAAGATTACCAAAGGAATTTCGACAACAGATATAGCTGGAGGATATCAAAATGACAACACGTCATATGTATAAATAGTAAATTTTTTATTGGACAGTTAGTCGAGTTTGAGTTGAGTTTAAGTTGCGTTTGAGATAACAGTTCAGTACAGTCTATCAGTGAGTTATATCAGTCAGCTTATTATATATCCAAAATCAAGAATGCAGTGTTAAAACCTCGGAAAACATACGACTTTCTCCAGCCTGAAGTCAGATGAAAACAGCCAACCTACCCAATAAAAGTGATGCCTGCGTAACAACCTGAAGTTGCTCAATATCTAATTGTCTTAAAGAAAATGCATCAAATCTCCATAAGAAAACTTCAAATCTAACCGGTTAGAAATACTTCATTAGAAGCAGCAAACAGCAAGAAGTATTCACATTCAAAATCCTAGGTAATAACATTTTTCTTATTTCTAAAGTAGCCATCGCATTCGTAAAGCCTCAAGAGTCAAGTTTAAGAACTCTATAGCATACATAGCTGAACTATTAATATGTGTGTTTAAAAGGTTGTGTGTGTTCATGCGTTAACATATATTGATTTCATTGTAATTTAAATTTCAAATATTATTTAATGCTTTCTCATAAGATATTATAATGTGTAAATTATAAATGTGCGTGTGTTATATTAGTTAAATAAGATATTTAAAATTAGGTTAATCAATGTTAATTAAAATAAATTCTTTCTTTGAAATTAAAGTTTTATTTGTCGGTCAATTCTTTTGCCACTATTTAAGTGAAACAATATTTTGTTATTGAATTAAAATAGACTGAGCTAGTTAAGGGATTTTTCGAGCACTGGATTATGGGCCTACTGTCCGAACATGTTAGTTTTAGACTAGCTTGCGCCTGGGGTTTACTCCGAAACAAATAAAGTGTTTGAATAGTAGGGATTTGAGTCTAGCAGCCGAGGTGGGCCACAATCTGAAAATGTGATCGTGTTATGCATTGCATAGCTTGGTCTGATCGTGGGTATTATTGACAGCTCTGGTATCAATAGTATTCTCCACTTTGCTTGAACGTGCTGGTTGATTCACATAATATTTATAATTAATATGAGATTATAAATGTATTATAAATAAGGTTGAAACCCACCTAAACCAATCAGCAGACTAAGTGAGAGCACATCGGATCGAACCCGGTACAAATGGCTTCTTTCAACATTGGGGCTGGACCTAAGAAACTAATAATTAAATACTTTGTTTCTTGTTTGAAAAATTTTTTTAAAGAAAGCTAAATTATGTATGTTAAAGTGGTTTAATTTTAAAAAAAGAATTGATTGAAAACTTTTTTTTCTTTAAATGAAATGAGATTTTGACATTTGTGCTATTTGAAATAAATTATTCTGATAAATGAGAGACAGTTAGATATTTTGGGCAGAGCTAAAGCTTTAGGAACGGGTGGAGAGAAATGGACAAGGAGGCGGAGTTAGTCTATGTTCCGTTTAAGAAAAATAAATAAACAGTAGTATTTAAATTTAGTTTAACGTAAGCACTAGTTTAATAAAAAAAAAAAAGAGAAATTGAAATTTTTGTAAATAGAGCCCAAAGAAAGCCTGATATATTAAAAAAATCCCCAGTTAGTGGAAAAAGAGAAAGAGATATCTGGGACGCAGATGATGATGAAAATGATGATGAATATGATGCAAGAGTTCAAAGAAGAATTGTGTCAGAAATTTGAACAAAGCCAACAAGAGCTCAAAGCAGAATTGAAGGAAGAAATTAATCAGGTCAAAGGAGAAATTAGGAAACTCAGAGCAGAAGTAAGAGAAATAAGATGTGAAAATACAGGAAAAGTAGAGAACCAAGAAATCATAGAGTTAGATTTAATTAAAGAACCGCCTGACAAAGTTTAGGAGTTAGTTAAAAGATGGAATATCAAAGTAAATGGAAACAAAAAGGACCAGAAATGGACAATGAGTAAAATACTTATTTTGACGTAGGTAATAAATCTGAATCAGAATGTCGTTAGTTAAAATTAAAAATAAAGTTAAAATGTACATAAAATAGTAATAATGGAGGCTTTGTAAAATAAAAATTTTTTTTTGTGTCATGTACATTTTAATTAAGAAAAATGTTCATAAATAAATAGGTCAAATGAATGATTTAAAAGTAAAGTTTGTAGGATTAAATAAATGAATAAAATAACGGAAATACGTAGAATAAAATCAAGTTAGTCAAATAAGTATTTGTATAATAATGAAGAGCAATAAAATAAAAGTTTTTTGAATACACGCACGTTAAATAAAGAAGTTGAATAAATGGTTTAAAAATAATAGTATAATGTAAATAAATATGTAAAATAATGTTCGTAATGGTTCAGAATAATATTGTAAAATTAATATAAATAAATGTTTAAGTAATGTTCATGTGAAATTTAAAAAAATAATATTGTAAGGTTAATAAGTAAAATATAGAGTCAATCTAAGTCAGTCAGGGGTCCCAACCTTTTGCCCGTGGGCGCTGTGGTGCCCGCAGACCATTTTACATGTGCCCACCGCTATCCGAATACGATAAAAAGTTATCTGTTACAAATAAATTTAATTTTTAAATTTTTTTATAAATTATTGTATTATATTGTAATCGAATCGTAGGGCATACTATACTTTTACAGCGTAAAAATATAAATGTTAATTATATGTTAAAATTTTATTTTTGAAATAAATATTTTTTTGTACATTATGTGTATTATTAACATATCCAACTATAAATTTATATTGAAAAAATAAATGCTACCTGCAACCTGGTTGAAAAAAATAAATGTGCCCACCACCTGATCGGTATTATAGAATGTGCTCTTACATGCAAAAAGGTTGGGGACCCCTGATCTAAGTTATATTAGGAATGTATAAGGGTTTGAAATTAAAGGGAATGAGGGTCGTATTGAAATAAGTTTTAGATAAGGATAAGTTAACGCTGTTGACTGGATAAAACTTAGCACCTGTAACGGACCTATCAGGGATCATTCTTTTAAAATGCGCACTGGGGACAACCAGCATAAGCCGCAAGTCACTTCTTCAGGGGAGAATCCCATATCTCGTATCTCATTTCCAAAGCGTAAGTCGGATTGGACAGTTGATGAATCCTGTCATTCGCAGCGACCTTTTATTTATCAAAGTCCGGTCAAGAGAACCGGCACCCGAAGCTTCGGTTTTCATACGTGTAAGTCAGTATAAGCCAGCGAATCTGCATCTGCCTTGTTTCCAAAAGATCCCTGTATCACAAAAGGATGCTGTACTCATGGTCGTTATCCAGGACTTAGATCATTGTAAGGAATGTTGCCAGCATCGAAAGAAGTATAGTACAATTGAAGATGTCCCTTAGCATGTAAAGTAAAAGATATTAAAAAGCAAACTTAGAAAATTAATAAATATTTAGAATTAAGAATTAAAGTTGTCAGAGATAAAATGGTCAAGGATGACACATTTTACTCTCAAACGGAGGGTGGTGTAATGTACCAACATTGTGTTGGCACATAATAATTTTGTCTAAAATTATTAAAATAAAATTATTTGTTAAAATAAATAGTTAAAAGTTTAAGAGTTCTTGAAATAAAAATTACAATTAATTAATTAAAAGGGGGGAGGGTTTTTTGCTGTAGAAACAAACTAAAAGGTTCATAAAAGAAGTTAAAGAGTTTTTTTATTATTATTATTAGTTAAAATGTAACGTAAAGTTTAAAAATATAAATCTCTTTTCATTTAAGTTAAAGAAAGAAAAAGGTAATCTTAAAACTAATATCGAGTTTATTAGAATAAAATATCCAGGTACGTAAATGACAAATTAATGTTTGCTTGTTAATAAAATATATATGTGCGAGAGTAAACAAAGAAATGATAAATGCGTGTATATGTGCGTGTTAAAATCATATTGAAAAAAAAAACACATGAAAATAAATATTAAAATGAAATAAAGGAAAAAATATATTTAAAATACAGCGATGGCTACTAATTAAAGATATAAAAACAACACATTTGCATGGCTACTAATTAAATGATCTCCAACAACAACAGATATAACTGGAGGATATCAAAATGACAACTCGTATCTATAAATAGTAAATTTTTTATTGGACAGTTAGTCGAGTTTGAGTTGAGTTTAAGTTGCATTTGAGATAACAGTTCAGTACAATCTATCAGTGAGTTATATCAGTCAGCTTATTATATATCCAGAATCAAGAACGCAGTGTTAAAACCTCGGAAAACATGACTTTCTCCAACCTGAAGTCCGATGAAAACAGCCAACCTACCCGATAACAGTGATGCCTGCATAACAACCTGAAGCCGCTCAATATCTAATTGTCTTAAAGAAAATGCCTCTGAACAATCAGCATCAAATCTCCACAAGAAAACTTCAAATCTAGCCGGTTAGAAATACTTCATTAGAAGCAGCAAACAGCAAGAAGTATCCACGTTCAAAATCATAGGTAATAAGATTTTTCTTATTTCTAAAGTAGCCATCACATTCGTAAAGCCTCAAGAGTCAAGTTTAAGAACTCTATAGCATACATAGCTGAACTATTAATATGTGTGTTTAAAAGGTTGTGTGTGTTCATGCGTTAACATATATTGATTTCATTGTAATTTAAATTTCAAATATTATTTAATGCTTTCTCATAAGATATTATAATGTGTAAATTATAAATGTGCGTGTGTTATATTAGTTAAATAAGATATTTAAAATTAGGTTAATCAATGTTAATTAAAATAAATTCTTTCTTTGAAATTAAAGCTTTATGTGTCAGTCAATTCTTTTGCCACTATTTAAGTGAAACAATATTTTGTTATTGAATTAAAATAGACTGAGCTAGTTAACCTTTTGACTGTTTGACTCGTTCTTAATCGAGGCACTTTTTGATACATATTCGTTTTAATCGAGTAAATTTGACATCGCTGTAAATTGCTTAGTTTTTGGACTACGTTTACGGTTTTAACGTCATTTTTTAGAACGCAAAAAGTTTTATAATATACTGCCATCTATTGAATTATTTTACAAGTAAAAAATCAATTAATTGATGATTTATGTCAAACAAAAACTAAGCACTGCCTTTTCACATCTTTTCTTGAATCTTATTGGCTGTTGAAATTTTGTAAACAAAAGAAAATGGAAAAGCTCCGCCTTCTCATCATCTTTTCTTGAATCTTATTGGCTGTTAAAATTTTTATATGGCTGCCAAAAATTAAAAATTTACGAACGCTTTGTTTTATTTTGAAAATGATAAACGAATGTTTTAGAGCATTTTAAAAATATTTTTTGATGAAATACAAATAAAATACAAATTATTTTCATATAATATGTCAAAAATAAATATTATTTTACAAAAATAGTTACGATTTTAGCAAGAATTATTTATTTATTGCAAAGTCGGGAAAAAAAAATCATAACGTGAAATTATGATTGCCGTTTCTTTTCATGTCAACCGTAACAAATATTTTTAAAATTAAAAATCAAAATTTATTTTTGAACAAACTTTCATTTATTTTTATAATGTGAGAAATTACTAATATACTTTTTAAAAACGAAACTAAAGTGAATATATTTAAAAAAACGGTCAATAACTTTTGAAAAATTGATACATTATTTTGTGCATCGGCTAATTAAAAGCTTTGAGTGATACCACCTGCAGCGAATGAACAATTGGACAGTTAAAGGGTTAAGGGATTTTTCGAGCACTGGATTATGGGCCTACTGTCCGAACATGTTAGTTTTAGACTAGCTGGCGCCCGGGGTTTACTCCGAAACAAAGTGTTTGGATAGGAGGGGTTTGAGTCTAGCAGCGGAGGTGGGCCACGATCTGGAAATGTGATCGTGTTATGCATTGCATAGCTTGGTCTGATCGTGGGTATTATTGACAGCTCTGCTATCGATAGTATTCTTCACTTTGCTCGAACACGCCGGTTCGTTCATGTAATATTTATAATTAATATGAGATTATAAATGTATTATAAATAAGATTGAAACCCAGTTAAACCAATCAGCAGACTAAGTGAGAGCACATCGGATCGAACCCGGTACACTATGTATTAAAGTTTATATATTTTTTGATCATTGGTGTTACACCCATTGATGTGATAGTGACTTTAGGATTTAGCTAGCAACTAGGAGAAAAAGTTGTTGCACTGTAGTTGAAAATTAATAAGCACTTTCTGATAAATATCTTATTGAGGTATCCATTTTGAGATAATCGATATTGGTTTAATTTCTTAGGAAAGTGTTGTGATTGACAGTGATGTACTGATTGAAAGTATTGTATTTGATCATTTTATTAATTTTTAGTCCTTTTTGGGATGAATAGAATGCTCAAACAAAAATGTTAATGTTTGAAATATTTAGAGAAATAGTTATATTTCTTATATTTTTAATATTATTATTGATCCAATATATTCTTTCTTTATTGATTAAAATTGTGATTTCTCTTGCAGGGTTGTTGTTCAAGAAAATAATTGTATACTAATAGTAAGATAATAATTTGAGAATATTCGTACTTTGACTAAATTTTGTTTCGGCAATTGCTAATATATCAATAGATACTTGATTAAAGAACGTGATGAATTTATGGACTTTAGCCCAGATCTTTAATCCCCTTACATTGAGTGTTGGATATTTATGATGCTGTGAATGCTTTATCAAATTATTAGGATTGTTATATTCTTTTTACTTAAAGTTTTGATGTTTTCCTTTTTTTTAGGGGTTGTATTTTTTATTTATTTGCTTTTTATCATTTTTTTTTTATATATATAGTATTGATTTGTCTTTTTTTTGGGGGGGGGGTGATTTCTTTTCATCCTCAGAAGATATTTCAGATAGTAAAATATTTAAGATGCTAAGGGAGTTGTTAATTTTTTTATATTTTAGTTGTGCTATTGATATTGATTAATATTGTTTTGACAACTTTCAATTTCTTGACTTGTGATTTTGGTTTCATTTTTATTATAGTCAGAATTGTTAGTCAGAGTGATATTATCACATTGCTTCATTTCTTCTATACTATTTACTCCCTCCAATAATATCTGACTCAGTGCTAATATTTCTCTTGCCATGACTTGATACCAAGATATGGATTTGTACCATCCTTTCAATGAAGCCACAAGTAGAGTATTTGTTCATGGAGCAATAAGAAACTATATGTGTGGTCTGTAGCATTTAAAGTACTCATGTAGCCTTCCTTTAATATGTTCTGTAAATGGGAATTAATGAATCATAATGATGTGTAGTATGTCATCTGCTTATTTACTTTTTCCTCTTTTTAAATGGAAATCAAAACTATTTGTATGATTGCTATTGTTGCCAATTTTGATATGCTCTTTTTAATCCAAGAACTTTAGCAATATTTTGCAATACATTAGTAAAGATTTGTTGATCAAATTGCATTCTTCCCATAATGATTGGATTGGAGTGTTTTGAAATGTAATAAAATTTATTTCTGTTAATAAATTTGTTTTTAATGATTTAATCATATTTTTGGCTTTTATTTTGTCTTCTATAGTTAAATAAATTATCGTTATAAAATCTTTTAAGGGTAAAGAGATATGTAATCGATTTTATCAAGTAAGCCTATTTTCTCTAAAGCTTTAACATAATTTGAATAAGAAGGATGGACAAATAAAAATTATTTTTGTTTTTATGTCAATAGAGTATATAATTGGAAAAAAAAAAAGAAAGATGTTTCAAGAGTCCTTGCATTATTAAAGGTTTCATGCCAATAGTTATTTGATTTGGCAAACATATTTGCTTTTATTTGAGAATAATTTGTAATTATTTTGGAAGTAGATGATTCAAAATTATTAAACAATTTATTTTTTGATATTATTCAATGTGGAATTGAGTTTAATATTACTTCCTTCTAGTTATTTGATTGTAATATTTTTTTTCTTATGTTTGGTCTTTTCTTTTTAATTGTTTTTCAAAATTTGATTGCAATATCTCTCGTTAACACTTTTTCTGCTTGGTTTTATGATATATTCTATTATTTTTTAAATTAATATTTTTATATAATTTCATTTTTTTATTATTTTATTGTTTACAGGATTTTGTTTGGAAATTTTCAGATAAGTTGATTTATTAGCCACCTTAATTCCAATTGTCAAAATTCATCATTTGCACACGACAGCTTGTGCCAATCAATGAACAAACCTATATTAGATAACAAAAAGTAGAAATTTAATGTGATAAGTGAATTTTCTGATCTTTGTAATATATTTAATAAGATAAATACTTATAATTAAAAAGTTGTGTGAGACTGAGAATCAAATTTATAAAAAACAAATTTCCAAAAATAAAATCATTCACAGCCAGAAGCCTAAAATAGTAGCATGAAATTGAATGTTTCAGCAAGAAAAAAGAAAGGTGAAATTGGAATTTCACATTGCAAATCTAGAGAAACTTCTCTTTATGCATGGCACATCTGCATCATATATTTTATTTGTTATTGATCCATCTTTTTGTTAAATAATTAATATTATTTTGGTAAATAAATATATATATATTTTTTTGCAAAATATTATTTTACTTTGTTTTATTTAGTATATAATTATACACCTTACTTTAAACACTTTATTGCAAACTTTTATATATAATCTGATGTGTCCTACAATCTTCTTCACAGCTATGATAGATTAATAAATAAAAGAATTTGAATAAAATAATATAGATAAAATTAAAAACAAAAAAAAAAAAATATCTGAAGAAAACTACAGAACATGAAATAGGTGGACCATAGACTATATAATAATTAACTCCAAACTTTATTTTTAAAAAATAACTTAGCTTCAAGATATCCAAAATCTTTTTCTCTTTTTAGTCATATTTAATTAAATAGCTTTTGAGTATTAAAATATTATACCAATTTTGTATTGGCCCATTAAATTAAAAATGCATAAAAGTGTATTTCTTCTTGATTTGGCAGTTAATTGTAACAATTAAAATGTAAATTAATACATATTAACAAATAAATATAGTGTGTGTTCATGTACCAAAATCTTTTTTCTGACCAATAAGGGAGATAACAACAGACCTTAAAGGAAATGATTTAAAGTTGATGTATTATAAATTTTTCTTTTACTTATTCATGTTTTAAAATATAGTATTAAAATACCACATTTGCATTTCAATTTTGATATCCATTAATAAAGATTAGAAATTAAAAAAATAACTGAAAGTGTATGTATGAATGTATTTGAATTTATTAATCTTTATATATTTATATCAAAGTTACAAATTTTGAAAGAAAAAAATTATAATTTTATAATTTCCATCTGCTAATTTATTGAGATGTATTGTATAACATAATAAAATAAAATTAAAAAATAATAGTATGTATTAAAACCAGAAATTATTAATTTATGAAACATTAGAACAGTATTAACTATAAATAATTGAACTACTATTTCATATTAAATTCTGAATTGTGGATTTCTACATAATTTGTTATAACATTTTTTTATAAACTTAATAAATATAATCTTAATCAAATGTATACATAGTTATTAAAATTCTTAATCAATAAAAATTATAAAAATATTACCAGATTCACCACTTCCTTTAGTTTGCTGTAATATCTTATATAAATGCAATTTATCCACTCTACTTTGAACACTTTTTAGCAAAAAACCTTTTATTGTACATATATGCAGAACAGTTGAAACATAAGATTGTGTCTGCATATATGTACAATAAAAGGTTTTTTGCTAAAAAGTGTTCAAAATAGAATGGATAAATTGCATTTAAATAATTATATTAAAGTATTCCATAAATAATTATTAAAGTGATGTACTATTCATATTTTATTTAAATATGAAAATTTGATGGTTGAGTGTTATTTTATTGCAGAATAATTGTGATCATGCAATTAAATAAATTCGAAGTTTTAATTCTTGAACAAATTAAAATTAGTTTAGTAAATACTAATGCTTTACTGATATGCAAAATATTTCAGGATTGCTTTCTGTCGGAGAAATGTGAGGTAAAAGAATTTCTGTCCTTCCAATGTTATTATTGCCAACCTATTGCATAAATAATAAATTATTATGAACTTCACAACAAGCCAAACAAATAAATTATTTATTTATTTACCATGTTTTTTTTTTTTCAAAAAAACAGCTCTATTAGCAGTAAACATGATGCCATTTGTAGATTGAATCAGGGATATAGATTCACTAATGGCTTTATATTCTTCATTTCTGCCAATGTTGTCATGGTGTCTACATAGATTAATAATTGTTTAATTCTGTTTTTGATGCAGATGATTGTAGGTTGATATGAATCTGTTGGTAAGATATCAATTGCATCTAGGAAGATAAAATCCAGCAGGCTTTATTGTTGGATCTGTAAAGATAAATTTGTTTTGAATCTTATAAGAATTAAGTTGTTAATATAGAAAAATTTTTGTATGCCATAATTTTTTTCTTGTAGATTCCTGGATGAGATCCAAAAAGGGGATCTTGATTTGAGTGAAATCTTAAATGTTGAAATCAACTGAGCTAGTTAACAATTCATTATTGATTAGCAAATGAGATTTTCATATTTAGAAGGTAAAATAAAAGATGAAAAATTGTCATTTCCTTACCGTGCTGCAACTGGAAAATAGTGAATACATTCTTCTTCATTGTTTTTCTATGGGAGAATGCAGGAAAGCTTTTTTGCTTGCAATGGGCTACATTACTTTACCTTCACTCTCCATCACTTGTAATTAGAATTGGTTTTTGTTAATTTGAAAATTAGCTTTTAGGTCTAAAGATAAAATCAAATTAATGGTTTTATTTATCTGTATATTGTGGATTCTTGCATTTGTCTGAAATTTTATGATGATGACATTTTATTTGTAATTATAAGTTGAATTATTCTTATCATTTAATTTAATTGCTGTGTTTTTGAGTTATTGACAAGTCCAATTTACTTTATAGCTTTTATACATTTGTGTGAGTTAACTTCTCTTCTAATATCTGAGGGACAAATATATGAAAAAACATGAAATCACAGTAGGGAAATGAATTTGAATGCATTAATAATATTTCTCATGATAATATTTAATTGAATATTCATAAGTTTAATAAAGAAACTTTTTCTTCCAATTAGTGCTACAATGTTCATCAGCAGAATATATTAGTGTTAAGAAAGTTGTCAATAGAGTATTTACATCATTATATTACATAATAGTCACTTAGATTTCCAAAGAGATTATTTCTAGAAATTAATTTAGATGTAACTTTACATAAATGAAAAAAATAAGTTAAATTAATTTCAAGTTATTCTAAAGAGCGTGTGGTGCAGGATTGTGTTTTATTTTATTATTGCAAAAGATTACAAGATGTTTCCTTATTGAAAATTTGACTGTACAGTTTTTAGTGGATTAATAATAAGATTCTAGTCTTTGATAAAAAAACAACAACTAGCTTTTCATATCTTATTTTATGAACTCAAAGCAGTGTTATCAGCATAGACATATTCCCTTCATTCTGTTTCTATAAGTTCACTGATGAATATATTAAATAAATTAGATGAAAATAACAGAACGATATGGAAATAAAGTTTGTACCTGTTACAATTGCCATATAATTTTATTTGAACTTTTCTATTGAAGAAATTTTTTGATATAAATTAGTGGTTTTCCTGCATTTAAGAATTTTAGAAACTTTGAAATCATTTTTCTAAATAGAATCATAAACTGAGACTAGATTAATAAAGATAACACCAGTACTAAAAACATTTTTCTATATGAATTGTTAAAAGTTTTTCACATACAGTTTTTTACCTGGCTTAAACTCAACCTTCTCTATATAAGTAGATGGCTCTTAATTATTTGCAAAATTCTTGATAATTTGTCCCTAAGGTCGGTCTATAATGATATTAGGTGATAAGTTTTTGGATTTATTTTGTTTTAAGATATCTATAGTTATATGTCAAATTTTTGGAATAATATCTGTGTAATGTTACTGAATAGTTTTGCTATCCATGATTTAATTTTAGATCCTAAATTTTTTAGAATTTTTGACATGCTATCTGCTTCTGGGTTTTTCCTCATTTAAAACAATGGAAAATTCAAGTGGTTTTATCAAATTAATATTGGATTAACATTATGAATGAGAAGCATGCAATTCTGCTCTAATGATACTTTTTTTATATTCTGTTAACTTAATCTGGTAGAATTGATAATTTCTTATTACTAGTGGCACTAATCGTTCTTTTAGAGATATTTTTACAAGACTACCAAATTTATGTATAAGTGACTAGATCTTATAAAGTTCTGATTATCCATGAATTCTCTACTTATCTTTTTTTTTGGCATCATCCAGTGTTTTTACAAGTTTTTCAGAACTTTCAAGATCTTTGATAGATAAAAATTAGCTACAAAGTCACTGTTGATTTTGTTTCTACATGTTACCTTTGATGCCTATGAGGCTTTTTGGCAGCTATTATGAATTTGTTAAGTTTATCACAGCAAAAGAGTATTCAATAGATTCAATTAATATTTCATTCACAATATTCAATATATTGACTAATTAATTCACTTTATACTGATTATGGGGAAATGATCCAATATCAGTAGTCTATCAGATAATTTTTTTTTGTCAAATTTAAAATAATTCAATTGTTGCTTTTATTTCCCATCTGCCTAAATAGAATGTTCCTTCTTGCATAGTATTATAAGATAAGTGCATGCGGTTTTAATTCATCAATTCTAAAAGTTGACAACCTGCTTGATCCTTATTGATATCAAAAAGATCTGAAAGAGGAGGATAGTGTCAGTTTACATTGGGAAGTTTGTAAATATTGTATTTAAATAGTTTGCTTTACAAGCTAATTTGAAACTAAAATAATCATACTATGTTTAGAATGCATTTTATAAAATTATGTAAATTCAGGAATTTTAAGAACATGCATGCTATTATAAGAATGACTAGTCTCTTGAATTGTAGTAATATCAACATTGTTTTAAACAATTTGAAAAAAACCTTCATATTTAATTTTGATATTATCTCAATGTTAAATTGAGATAATTTTATTGTTTCCTAAGTGAAGAGAAGATGACTCTGCGAAGGGTATAATTGGCACTTTAGGTATATCATTCACCAGTGCAAACCATACTGTAAAGTAAATTAAACAAATTATATAGCAAAAATATTTGTCATTAGTCAAATTTTACACTTTTAATATAATTATAAATATAATTTACAATGATTGACTCCATCACACTGCATGGTTTAGTGTTGTGATAGTGATAAACTTAGGACCTGAAGGTTTATGGATTTAAGTTCAATCTGTCTCTTTGTTTCTAGACTGTTACACAATCTCTTGAAGCTAATAATTTGATTATCTTAATCATGACTTACAAGATCAATAGAAAGCATAGTCATTTTCTGGGTGTTAAAGCAATACATGTTTAACAATTGTTTTATTATTAACACATTTTTTATTATAAAATATGTGCATTTATATGAAAAATAATTTATCACCCATATCTATCAAAATGTTATAAAAATGAATAGATATCAGTATTTAATTAATTAACATGTTATATATGTATGCATCTATTTGTACATTATCATTTCTGCTACTTATTATGGAGGGGGATCACTGATGTGAGACCATTGTATCAAAAATAATTTATCATATATATCTATCAAAACTTTAAGAAAATGAATATATTGTAGAGGTTAATATTTTATTTAATTAAAACAAATAGTTAAAACATGTTTGAGTGAAGGAAGTGTTCATATGCTTGATATTTTTGGAAATTATTATTCATAAAAGTATAATAAATATGTATATTTCTCCTACTAAAGTCTATTTTTGTTTAAACTATAATAATTATTTTGACCTATGCCTCTTTTTGTATTTGGAAAACAATGTCACCTATTATAAGTAAATTAAAAAAATTAGAATTTCAACATAAATACAATATCTAATAATGAAATACATTCTTAAATGACAATGGGCTGCAGAAAAAGCATTAAACAGATAAATTCACTTATAAAATTAAAAAACAAAAGAATTTTAAATAATATAAAATCATTCAAGAAAGTGAAATTTATTTACTAATTATGTTTTGCCCAATTTCTTTCATCACTGATGAGAATTTCAATTGAAATAAAAAACCATACTTGTGAGTAAAGACAAAATTACGTATGCAATGTAGAAACAATTTTAATCTACTTATTCACTTCAACCCCTCTCCCAATAATGATTAAGGATTTTATAGATACATATAAGTTTGTAACCCAATACTAGATATCAGTGCAAGGATATATGCATGCAACTGATAAATGATAAATTGTTCAAAATATGGAGCCTTTCTAAAAAATGAATAATTTTTCATATCTATTTGTTGTCAAGGAACTAATTTATTCTTGATATATAAGGGATGGCTTTTTCAAATGTTAGTAGCTCTAAATCAAATATCAAAAAATTGTATCTAGTTAAATTTCAGCTTTTAAGTCATTTATAAGTCATATAACTTGAAGCACGTTAGGAACAAATGTTTATAACAAAAAATAATGGAAAACTTTTTGATATTAAAGAAATAATTGTTATCATAGACCAACAATTAAAGTTAAGCTTTGAATTATTTTTTTTCAGAAAAATCTCAAACTAATCATAATCTGCAATATTGATGTTGACTTAAGTTCTTCGATATAGTTTCCAAAATGTCAATGTGTTAGCAATCAAAAAAAAAAAAGTTGAATAAAAATTGTATTAATAGATATAAATGAAGTTTTTCAAAATGAAAGACTTCTATAAAATAAAAATAACACTAGTGACTAAATGTAAAATTATTTATGGCATTAATCTTAATGTCAAAAAGTATAAAGTCTCTGGCAGTCATTTTTATGGGAAAAATTATATTACACATTTTACTAATTATCAAATTAGAAGAAACTTATTTCTAATACATTCTTATTCACACAAGTGGTAAATGTTAATTTTGATAGTGTAACAGTAGCTGGGTTAAATACGGGTATTAAAGGAAGTAAAAGGCAATAGTGATTACAAAAGAGTTTATTGCGATTGTTATTATCAATTAAATTAATAGATGCGAGAAAATTTATTGAAACATGGCTGAGTTCGATCCCTGTTTCAAAAAGTAAACTTTCCTATATATGCGTCAATATAGCCCAATTAATTGAATTTATTTATTTCTTTTCATATTTATATTTGTAATTCTAAGTAGGGATTTAAAAGGTTAAAATAAACAGGAGGGGTGGGGGTATGGGTGCTCTTTGTTTTATGGAAACGCATGTATATAGAGCTGTATGGAATGAAAATATTAATATTATTAAAAGAAAAAAAGAAAAATGCAGATAGAAATATTTGTTAATTCCAAGATGGAAGTAATAAAGTTTTATTATTCTGAGAAATTAAATGAAAAAAAAAAAAAAGATATCAAAAAGCACCTGATCTATATCTGAAGAATTTAATTACGGAGATTTGTTTTGGATTCAAAAGAATTTCGATCAAAACAAAAGGAGAGTAAAAATAATTTTTGAGGTGCTAAAAGCTTTTGCTTTTGTTCTAAAAGAATCCGGATTTGAGTGGCAGAACTTTCTAGAAAAAGGGGAGGAGACTACAAAAAGAAAATTAAAAAGATTATATCTATTGCTTGTTCTAACTTTCTGTTGGAAATCCAGTTGACGTGTTTAAAAATGAAAGAAAAAAATTTTTTTTTATTCACTTCATCCATAGAAATGAATCTTCAGTTATGAGCAGGTTGGGGTAGAGTCGTAAGCATGCTAGGCATTACAATCATGCCCCCGAAGATACTGAAATTGCTACAGGATGAGTGAATATTATTAATGGGAGCCAGTCAACTGATGCCAAGATCAAGCTCAAACAATATTAGCACATAAAAAATCAAAAGGCAGATTGGAACGCCAAAATTACCTACTTCTATAGCCGTTACGTTGAATGCAATACATATTAAAAAGAAGTATTTCACCTTTAGTTTTCCACGGGGAAGAAAGAAATTCAGGTAATGTGCACATTTACCACCTATATTCATCTAATATTTCAAATGTTAGTGTGTTTTTAACTACTCTTAAACTTTCTGCATAAACATCATTAATTAACTTCTTCTGAACTTAAATTTTTTTATTGTGTATTCAGATAAATCTGATATTATTTTTCTTTTATTTGTATTTTCTATTGCATTTTTTTATATTCCTATGCAGTGTGTGTGTATGCATGCATTTCTCATCATTTTGAGCACAAAATAATCGGGTCATATAAATAATATAGAAATAAAAATTGTAAAATTAAAGTTAAATGAAACTTACATATATTTGTGTTATTTCTTTGTTTTTGAATTTGTTAGGTTAATAGAATTTAAAAATTAATGTAATAACTATTTGATTGAAGAAAGTGTATCTCATGTAGTATAACCCCCTGTATATTTCCCACGATTAAATAATGACCTGCCCTGAGTGAGCTACATATTGGTATTCCAGCTCTCCCAGCATAATTCTTATATTAATATAAGATTGGCGCTTGAAGTCATAATGTGACGTTCATCAGTATGCTGGATGAGAAATAGCGAATCTCCAAATGTTATCTTTTTTTTTTGTGTGTATTTGTCAAATTCTTACAATCCGAAAAGGGAATTACGTTATATTAAGAGTCCAATGTATTAATATAACCATTTTTACAAACTTTACTGGACGTTATCAATTCCAATAAAAAAAAGGGTTGTTGAATTAAAAGGAAAAAAAGGAATGAAATATACATGACATGCATATATATGTATGTTTATCGCAGCGTTAGATAGAAAACGGTGATCTCGTTACATTATAGATATACATGCGAACCCTGTTACAAAAGAGTGTGAATGAAATACATTAACCATTTCAAGGCATGAATGTATACATATTTATTTATTACACATGTTGTGATGTTGCATAGAATTAATTACTAATAAATTTGTAAGTGAAGATGAAGAGAAGCAGTTATGTGCAGTTATATTTTTATATTTTTGTTATTTATTACCGTAATTTATAGTTATTGAAATAATGTTATTTGTAGCGCAGATATATGTATGAGTATCGCATTATAGATAGAAAATGGTAATCTTGTTACATTATAGATATACATTCAAACCCTGTTACAAAAGAGTGTGAATGAAATACATTAACCATTTAAAGGCATGAATGTATACATATTTATTTATTACACATGTGATGTTGCGTAGAATTAATTACTAATAGATTTGTATGTGAAGGTGAAGAGAAGCAGTTATGTGCAGAGTTGTATTTTTATATTTTTGTTATTTATTACCGTAAGTTATAGTTATTGAAATAATGTCATTTGTAGTGCATGTTTTTTAATGAAAGCAAATTAAAAATAAACCTGGGGAGAGTAATAAAAGGAGTTGCAAGTTGTGCCATGGACGATTTCTGTTAATGACACTTGTCAGAATTCCAAGAATTGGCCACTAGGTATTTTAGGACAATGGAACCTGATCAGGCTAAAAGCATTCCTGAGCTAATGTTAATCAGTGTGTGGTTAGAAAAAGAAGTGAGGCGAAAGAGAGTTAAAAGAAAAGAACTATATATATTTTTTGATTTTGTAGTGATTGGGAAAAGTGACCATTAGAGAGAAAGAAGCGTGGAAAATAAATTTTCAGACCTGATTTGATTTATTAATAAAAATTAATAAGAATGGATTCCATCGAAATGCTGGGGTAAATAGAATCATGTGGATTCATTAAACCGGTCAGTGTTTAGCTGCTTGTGACCTGCCTACCACGATGATCTTTGTCTATGGAGATTTTGCTGTCTATTTCAGGCAAGTGAAGTGATCGCGGAGCTCCAAACAACAAGAAATTTCATGCCTTCAATTTTAGAATGATCTACCTAACATCTCTAGGATGGATTATTATATGTGTCAAACGTTATGGAATTTTTCATCATCTTTCAGACCATAAAAACTCTCGCTAAAATAATCGCCATTATAATACTGTAAGCTTACAGATCATTAGCCTTAAACACCCGAATGTTAGCCTTCAAGGGAGGTAAATATGACTTTCTATATATTGTATGAACATTTAATAATTTGGTAATAAAGAAATTTGCGCTTTGTTCCAACTTAAAGAAAGAATTATAGAAAATCGATTAAATTATTTAATAAATACAACTGATGCATAGTTGCACTCTTTCGTGAATGTGTATACTGATATTATATATATGTATCGGAATGACTGGGTCATATGATTGAGTTAATAAATATTAGAACCTTAAGCTATAACTTGTGTATTTATTTGAATTACGAGATCCTTATAATTTCTGGGTTATTATTTATAAAAACTTACTGATATTCATTACCATATAGATCTAAAGAAATAGAGTAATAAGATTTGTAGGGCAGATAGTAAATTATAAAAGTATATAAATGATGTTTCTTTGTAAGATAACCTCGGCTTCGTTCTCTCGATAGACATTATCTCCCAGACCTTGAGACTGAGCTAGTCTGGATAAAGTACCCAAAAAAGTCCACTGGAATCTTTTCTTTTGTTTTCGAGGGGTATAATTCTTATTAATTGATAAGATTGGCGCTTGCGATTGGAATTGTTCCATGCTCATAAATATATCTACTTGAAGCTCAGGTAATAACCTGTTCTCACTCAAATTCTTAGAATAGGATCATGGGTAGACTGTTAAAATAGATATCATTAACTTCATATCCTAGTTGCCAAAAATATTTGGGGCAAAAAATTTGAAAACTAAAAAACTACTTTGATAATCATTATTTAGTAAAGAAACATTATATCCATTGCTACCAATTCAGAACATTACTAATATTTAAAACACAAATTTTTAATCTTTATATGTCCTTTAATGAATCTTTCTTAATTTTTACCAAGGTTCTCTCTATTATTAGGGCTTCTTATATCTTTTTTAATATTCCAGTTTTATCTTGATCATTTGAGCCTCATTTAATCAATTGCATCCTCCATATGAATTATTCCTCTAATATTACTTAATTTTATCATACTGAATATTAAATATTATATAATGGGAAAAGAAGGTACATCAGAGGAAGGTCAGGAAAATATTTTTTTCAGTTAAATTATTTATTCGTATTAAAGTCATAAATTAATGCTGTCTGTGGGATAAGATTGGATTTTTTTTAAATGAATAGAAGAAATTATTGAAAATTATTAATAAAGCAAAATAAAATAATAAAGTGAAACTTCAGATCTCCTTAATAGGATTTACTATCTTGGAAAAAAAACTTACAAGCTTAATTATTTCATTATGACAATTAAGTGTATATTCATACTCACTTGAACTTTGAAAATTACAAATTTTGGTAACATAATTAATTTACCATGTAATAATAATTAGAATTGGATAAATAGGTAATAATGCCAATGAAGAATTAAAAGTATTGAGATATCCAAAATAAAAAATAAATTGATAAAATGTTACTAATATTTTTTTCCCCCCATCTTTAATATTGGGTATTAATATTAATAATAGTGTTGAGGACAAAATATTACTTGTTTTTTTTAACTCAAAACATTTGTCATTGGGTATTTATTCACACACTCTTCTATATTCACATTGAGTATTAATTCCAACATTCTAATCTAAAACTTTTTTATTGGATATTAGGTATTCATTTATTCATCTAATTCTTATTACATTTTATATACTTCACTTCTCTATTTGACAAATATTTATTTAATTGTATAACTTCCAAATAATATATGACTGTCATATTTTTTTTTTAAATAAGAAAAATAATAAATTTACAAGTTATTAATAATTGGATAGATATCTTTCAACAGATTATTTATCACAGATTGGCCTTAAGCACATACAAACATTACTATAAAATAAATACATTTATTAAAATAAGTTATCATGCTTTTTTTTTTTTAATGACGAAATGTAACTTAGTGATTTTCAAATTATCTAGAATTCATCTTATTATAAGGCAGTTAGTAAATTTGTGAAGCAGTGCTTTTTTAAAAAATGTTTTTATTGCAGTGATTTAGATACCTCTTCCTTATGTCACTTTCTGTACATTTTTTTTTATTGTTGAAAATTATATAAAATTATTTTTTTGTTAATATTGCAATAGTTTTATTCTGCCTTTTTTTCTTTTTTCTTTTTTTTTTGAGAATGTATACAATATTGCAACATTGATGATGTAATCTCCAGAGAAAAATGTATATCTCCATGAAAAATTTATTTAAAGAAGTTGAGCTTATGCAATGTAATAGTGATGAATCTATTTTTTTCTATTCTCTCTTGATTTTTAGTAAACACAATGGATTTCTTAAAAAATTATTTTATGATATTAATTTTAGTTAATAAAATTTTTTTTTTAAAAAAAAAAACTCTTAACATTCAGCAAAAATAACATATTTAGCTTTTCGAGATAAAAATCCGTAGATGATATACTTTCTTTTTAAAACAGAAACTGAACTAAAATGTATATATTTATCTCCTCTTTTTCTTCCTCCAAAATCTATCGAATAAATTTTTATTGATCAGATTTAATGGCAATGGTCAAGTTTATCAAAGCTATATATTAGTAGTAGTATTTTTAAATAAAATTTTATTAGCATTGATAAAGGTTTTAATATGTTAAATATATATTTATTGGCCATGTTTTACTTTTATATTTAAATCTAAAATGATATACACATTTAAATTTTAAAGAACCATGATACTTGTGTTTATTAAACGCATTTACATAAACTCATTAATTTTTAATTTTTTTATTATCTTTTCAGCTTGCTCAGTTTCAAAAGAAAAAGCAAGTCAGTCCAGAAAAAAGGAAAAAAAAGAAAAAAACTCAGGCTGTTGGAGGTGAAGAAGATGAAAAGCCAAAGTCTCAGTTCAGTCTTTCACTGGATGCTGATTATAATGATTTAAATTCCTCAAGTGATTTTTATTCTCCGTCCTATGAAGAAGTAAGGATTTTACGCATATTTAATAAAACTTGTTGAATTCAAACTCATAGGGAATAGAAAAAAAAAAATTCATCTTTAATTATCCATTTGTAATTATATAAACATTTATATACATACTATTATATATATATTTAATAGACAATATTCAAAAATATATTTTGTATGGGAGCAGATGTTTTAAAAATAACTCATTTTTTGCCCTTCCTTACATATGTAACAGTTAAAATTAAATTTTTTTATTAGGAGCACATTTTCTGGCCATGCATGAAACAGAAGAAAAATTTTACTTTTTAAATCCTGCTTATAGATTCTATGAAACATTGAAAAATTTTCATTCATATTGATATATTGTTTTATTTTCACATTATCCATTTTTCAAAAATATTAACAGCCTACATGAAAAAGCAATTTATTCTTTGTTTTTTTTTTCTTTCCACTTTGTAAATACATTTCCATCTAAAAGTTTTTTATAGTAATTTATGATATTGACTGTCATATATAAATACATTGGATTTAAATAAAGCCTAACCAACTCAAAATTATTTTGATTAAAGACTGTTAAGAAATATTAAATATAATTAAAACTGATTTAAATCATAATAATCTGAATGTAATTTAGACTAAATTAAATTAATATAATCAAAGAGTAAAACAGAAAGATATTTATTTAATTATCAGAATTATGTTTAATTAAATCATAGACCCAGAAAATTTCATGCTCTTTTACTTATGCATTATAATTTTTAAGTCAAAAAGTAATTTTAGTATGAGAAATAATTTGCTGGAAGAAAGTAATTCTCAAATTTTAGTATGAGAAATAATTTGCTGGAAGAAAGTAATTCTCAAATTATCAAGATTTTAAATTAATGATTTTGAAATAATAAGTTGTACTTGATTGTCAAAAAGACATGCAGTCATTAATTTTTTAATTTCATAATTAGTCAAATATTTTCTGTGTGGTGAATGCTGAATGTATCAATAAAATTTTTGGGTGTTTGTCTTATAGCTAAAGATGCCATTGGATGGCGCCGTTTTCACGCTAAAACTATAAAATATGAACATTCACGGGCCATTGATTTTAATAATTTTTCTGTGCTTTTTTGTAATGCGAAAATAAAAACAAAACAAAATTGTCTTTTTTAAATATTATTTTTTATTAACGTATACAATTTAAATGATAATAATAAATGTAAAATAAAATCAACAAATTACAATTTGATTCGTGTTTTTTATATCGTATACTTTTTAAATTGTGTTACGGCTTTTTTTTATCAATTTTCTATCGGATATTTTTTTACTTGTGTTATGGCTTTTTTTTTTTATCAATTTTCTATCGGATATTTTTTTACTTGTGTTACAACTTTTTTTGTTGTTGTTTAACTAAAAAATTATAATCGTAATAAAATTAAAAGTTGTTACGGTTAGATTTAGGGTTAGTGTTCTGTTGTTTGTAATGCTAAAATAAAAAAAATTTAAAATCGTAACCGTACTCGGACAAAAGAAAGAAAGTCAAACTTTTTTAAACAACAACAAACACATACAAATGTCTTCTTTACTTATTAAACATGTTTATAATATTTGCTTTTTATGAAATTTACAAAAAACCTGTATATTTGGACTTTTCTTACTGGATATTTTTTTCGTACCGCTCTTTTTTACTTCAAAAATATACAGACGGTAGAATCTTCTTTGTCTCGTGGAATGTTACTAACAGTACGTTACTTGACACGTTACCTAATTGCAACTCAGTAAAAACATAGATATTTAACATTTTCCCAAATAAAAGTTCAATACAGTACATTGTAAAAAGTCTTATAATTATTGCTTTAAAAAATCTGAACATTTCAATAGTTTAAAATAAAAAAAAATCCAATGAAAACAACATTTCAATACAATTCAAATACAAACTCTCTCATCAAGCCGTAATTATTTTATAAATTGTGCGAATTCGGAAAATGTATCTGCTGCTATGCGACATACATGTTGTACTGCGACGCGGCATAGCGGCCTGCATTCTGTAGCACAACAAAAAAGTTGTATTATAGAAAACGCGGGTTCGAACGTGTCGGCCCCGGAAACAGCATTTTTATGTGTTTTGTCACGAAAACCGCGCCATAGAGCGGCCTCTTTAGCTAAAAGATGAGTACCAATTTTTGATTATGATAATTGTATTTAATTAAAACTTGTAGTCATATCTTGTTTCAGTGTTGCTTCATTTTATTGATACTTAAAAAAAAACACTTTTAAAAAATAGTAAAGTTTATTTAGATATATAACATCATCATAGATCATTTAGTTTTATTCACTGTATATTATCATGTCTTCTAAGATATCAATCATTATTTTTCATAAAAAGAATATAAAATAAAAATAAATTTAATTCTTATATGTCTGTAAAAAAAACAAAAACAAACAATAGACCAAATTATTTGAAAAAGAATGATAATATAAAAGCAATGTATTTTAGTATAAATTATACATATATTATTATATATCTACATTTAATGGCATTTACAATTATGCCTTACGAATTGGTAAGATAGATTTTTGAATGTTAGCCATGTATACATATATTCATTTATTATAAATGATAGAACAATATATACTAAAAATATTTGTAAATATTTTATTAAATTATTATTAAATATTTATCTTTTTTATTATTATTTATACATAATTAGATTTTTACAAAATGCATTTACACAATTGTGTTTTCCAGAGTGATCATTGTTCTACTACAGCTGATGATATGTCTTCAGAGGTAAATTGTCATTATTTTTCTGACTTATTGGTGGTGGTATTTTGGGGTTGAATTATTAACAATAATTGTTCATGTTGGACTGAGGCTTTTATTTTTAATAAAATATGATTAATATTTTAAAAGATTTGTTTTCTTTTTTAAAAAATATAAATAAACCATTGAAATTCTTACATTCATTTGCTATTTAAATATATCGACAGTAGGCATTTTTATTCTTCTTAATTATAAAAATTTCAGTATTCTTAAATGCAGAGGAAAAAAGATCAGTCATAAATGGGTTTGTGCTGATTTATAGATCTAAACTTATACTTTTAATAGAAAAGAAATGCAGTATTGCACACATCTAGTGAAATATGGAGAGATGAAGTTTAAAATTAATAACACAGATGAAATAATAATAAGATATTATTGATATTGATTAATTATCAATAAAGCAAGTCTTATATAACATGATATTGCTTTTATAAGCTTGTATTTACAAAAATGTAATACAGAGAGCATACCAATGCGGTAAGAGAAAATATTTAAAATCTCTATCCGATAGGCTCTTATCCCCAGACCAATTGGTTTCGAGCTTATGGCTCACCTCAATGAGGAGCTAGAGTTTTCAGACACTAGATCTAAAATATCAACTCAAAACCCAGCACTTATTTCATATGCAATATTTAAGTAGAAACTGAAGTTTTTTATTTAAGTAGATAGCTGAAGTAAAGGACATTTTCATTTTCCGAAAATTTCAGAGTTTCTACTTAAATATTACATATGGAATAAGTGCTGGGTTTTGAGTTGATATTTTAGATTTAGTGTCTGAAAACTCTAGCTCCTTATTGAGGTGAGCCATCAGCTCGAAAACAATTGGTCTGGGGATAAGAGCTTATCAGATAGAGATTTTAAATATTTTCTCTAGCTTGTTTAGTCCTCTTTCCAACTAAAGTCGTCAATTACCATCAGTCGCACTTATCAATTAAGAACTTGTTTGAGTTATTGGTATGCCCTCTGTATTACATTATTATATTGATATTGAAAGAATTAAGGTGCTGATATAGAATTAAGTTGACTTATTACTACAAGATTCCAAAGAATTTTTGGAAGTTTAAAATTAAATCACATGTGAGATGGACGGATGAAATAAATATAATTTTCTAGTGATATAGGGAAGTTATGGATTGGAGTAGACTCTGAGAGACTAAACTGCATTAGATTGATCATGTTTGGTAATGATGATTGAATGACAGCTGTGATAGCCAATGGGTCACTGCACAAATAAGGTCTTGAGTTTGCTTTGAGAATTTTTCAACTATTTGAAAAAATTTTCCACTATTCATATATATATAATTGAATATAAAATGCTGATCATCAATGGATGATAAATTTATTGAAGATGTTTATTGTGTTTAATTATATTTTTTTTGCAGTATTTCTTTCAATTTGAAACTTATTCATCTTAGAATATTATGGATTTTAAATTATTATCAATGAATGTGTACATTTTGCTTCAGTATATACTAATATAATGATGGTTAAATCATGTAAAAATCAAGGATCAAATTTTGTTTTTGAAAATGTCAAAATTTTATTGGTTTTTACAATATCTTATATATGTAACTGCATTTTTATTTATATTATCATTTTTAATTTAAAAAAAAAAAAAGCTTAAAAAAAATTTACCCAATAGAAAAATGGTATTTTTCATTATTGGTAATTGATTTTTGAATTTTAATTTAGATATTGAGAATATTTCACCGAGAATATTATTTAATTAAAAAAAAAAAATGGAATAATTTTTACTATGATAAAATTCAATTTTATTTCAGTTTTGAATAATTTTATTTTCTGATGAAGGGAAGAGGACATGTAAATTAGATATATAAATTTATATTAGATAATGAAACAGTAATTATTAATAAAAATATTTCAATTATATAAATTGCATTGATTTTAGAAATATGTGTGATATTTGAATTAAACATTTTTATTAATTTTGCATTAATTTGTATATTAAATTATCTTGTACAGGAATTGGAAGTTGTTTCTGGTGAAATTGCTCGGGTAGAATTAAGGCGAGCAACCCAAAAAATTAATCAGCTAGAAGAAAATCTTTTAGGAAAAGAAACAGCACTTGAAGAATTAAGGACAAAACTATCTCAGGTACAGATGAGATTAAAAATATTAAATATATTTAATGTATGCATGAAAGTGAAGAAATTCTCTGTCTTTATACTACTTGTATTGGAATAAACAAAATGTTTAAACTATTATGTATATATCATTAGATTTACAGAAAATTTTTTATTTGTTTTTTTTTTATTATTATTATTAAGGCAATCTGATACTTATCTCAGAGGGATTTAATTTACCAGAACTAGATAAAGTGAGACTATTTAGGTTTTAAAATATCTTAACATTTGTAGAAAATTTAAAATAAAAAGTGAAAAAAGTTTTCAAATAAAATATATTAAACAGCAAAACAGATAAAGTTTATTGTATATTTTTAGATGATAAATATATATTAATCATGTTAAAGTGAAACAGTGTTGTAAGAATGCCGTGTTATAGAGGAGAAACTGTTAGAGTGAAACCATTTTGTAGGAATGCCGTGTTATAGATGGGATATTTGTAGGTAAAAGAGCTGAACCTTGAGGCAGTCTGTTCTGTAAAATTTTATGTCGATTAGCATAATCATTTAGAGTCACTAAAATTTTTCTGTTGGAGAGTATTTTGTCAAGTAAAATAATGGTTTTCCTGCATTTAAAATTTTAGAAACTCACTTTTCCAAATATAATCTTAAGCTGAGATTATATCAGTAAGAATAACATTAGTTTGTAACTTATTTTAAAAGCATTTTCCAATGCAAGGCAAAAAATACTCATTATAACTCATAACATGAAATCTGACAATTTTATGAAGGATAACAATGCCACAACTACAAATGTGAGAATCCATGGGTTTGAAATGAAAAATGATTACATGTCATTGTCAACTGTAAAATAACTCAAATGCTAGATATATCATCTACAGAGCAACCTTCTTTTCACTTAGGAAACACAATAAAATTTCTCCAACTTATCACTGAGGGTATATGAAAATCAGAAATGGAGATTCTCTATAAATTTAATTGTTGAAAATAATGTTAATGAAATTGTACTTCAGGAATCTCATTATTTTTCTAATAATCCAAATTCTAAAATTCCTGGATTTACATTGATTAATGATAGAATTTATTCTGAACGTGGTATGACTGCTTTTGTTCAAATTATTTTTTAAAAGAAAGAACTTTTATTGTAGAAAGTTCAAATGATATTGCAATCACAATGTTGATAGATAACTTTTTGTGTATGCAATGTTTACAAAACTCAACAAAATTGTTCTTATTCTCTGCTTTCACATCTTCCTATACCTTCTGTATTTATAGATTTTAATTCTCATAGTGGTGTTTGGGGTTATGTAAATTAGTATTAAACAAGTTACCAACTTGTAAAATTAATGGAGTTAAACAGCATGCTCTTTCATAATGATGCTAATCAAGGAGAAATATTCCATTCAGTCATATGGGAAATATTTCAAAAACTGGCTCTCCCTATCTGCTGAACTAGTGATATTAGATCAATTTTCCCCATAGTTAGCTTAAGCAAGTCTAACCTCTTAAGTAAAACTAACATGAGTCAAAATACTGCTTATCTTAAGCAATGTACTGCTTCTGCTTATTAAGCGGTTTTGTTGCAATTGGTTGAAATGTTGTTTTCTTTTTTTAATGACATAAAAACTATAAGCATGACATCAACAGAAATATGGGCATTTGATGCGTCTGGAATGTAGCTTTCTAATGGTGTCTTTAAAAAAAAAAAAAAATCCAATGAAATTAGAATTTTTTTCGTAACAGGCGCATTTAATTTTTATTTTTTTTTGATCAATTTTCTAATTTCCACGAAGCAATAAAGTCAGAAAACTTTTATCGGCCTCATGATTTAGACAAAATGGATTAAAAATACGCTGATCATTCGCAAACAAGGCCTTCCATGGAGTCTAAACGTAATTGCAGAATATTGGTCTCGTAAGTATACAATTTTAATTTTTTAATTTTTTGAATAATATTTTAATTTTTTTTAAATTATTTGAAAAATGATTTAATTTTTATTAATTTGCGTTTGTATTGGTGTGTGTGTATATAAATTCTGTCATATTATTTATGCTCATGTTATACATTATATGAATTCATATTTATAGTAATTTTGTGTGTTCTAATCCAAGTTTGAGGCAAACTTATTTTATAAAAATAATGATTCTCAAAAGATTTAATAATTTATTATTTACTCGTGTGTGTTGTATAACAAGTAATGATTTACATATATCATCATCATCAACCATTATCAATCCACTGCAGGATGAAGGTCTCTCCAAGTTCAATCCATCTTTTCCGATCTTTAGCTTCTCTTCTCCACATCACCCCTGCACACTTTCTTATTTCATCCATCCATCCATCCATCTCACATGTGGTCTCTTTCTGGGTCTTTTACAATCTCTTGGAATCCAGTTTAAAATTTCAATTGTCCATCTATTATCATCTCTTCTAGCAATATGTCCAGCCCAACTCCACTTCAGTCTTTTAATTTTTTCAATGAGGTCAGTAACACCTGTTTGTTCTCTTACCCATACATTGCGTTTTCAATCTCTTCTTGTTACTCCCAACGTGCATCTCTCCATACTTCTTTGAGTGGTTTGAAGTCTCTGTATTGCTCTTCTATTAAGTGCCCAAGTCTCAGATCCATAAGTAAGAACTGGCAAAACACATTTATTAAAAACATTCCTTTTCAAACACATAGGCATATTTCCTTTTAGTATCAAGTTATTTCTACTAAAAGCACTCCAACCAAGTTTAATTCTATGATTAATTTCATCCATTATGTTTCCATCTGTATTAATAATCTGACCAAGGTATTTGTAACTGTTAACTTCTTCTAATTCATCATAATCAATCTTTATTTTCATATTTTGAGAAAATCTATTAAACATTACTTTAGTCTATTTAACATTTATCTTTAGTCCTACTTTCATCTGATAACTCCTGCAACATTTCCTGTAACTCTAAAGCATTATTTGCAAAAACAACTACATCATCTGCAAAATCTAAATGACTTGAATAATCTCCATTTACTTTCACTCCTTTAGCTTCTCATTTTAATCCACAAAATACTTCTTGCAGCACTGCTGTAAAAAGTTTTGGAGATATGGAGTCACCCTGTCTTACACCCTTCTCAATGTTGACTTTCCTACTATCATTATGTAATCTAATTGTTGCTGTTGCATTGTTATAAATATTCTTTAAAATATGACAATATCCTGGATCTATACCTTGATGATCCAATGCTTTAATCACTGAAGAAATGTTTTAGAATCAAATGCCTTTTCATAATCTACAAATCCTAAGCATAATGGTAACTCATATTCATTTGTCCTTTTTATAACTTCTCTCAATACCTGCATATGATCTATTGTACTAAAACCACTTTTAAATACAGCTTGTTCTCTTGGTTGGTGGAAGTCCAGTGTTCTCTGTAGACGATTGTAATTATCTTAGTAAAAATTTTGTATAAAACTGATAAAAGACTGATAGGTCTGTAATTTCTAATATCTTCTTTGAAAATGATATAAGAAAGTATAATTGTGAACTAGCAAGGAAAGCTGTAGAAGAGATTAAAAGTCTAAAGAGTGTAAAACAACATTTTGGTATTGGTAGGAAATTTATATCTGCAATAAGAAAAAAAGATGGCATTATTACTAAAAAGAGAGATGACTTCATGAAATTTGTAGAAGACTTCTATCAAGAATTATATAGTAATAAAGAACAAGTACCTCCTATATCTATTACATCTTCCGAATTGCCCAGAATTTTGAAAGAAGAAGTGAGACATGCAATTAAATGTATGAAGAAAGAAAAGGCTCCAGGTAATGATGGAATTATAATTGATATATTAAAAGAAGCAGGTGAAGAAATAGAAAAAAAATTAGCAAAGTTATATTCCAAATGTCTAAATGATAAAGATGTACCAGATTTACATATATAGAGATGGGAAAATATGTGGAATTGAAGATCTGGACAATGAAGAGAATGGACCAGAGACATGGATGAACTTGCTATGTAACTGTCTTCTGGACTTGTCCATAGGATAGAATACTATTGATTGATTAAATTAAAAAACACACAAAAAAAAAAAACAAATTAAATAAATTAATTAGAAAGTAGAACTTCAATAATACAAAAGCAAGGTAATTAATGTATCTACATTCTGGTTCAGAAAAAAAAAAAGATTAAAAAGGCTTAAGATTATATTTTATATATGTTTTTATATAAGGTTGCATTCTTGTGTTCCTGTGGAAAACAATGGAGCAATAAGTAAAATTAATCTCTAGTTTATATTCCAAGAAAAGAATTAATTATGAAAATAGTTGTATAGTAAAAATTTTAATTCAATGTAATTATTGATTTTCTAAGATAAGAAAAAATAAATGAGGTCACCGAGCATGTAGGAGTGTGACAATTCTTGGAATGTATCTTCATAAAGTAGTATTGTGAAAGTGTACACTAGTGAGTACTGTCACCTTCAAAGTAGTCCCCTTGTACATCTATACACTGATTAAAACGGCATTGCCATTTTTAGAAGCACTCTTAGATTTAGAAATCTCACATTCTTTTGGATATCGGTTATAGTAGGAAATCTTCGTTCTTTCAGCACAGGTTTTAATTTTGGAAATAACCAAAAATCACAGGGAACTAAGTCAGGTGAATAGGCAGGATGGGTCTAATTTAACCAAAGAGTCTCTTACAATGAGCATATTATGACCCATTTTTATGCCAAAGCATACGCACAGTTTTTTTCATTCATAACTAGTTCTATCAGCCTAAAATTTAAACACGGGTTTGTTTAAACATGTTCAAACTCTAATGTTCGATAATCGCATGATTTCGATACATTTAGGTCAGGGGTGTCACTATATGGCTATTCTGGGAATTAAATTGTCACACCTCATATATATAAGTTGTGTGTTTCTTTAAAAACAGGATTGTAGCAGAGCATTATAGAAATAGACATACTTTGGAATCTTTCACCAACTATCTGAATCTACCTTAGAGCTCATAATTGCAATTTGAATATGTTATTCTAAAAAGAAGTCCACTTTAATGAATAACAAATACTAATCCAGCAAAAATTTTAACAAGAAAAATAACAAACCAGGAAAAAAGAAAGTTCAACTCTGCCTGAAATTTATAAGTTGTTTTCATTGTGTGTATGTACAATCAATGTGTGAAATCCTAGGTTGGGAATTATATAGATTTTGCAAAAGCTATGAAAAGATTTGGATAAAAGACTGACTATGGTTATGCAAATGTAAGTTACTTATTTAATAAAAAAAACAAACAACAACTTTTGTACTTATTATTTTTAAAAACCTTTAGAATATTTTACTCTGATCTCATGAATGCATATATATTTTGTACTAAATGATATAAGTTTGTCCTGTATATATTACATTTAAAATATATTTACTGGTCGAACAGAAGGTCTTATATGCTTTTTTTCATTCCATATACACTACCACAATTGTATGCTAATTTGTACCATACAGATTTATCACTTTTACCACAATATACAATTTTAATTAGGAGCTCAACTACATTTTTATTATAATTCTGATGGTGGTTAGCCACTGGATCATATGATGATGAAATATTTATAATTAATAAGCATCAGTCATTTTAAATTCTATGGCATTTCATATATGATAAATTAACCCTCATTACTATTACTATTATCTTTCCTTAGGCCAGTATTTTCCATAACCACTATCTCACAAATTTTGTTTTGTTTACTTTTTTTTTTTTCTATAAATCACACATATACTAATAGCTTCCAGGAATAAGTAGATAGACACTTTAATAAAAATTAACAATTTAATAGTACTAAAATAAAACAATTAAATTACAAAAGCAATTTTTTCAAATATCACTTCCCTTATCCCTAGAAGTAAGTAGCATTTTAAAATATCCCCCTTAACTTTTAGAAATAAAGTGCGTTTTCTTTGACAGATAATAATATTAAAAAAGAAATATATATACGTAAAGATATAAAAGAAAAATACTCTCCAATAAAAAATACACAATTAATGCATTCACAGGCATGAAGAAATAAAAAAATATATATCAATAAACAAAATATAATACTCTCACTGCTGGTTTTAGAGGTCATTAAAGTTCATATTTTCAAGTATATACTATCTCAATTCTCTGTTATGTATGAAAATCTATTATTATAAAGCGCTGAAAATCTTGAAATTGTTAGATCGGAAGTTGAACTCCAATAATGCGCTATTACTTTAAATATAAATTTCCGCGCACTCACACGTCAGTAAGAATTTAAATAACTTAAGTCACTTCACTTAAGTTGTTTAAACTCTTACTGACGTGTGAGTGTGTGGAAATATATATTTAATATAAAGCAATAGCGCATTATCAGAGTTCGACTTCAGATCTAACAATTTATGTTATGTATGCATAAATATTCCAGATTAATTTACCTAAAGATCACAGTTAGTGCTTCTGTGGCTTAATAGTTAGTGATTTATTCCACTAAACAGGGCTGTCCATTTTCTTTGTTGATAGATTTCTTCTTTCAGGTTATTTCATACACATAGATGAAATAATATATTTGTCACTCTGAACTCTTGAAAAGCATTGGCTATGAGAGCTTTTTTATTTTCAGGTATTCCATTCTTCTCTCCTCTACAATATACTATTTGAATAACACTTTTAGTAGGAAAAGACATTCTGAAGGAGGCCAGTCATCTCTGGTGATTAGTACAATCAGCACTTATTAAGATGGGATTTATTCATTCATAATGGCCATTCCTCTATAGACATTATTATTTTTCATTTCTCTATTGAAATATTATCTATTTTCACACACAATTATGAACAATGGTTTTAAACAGCTACTTACATAGCAAATTATTATATTTTCTTCTTAGGAGTTAGATTTTTTCACTCTAGATCAATTGCTGCTAAAAAGAGAGAGAAAAAAAAACAACAATGAAATAAACTCATTTTTATAACCCAAAATGACAAACTAACAAAAGTTTTTCTTTAGATTTGGTTTTTTATTTTCTTTTTAATCAATTAATATGATTGTTATCTTACAACAGAGATCAACAGATTAATCTTCTTACAGATCTGTTTTATCTGCTAACAAAAGAGATAAGTTTGACATACAAAAAAAGAAAGATTTAATTAAAAATTACATATTTTTATCTTTTTGGAAGAAAAAAAGTTATAACTCTATTTTTTTTCTTTCCTCACAAAGTTTAATAAACTTGAACAACTTTAATATCTAGCCAAACAGGGTTTTACACATATGTAAATCTATTACTTGAAATAATTAATGAAATAGAATAAAAATAAAAAAAATTTGAAACTTCTCCTTTTTTTACCTTTAAAGAAATTACCCTGATTTTTAATGAAGTGGAAATTGAAGGATGTGAACCCATGTATCTTAGTATTCTGGTGTCCATTGTGTGCATGTACAATCGATATGTGAAATCCTAGAATGTGAATTATATAAAGTTTGCAAAAGCTACATAAGAATTTGGACAAAAGACTTACCATGGTTATGCAGATGTAAATTACATATTTAATAAAAAACTAACAACTTTATAATATATATTTATAATTTTTAAGAACCTTAAGAATATTTTGTTCTGATCTCATGAATGCATATATTTTTGTAGTTAATAATATAAGTTTATCCTGTATATATTACATTTAAAATATATATATATATGATAATTTGATAATTGAAATATGCAAAAGGGGAAGCAAATGATTAGTTGGTTGTTTTTTTTTTTTTATAAAAAAAAAAAAAATTGATATAAAAGAAAGAATTTAAATCACATTGCAGTTTTTCTTAATATTTAATCTTTGGGATAGAATCTAGAAACAAATTTTTGATCCTTTTTATTTAATATTTGATTTTAAAAATTAGTGTTGATTAAAAACATTTCTTTTTAAAAGTTATTTCTATTTAAATATAAATGATTAATATCCAGAGGGGAAAAAATCTAAAAAGGAGTAGTATTTTAAATAAAAAGATGTCATAATAATATTTTAGGTTATAAAATTTAAGTAGATTAGCAAGAATATACAATAGTCACAGTGTGTGTGCATATCTAAAAAAAATGTGAGTATATGAGGAATGTCCAAGAACTGGAATAAAAAACAGCACTATAATAATTTTAATTTCAAATTAAGTGTATAAATTGTTTATTATTACAAATGCAATCAAACATTGTCTTGTATGAATATTTAGAGCCTATTGTTCATAGTTAAGTATGTTTTCACTATTCAAAGAATTGGGGATTAGTAATAAAAATAATTAAATAGTAAGAGTACTGTTTTATACGGAATAGGATCCAAAAGCTGACCACCTTTATGAATTATGAGTTTTATGAATATTGCTTTATAAGGGTTAGGAACTAAAGACTGATCATTTCTTTGAATTATTAATTTTATGGAAATTAAATTGTGATGTTGTATAATACAATATGACATCCAAACAAAACTTTGGCAATCTTAAAACCAAATAAAGCAATGATCCAACAAATTATAATCCAATATCATTATATATTGCCTACAAAGTTTTTGAAAGATTCATATTAATAATTTTTTTTCTAATAGTGGAGAGTCAGCAGGCTATTTTTAGATCAGGAAGAAACTGTTGTGAATAAATTTTGTTTATTTTTAAATATGATGCACAAGATGCTAGTAACTATTAGTTGTAATAGTTGTCCGCATTTTCTGCAGATATTAAATATTCTAAGTATTCTTGGGCTTAACTTGCTTTTATGTAATTTAAGCAATTCACTTAGATATAATTGTTGGAATAATTTTTATAGCAAATGAAGAAAATATTAAGCTCTTATTTTTTGTTTTATAAGAGTATATGCTATATTTATTTGATTTATTTTTTAGGAAAATTTAACAAGGATTGAAAATAATCACAATGAAGGTTGTCTTAATGATATCACTGATATACAGCTAGCTATAACACAACGTGATGAAATTATTTCACATTTAACCAATAATCTTCAGACTCTTGCACTGAGCCATGATGCTGCTGAGGGCGAAGCAAGTACACAAATGCAACATTTAATTTTAGAAATGCATGAACTCAAAGTTAATTTACAACAGGTAATTTAATTAGATTTAATTTGATATCTCAAACTTTTTTTAATTATTTTCATATTATGTATTATTATAAATTAAAAATAAAGAACTGATTTTAGTTTTGCAAAATTTATATAAATCTAATGTTAAATATAAGACACATTAACATTTTAAATGCAGTTGAATAATTATTTGGATATTAGTTTTAATATAAACAATTTTATAATGAATAATAATCCTTTTATATATACTTATAATTAATACTGTTGATAAAAAGCACAGACGTCATTGCTAAAAACAAACAAACAAAAAAAAAATGAACATATTTTCATATTTCTAATAACGATATAGAAAATATAAATTTGCTATTTAAAAGAATGAATATTTCTAAATTATAAATCAGAAATCATACAAAGAAAGAGAGAAGAAAAATTTACAGAACAAATTGGAAACCAGAAGAGAGGTAAATAAGAAATTAAAAGGAAGCTGGAGATTTTGGTTTTTAAATTTCTGTTACATAAAATCTGAGTGTTTGAAAATTTATATGTTTTAATTTATCAATGCTGTAAAATTCTATTGTTATCTATTTGATATTTGACATTTATTTATTTTTGCTTGATTTTTGATTTAAATAAAAGTGCAATAACATTTTGGCTGATTTGATATTTGTCCTTTGTAATTACCATTGATCTAATCTACATACATTTGAGAGTAAAAGTAGATTCATTTTTGTTTATAATGTAATGGATTTTGATTTTAGAGGGCATTGTATATTAACTAACCAATAAGTAGAGGTTTAATGTATATATTGAAATGATTTTCCTATATAAATATTAATGCATGTGTAGTGTTCATTGCTGTTCATAAATTTACATTATCTACTGGCAGGGAGATTCCTTGAAATTGAAACCTAATATGGCCAATGTGGCAGTTTTTATTCTTAATTAGTTTTTTTTTTAAATAAATACTGCTTATTTGCAACTCTTGAATATTATTGTTATTTTGAAGAAATAAATGTCTATGTATATAACACTTTGAAAATATAATTTTTATGGGAAAAAACTTGTAAACTTTAAATATGAATAGTATTATATTATATATGCTAATCATCTTAGGCCTTCTTAAACTTTATTGACTTTTACTATCTAGCCCCAAAGTAATTTGAATTTACTTTTTATTTTCATTAGTTTGGAATAAATGAATAAAGCTCATTTGCAGTTTCTATTTATAGAAAATATATGCTGTATAAACTATTGTTTTTATACTTTATAACCCAGGAAAGAGATATATCAATTTTAATATTTAATTGTTTTTTATATATATATAGTACCTTTTTCGAGGAAAAAAATAGACTATTAACTTTCTCTTTTTACTAATATGGATCTCCTATGACTAGAATATGCAGTGCCATATATTCTATTGAAAGTTATGTTTCTTTTTGTCAAAAGTTGAAATTTTATACTGCATGGGTACTTGTTATGAGACCATACTGCCGCCGTCAGAAGGCGCGGCCACACCATTAACAACCGGCCTGAAAATGGCAAGTGATAATTTTTTTTATGAAAACGCATGAAAATCGATAAATAAAAATGCCTGAGGCAAAATATGTACAGCAAATAAATATAAAATTAGAAATTATAAAAAAATGCAAGAAAATGCTAAAAAATTCAAATAATAAAACCAAAAAACAATGAAAATTTCATTACGAGCTATACCCCCCCCCCTAAAATCAAAATTTCTTCCCTTAAATCGACAAATAAAAATGCCTCAGACAATATATGTACAGCAAATAAATATAAAACTACAAATTATAAAAAAATGCAAGAAAATGCTAAAAAATTCAAATAATAAAACCAAAAAACAATGAAAATTCTATCAAGAGATATACCTCCCTCTACAATCTGACAATTCACAAAGCATGGCGGCCAAAAAAAGCGGGGAAAATACGAAAAGATCAAATCATTTACCTTCAACATAAATATGCATCTAAGTTGATATTCAAAAGCTATTAGTTGTTCTCTGGCTTTCAAATTACTGCATAAGTAAATTGAGCATTAATATTTAAATAATCAAAAAGCAATCATTACCGACCCCTCCCCCCACTAATGAAAACGTAATAAATGTTATCAATATTTTAAAATAACAACTCACACACACATAAATAGGTAGTAAGTGATTAAATATAATTATATTAAGTTTAAAAGAGAAAGTGTAAAAATTACCTTGTTGCATTTTTTTTTTGGTGAAGAAATTGTTTTTCACTGTTATATAGATGAAATCAGTTTATACTTTCAAAATGAATATGACGTAATTAGACATTTCACATCAAAAAGTGAATTTCTCTAAACCAATTCATTAATAACATTTAATAATTAACAAGTTATATACAAAAATAATTACCGATTATGTCCTTCCTTTATAGTAGTAAGCATTTGGATTTTCCCATTTTTTTTTGTTTAAGAAATTGTTTTTCACCGTTATATAGATTAAATCAGTTTGTACTTTCAAAATGAATATGACATAATTAGACATTTTACATGAAACCTAATTTCCAAAGCTAACAAATTTAATTAAAATGTAGTTAAAGTAGAGTTTTGAAATACCTGCTTATTTCTATTATGACGTTTTAATTATTTTGGACTGCTGGAAATACAAGTTATTCGGATAATTTTTATTTTTTGACAGGATTATTAAGGATTACTTTTTTTCATGCAGAAGAATACAACATTAAATATGCAGCAAAGTTTGAGACAATATTTCAAAATCTCGCGTTGAAATATCAGCATCTAAAATTTACGTGTCATCTTTTCTGTGATATTCGGTTATTTTACTCAAAATGATGAAAGTTTGGGACCTACCAATAACAGAAGTTGAAGCAGTGGAGTTCCTCCAAAGTAAAAATGTTTTGCCTTCTCGAAGAGTGTGTAAGAATGGCCATGAAATGCGGCTTTATGTGAATGCAAGGGCACAATGGAAATGCAATATTAAGGCTTGTCAATGTCGCGTAGCACTTCGCAATGGAACCTGGTTGGAAGGATGCAAATTGTCATTTGTCACATCCATCCGAATCATTTATTATTGGAGCAAAAACCAATTGACCATGCAATTGGGAAAAAATGATTTGGATTTCAATAGGGATACTGTCATTGCATGGAAGCAATACTTGAGAGAAGCATGTAAAGAAAGTCTGCTCTCTCGCCCTTCCTGCAAAATTGGAGGCCCAGGAAAAATTGTAGAGGTCGACGAAAGTTTATTTAGTAAACGTAAAAATCAACAGGGAAGAATTCTTCCACAGCAGTGGTTATTTGGCGGTTTATGTAGGGAAACGAAAGAGTGTTTCATTATTGCTATTCCAAATCGAACAGCATCTGTTCTTCTAGATGCCATTAAAGAACATGTAGCAACAGGATCCACCATATATACTGGCAACAGGATTCACCATATATACTGACTGCTGGAAGGCCTACAAAACGGATGTATTGAATGCTGAAGGTTTCCAACACTTCAAAGTGAATAATTCGTACAATTTTGTCGATCCTACGACTGGGGTTCACACCCAGAATGTAGAAAGACTTTGGGGGCTTGTAAAATGTCGCAATAAACGAGAGAGGGGGACCGCGCGACGTTATCTTGAGTCCTACTTAGACGAATTCATGTGGCGATGATTGCATGATGGTGAAGATGTATTCGAGACAATATTACAAGCGATCAATATATTGTGAATCGAAATTTCTAAATTATAATTGCTCATTTCTGCCATCTTTTCTTAATATTTGTGTTAAAATCTGTTCCAAAATGCTTCAAAATTCTACTATTCAACTGCCTTTAAAGCTTCAAAATTCTGTGACGTTTGCTGAATTCTTCTGTTACTATTTAAAATGTGATCTGTAAATCAAAATAATGTTCTTAATGGATTTTTATGCTGAACACATTTAAGTGCCTACTAAAAATGATTGGAAGGACTTTGGTAATTATTTTTTTGTGTATTACTTTTTGATTATTTAAATATTATAGCTCAATTTAGATATGCTTCTTTGTGAATTTTCAGATTGTAGGAGGTATCTATTGATCATATTTTTTTATAATTTGATTTTTACAGCATCAACTGCTTATTTTTTATTACTTACTACGTATTAATCAGTGTTATGAGTTATTATATCTGGTACTTAAATAATTAAATATTGATAAGATTTATTATGTTTCGATCAGTTGGGGGAGGGATCCATATTTATGTTGAAGGTAAATGATTTGATCTTTTCGTATTTTCCCCGCTTTTTTTGGCCGCCATGCTTGTGAATTGTCAGATTGTAGAGGGAAGTATAGCTCGTAATGAAATTTTCATTGTGTTTTGGTTTTATTATTTGAATTTTTTAGCATTTTCTTGCATTTTTTTATAATTTGTAGTTTTATATTTATTTGCTGTACATGTATTGTCTGAGGCATTTTTATTTGTCGATTTAAGGGAAGAAATTTTGATTTTAGGGGGGGGGTATAGCTCGTAATGAAATTTTCATTGTTTTTTGGTTTTATTAATTGAATTTTTTAGCATTTTCTTGCATTTTTTATAATTTATAGTTTTATATTTATTTGCTGTACATATTTTGCCTTAGGCATTTTTATTTGTCGATTTTCATGCGTTTTCATAAAAAAAATTATCACTTGCCATTTTCAGGCCGGTTGTTGATGGTGTGACCGCGCCCTCTACCGGTGGCAGTACGGTCTCAAAACTACAACCACATTTATTTTTAAATATAATCTATTACAGTTACTCATTAAAGTAAGAATCAGTAAAAATTATATGATACATGAATATAATTAATGTAGCTGGTAAAAATCGTATAAGTAATTAATTATTAAATCAAAATTAAAAAAAAAAAAATCAGATATTTCCTAGGTTTATTTTATAATTTTTTTTTTTTTTACGCTTGCCTATATATTTTTCCATAATTTTTTTTTTCTGTATTTTTTGTAGGCCACAGAAGAATTAATACAAAGGGCAACAGACCATAGCACTCTACTTAAAAATCTTCATGAATCCAAAAACCATATATTATATCTTCAACAACAAAATGAAGAAAAGGAAAAAGTGCTACAATATTTAAAAGACCATTTTTCACAAAAATCTGAAGAATTAATAGAAGTCAAAAGTAAAAATCATAGATTAAATTTAGATTTAGTTAAGTCGTCTAATGAAGTTAAAAGCTTAATTAGAGATCTGGAAAAGTCTCAACTTAAATTGGGACAACAAAATGTAAATGAAACCATTGATATGAAGTTATCTGCTTTAAAAACTGAATTGGAAGAAGCTCATGGGAACCATATTAATATAATAAAAGAAGAGCTTTTTGCTCAGTATCAGTTAGAGATGTCAGACATTTGTAATCAATTGCAAAAAACTTTTGATGATAAAATAATTGCTGAGGTGGAATTAACTAATCTTAAACACAAATGTTCTGATATGGACTCTCTTCAAAATAAATTTTCTACTTGTTTAAGGACACAACAGCAGCTAGAAAAAGAAGTTCAAGAATGGAGGACTAAGTATTCTGATTTAATAAAAAATAATGGTCTTGATAGGATAGATTCTTCTGGTAATGTTGATTTCAAATTTATTCCTAATAAAATGACAAATCTTGGTGAAGAAAATCAAATTATGGAAATAGATAGATTAAATCAATTACATTCTCAGGAAATTAGAAAAATTAAAGAAGAATCGGAGTTATATACAAGACAATTGTTAGATAATTTAAATAACCAAATTATTAATGTGCAAAATATAATGCAGAAACAAATGCCAGATATTGAAATTTATAAATTTGATGACAAAAATGTATCCCAAATTCAATATTATTTTGAAAGTATTATAAATAATTTGAAATTAATTTTTGAAAAAGAAGAGAAAGAGAAAAAACTAATTGAGCAGCAATTTCATGAAAAATTAAAGAATTTTAACATTCATGAAAATGATATTGATGCTATGAAATATATAGAACATTTGAAGGAGGAACATGATATGCAGTTGCAAGAAATTGAAGACCATTTAAGAGAAATTCATGAGCTTAATTGGCAAAAAAAAGAAAAAGAGTTAAATTTAGAAAATGACAAAAAAATGAAAGAATATGGCGAAGAAATTGAGCGTACATATTTGCAAAAAATTGAAGCAATCAAAATTCAGAAAGATAAAGAATTTGTTGAAGAAATGCAGAAAGTTCATGCAGAATATTTAGATTCACATGTTAAGGACATCGAATCTCAGACATTAATGAGAGATGTTCATCATCATATTGGAGAAGATGCAAATCTTGAAAATAGTAAATTGATCAATCAGTTAATACAGAAGAATCAAGAACTTCAGGATGCCAAAAAAATTCTCTTAGAACAGCTTGATGGTATGCATCACAAATTAGAAGAACTACAGGAAGAAATTCTTTCTTTGAGCAATGAAAGAGACAGATTTCTTGCAGAGAATAAAAAGCTCACTAGTGAACTGAAAATATTTAGCGGCCAAAATTGTCCATCTTCAGAATTAGAATTTCGAATTAAATATGAGAATTTGAAAGTGGAATATGAAGATCTGTTAGCAAAATGTAAAAATTTAAATATGTCTGATGAAAAATCTTGCCAAGAAAATTCAAATTTTACTAATGGACATGAACTTTATACTGAAGTGGACTTTAATGAAGAAGGGAAAAATTCTGAACAGGAGAATTGGAAAACAAGATTTTTAAGTCTTTCTCAAGAATTTGAATTATATAAAGATAAAAATTGTGCAGAATTTACTTTAAATGATTTGCAATCATCATTGGATGCCACAATAAAAGAAAAAAATGATCTGGAGAAAAAACTGCAAGAGTTAGAAACTTCAAATTGGAAGACAAAATTTCATGAGTTGTCACAAGAATATGAAGCATTGAGATATCACCTTCAAGAAGGTCATCCTGAAAGCAATAATTTTGATCATCTTCAAGGCTTAAGTCCACAGTCATTGGCAGATTGGAAAAATAAATATGAGTTATTATCAAAAGAATATTGTTGTTTAAAATCACAACTAGAAATGGAACTTGTTGAACCAAAATCAGGAATGCATTCATTGCTTTCTGAAACATGGTCTGTAGATACTCAAACTGCTTGGGAAACTACTGACAATGAGACCCAAAGTGAAGATGATGATGCCTTAACTTGGAAAATACAACATGATTCAGATGTTTCAGATCTTGTTCAAAGTAAAGAGAAACTATGTAATGAAATATTTGTTCTAAAAGAAAATATTACCACATTGGAAGATGAAAATAAACAGTTGCAAAGGTTATCATCTGGAAATTACATAACATCAATTGATGTTTCTGTGCAAACTGATATTTTATTAGAAAACAATTTAAATACAAACTCAATAGAGAAAACTCTTGCCACTAATAAAGAGAAATTTTCTGAATCTGAATTAAAATTTAATGATTTATTGCAAGAATTGTCAGAGTTAAAATTACAAGTTCAAAATAATGATCAGTGGAAAGCTAAATTTGAACAAGTTGCTGAAGAAAAATTAGAATTGCAAATTATGATTCAACAAGTTGAAGAATCTAGTCTGAAAATTAAATATGATAAATTGAATAATGAATATAATAAAATTAAAACACATTTAAATGAGATGAATGTGCAAGGATCTATATTACATAAAAATGATGAAATAAGTTATAAGAGGCTTCAAGAAGAATATTGTGAAATGTTAATACAAAAAAATTCTTTAGAAGAACGTTTGTCAGAACAAGAAACTAAATTATTTGAGATTGAAAAAGAACAAGCAGAAGTAGAAAATCTTCGACATGAAAGAAACTGTTTAGAAGAAAAATTCCTAAATCAGGTAAATGTATTTGAACAAGAAAAACATGATCTGCAACAAACTATTATGGATTTACAAATTAGTTGTGATTCTTTACATATAGTAAAAGAAGATCTTGAAGCAGATTTAAAACTACAATTAGAGAAATATGAAAAACTACTTGCTGAAACAAGGATAGTGTTTCTCAAAATCCAAGGTAAAGAAGAACAAGAAATTGAACAGGTAATTTTAGATTTTGCTGTAGCTGAAAAAGAACTTAATAATTTAAGACATGATCTTAGAACAGAAAGAATACAAAAAGAAGTGCTCATAGCCAAAACAAATATTATGAAGCATGAAAATAATAGTTATTCGCATAGACAAAAAGAATTACGTTTAGAATTATGGAATATTCAAGAAAAATTGGAAAATTCTTGGAAAGAACAACAACAACTTTTGAAAGAATTGTCTCTTGCTCGAAAAGATTATTCTGATATGAAAATGAAATATGAAAATGAGCTAGAATGTCTTCGTGAGAAGCTTCATGCAGATAAAATTGGTGATGAAGAAATGAAAAATATTAAAGTTGAAAAATTTGCTTTATTAGGAACAAAAACTAATAATGAATCTAATAATGATGATTCTTTATTAGAAACAATGATGAAAGAAATTCGGCTTTTGAAGGAAGAATTAGATAATACAAAACAAAAATCAAACCAAAAAGTTAATAGCCTTAAAATTACTTTAAGTATTGAAAAACAAATTACTGAAGACATTCAAAAGTATTTATCTTTTGCTGGATATGATTCTGAAGATATTATTCAAAATGTGAAAAGTCTTATTTGTTTAAAAAATGATTTAGAAAAAGAAAATCAAGAAATTTTTAAACAAAAAAATAATTTGGAAGATGTTTTAAAAAATCTTCAGAATAAAATTAGTACATCGAACTTAGCCTCAACAGAAGTTCAAGAAGTATTTGAAAAACATTTGATAGCATTAGAAAAACAACACATTGAGTTTCAAACAGAAATTGAATCTTGGAAACAAAATAAAAAATCTGAAATTCTATTTCTTAATGAAAAATTATTGTTAGAAAGTAATTTAAAGAAAGAACAAGATTTAAAAGATGCAGCTTTAGAAGAAAAAAATAATTTGGAAATTTTATTAACTCAACAGGAACAACAATCCAAACATTTGTTTCAAGAAATTCAGCGTATGTCAGAATTAATGCAAGAAAAAGATCAAAATGAAAGAAACTTAATGCTGTTTAAATGTAATTTAGAACATAATTTAAAGATTTCTCATCAAAAATTGGAAGAACTTAGTATCTTAATTTATGATAAATCTCAAATGGAAAGAAATTTATGGAGGTGTAATTTATCACTTCATAAAATGGAAGTGGATGCTAAAGAAAAAGAAATTGAATTTGGCATTCGTGAAAATTATTTAAAATTTCACAATCAGGAAATTGCAGAACAAATTCGGCTTAAATTGGAACAAGAAAATTTAGAACAAATTGAAAGAAAAAAAAGGGAAGTAGAAATCAAGCATGCAAGTGCAATAGCCAGATTGCGTTGGGAAATGGAGCAAGACTACACTTTAAGAGAATCTAAATTATTAGAGCAACATACTTCAGATATTTCTTCTCTCAAGGTCATATACAAAGAACAGGTGAAACATCATTCTTATTTTGTATTTTCATGATGAAAACATATTCTTTAAGGAATTATTTGTTTACTATTAAAACAGGTTAAAATATTTGATATTATTAATACATATTTTGTGCATATATTTTATGTGCATGCATATTATTTGTGTCTATTTAACACAGCCATATTTTTATACATTTATGCATTGTGTTGATATATTTATATATGTGAATATTGTATATATAATAGATGCACACAAAATTTGTGTATATGTAAGTTGTATATTTTTCATATATATATACATGTACTATCTACACACACATATACTCAAAATTAAACTTTTTAATTTTAATAATTAAAATAGTTATGAATCACTTTAAAATAATGATATAAAACAACTCTTTTCATTCTTGAAATAATATTTTAATTAATTGCAAACTACATTATATTAATAAATGGAATAATTTTATATATTAAGAAATATGATTTCATCAACTTTTTTCTGAATGGAAGTTATTTATTCATTGTTTTGAGATAATTCATAATTATAGATAAGATACAGCTTTCCAATATTGAAATACCTATTTTACAGTTTATAATTGTCTTTCTAAATTGTTCAAATTTTTAAGAATATATTAACACTAAGTGCTCAAAAAGTGATAATAGAAAATTCATCAATTTTTTTTCCCGCTCATTGGGGGAGAGGGTCTAGAATGACGATATGTTTTTCAATTATCTGTTTCTCCAATCAAAACATCAGCATAGAAAATAAATAATTATAATTAATATAGTATATATATATATATAGAAGCAAATGTGCAGTTTGTATTTTGAGTAGGTATTGTTTTTTTTCTTAAATATATGCGCAATTTAATATAATAAAAGGAATATACTCATTCACACATTTTTGTTAAATCAATATATATACTCTTATATAAATTAATAAATTATACATTAGATGATTTTAATTCTTTTGTAAAATGTAATATTAATTAAGATCACCTAATTCCAATTAGACTCGGTTGAAAGCTTAACTAGTTTTATTGCAATGATTTATTTTATTTGCAATCTTTTGCAGAAGTGATCCATTCTTATAAAGCAATACATGTTGTATTTTAAAATAAAACAAAAGCATATATATATGCTTTTCAATAATGTTATATTACTATTTCAACCAAAGTGTATGTTGAATGTGATTTAAATTAGTTTTTTTTGAAAGAATGTTATAAAGACAAAAAAAACACTTTGGAATTTTAATTATTGGCTAATTATAGAATAGTTTTATAACTTAAATATTAATGAGTGAATTCTAAAAATAATCTAAGCACATTCTTTTTCTTATCAAAAATTTTTAATGGGATATTTATTTTAAATTTATCATTTATGGATGATTAATTTTTTGGATTCGGAAAAAAAAATAGAAGACTAAATAACAGAAACCATTAATTTGGTTACAAATATAGTAACAAAGCAATTATTTAATATATAGTTAATTTCTATGTTTAATAAAAATGAAAAATATAATATGTTTTGAGAATGAAACGTTTTATTTCTGTGTTTGTTTGCATATAATTCTCTGCATTTTTTTTTTTTTTTTTGAGATCACAATATATATACATTTGTATTTTTTAAATACCCTAGTAATTAAATTTAAAATTTATTTAATTTTTAAAATATATATCAATTTTAAATAATTTAATTTTTAAATTTATTTTGATTGTGAAAAACTGCAGACATGGAAATAAAAAAATAATTTTAATATTAAAATTTTTCATGGCTTTTATTTAATTAATGCACATTTTTATATTTGAAAAAAGTGTTAGAAAAGTTTTTGCAAATCCAATTTCTTTTTTTTTTTTTTTTAAATAAAATAAAAAACATGGTGGGAAAAAATATATTTACAAAATGTTTATTAATAATTTAATTTTTTTTGCTGAAAGATTAAGCTTATATAGATTTTTTATTTTATTTTATTTATACTAGTAATGTTTAAATTCATTATCTAAAAATAGGAAATAATTTGTCATGTATTTTCTTTTATTAATTTTTTTTTTTTTAATAATTCAAAATTATAATAACCAGTCATATTATACTTTTTTAAATTTAAAAATGTATTTGAAATATATTGCAAATGGAAAGTTTATGAGAATTTTATTTAAGAACATTAAAATATTTTACATAACATTTTAATTTAAAAACACATTTGCCAATGTTTTTTTCAGAAAAAGCATGTATTTTTTTTATTATTTTTATATTTAGAACAGAGATCCCCCAATCTTATTTCAAAAGCAGGTCACATCAAAAATTTAGTAAAAAATGTCTAGCTGGAGAAAATAGAGTTAAAAAAAGTCATTTTTGTATTATGCATTAATTATAATTTATATCTAATAATACATAATGTATAATATCAAATGAATCCTAAAAAATGGATAAATGATTTACCTACTAATATTCATTATGAATAATTGACATTACAGATTATTATTTTTTTAATGAGAAAGCTCTTTTTAAGAAAACTTTATATTATTACATTAGAAGAGGAAAAAATCAAACTAATAAAATGTGTGCAAATGTTTTGATTTTTTTAATGTTTGTAATATCACTTTTAATATTCAATGTACATATTTATAAAAAATTGTGTAAATACTGGTCTGTCATTCATGTTCAAATTTTTGATTTGATATTTTATTGTAAAATAAGTTTGTTCAACTACCAAAAATTAATATTTTTCTAACAACATTTTTACATTTTGGAAATTGACATTTTGACAAATTGACTAAGATAAAAAAAATTTAAAAATAATATAAAATTATTTAAATAGAATTTTATGATAATCAAATAATAGTTTTTTTTTTTTTTTTGCTTTAATTAAACAATTTTAATTTGTTTTAATGTTAATCATTATGTACTTTATTTTGACACTTACTTGCCAATAATCAATATTCAGGGACTAATCATGCATGAATAACATAAGATATACTGTCATTTTTGACAATATGAGATTTTTATCAAGTAATCCATTATCATAAGATAATATTCAAATAATTATTTAAGTTTTTTTCTGGTATTTAATGCCAAAATTTTATGTGAGATTATTAAGAAACTTAGTATTTTAAGAATTTTTCCCAAAATTTACTTATTGTATATATAAATTATGGATTTATTTTTATATGTAGATACAGTTACATAAAAAATGAAAATTGAGAAGCCTGTAAAATCTTTTTGGAGGCCATATCTGGAACACAACACGAAGTTTAAAAATTCCTAACTTGGAATTAGATTTGTAGGAATTTGACACTAGTTTTATGTAAAGCAGCATCTTCAATTTAAAATATTTCACTGCAAAATTTAAAAAAAACCCCACCATATTTAAATTGTTTAATTAGTTTTTAAATACTGTTATAATTATATCTACTAAATTCAGGCAATTACTTCTATGCATTCACATCTGATTTATGTATATGTAGAAATGGAGAAATAAACATTATAAATATCTTTTCCTTTTGATATTAGTACTGAATGTGTAAATGCATAAATATTTTTTTTTACATATTTTTATAAACTTTACAGTATTTTACTTATGACATGTTATATATATATACTATTGTATATTAATGAATTATAATTGACATGTTTGTGAGTGTTTTACAATAATTTCCTTTTTGTTGTAACTGAAGAAAAAGTTGCTTTAAATACTTTTTGATTGCACTGTTATTGTTATAAATTTCAGAGTTATTAAATTGTTTGCATATATATTCTAGTAATTGTGTATTTTTAAACATTGCTTGTTAATATATCTTCAAAATTTGTTTTGTTAAATTTATTATTTTTTTTAAAAAAATATATAATATACATGTATTGGGATTTTTATTTTTTTAAATTTAAAGTTTCTTTTCCTTGTAAAAATCTGGATCAGACATATCTATTAAAAAAATAATTTTGAATTGAAAATATAAGAAAAGATTCTTATGCTGCAGTACTAGATCTCATTTCTTAAGTATAAAAGTACTTACAAGCAACTTTTCTGCATGTTATTTATTATTTGCTTTTGCACTTGATATTTTTCATAATATTTGCATGTGTTTCATCCCTTTTGCATTTTTCATAGAAGTATTTATATCCTTTTTATATGTTTCAACTTTTATTCTCTTTTAAAATTTTGCACTCTCACTTTCAAAATTCCAAATTATTTTTCAATGCATTATCCTATTTTTTATTTCCATTATTTACTACCAAATTCCAAATTATTTTTCAAAATAACATCTTGTCTTTTATTTCCATTATTTAGTACAGTGATTTAAAAAATAAAACCAGTTATGAGTTAATGTCCTGAAAATTCTTATTGTGAGTTATTTGGAAATTATTAATAATAATAACCCTGACCTTTATTTTGTAAGAATGCTTTTTTAAATTTGTAGATAAATTATTATTTTGCACAGGGTTGGAAGGGGTACAATAATATTGTTTTAAAAAATTAATGCAAAATGGGCTAATTAAACTTTGTATTTTTTAAATTCATAACTTACTTTTTTTATTTGTCCCTTACATAAAATTTGAATTTTTATTTTAATTTAATCCATATTTTTTATAAATTTTAAAATATATGTATCTTGTATTTCAGTTTTATATAATATATGAGTAAATTTAATGTTTTATAGTATTATAATACTAATAAATCATTATTAACATCCCTATGGGAATATTGCCTGCACTAATCACAAAATTGATTTTCACACTATTTGTCTGGAACTAAATGTGAACAATGAAGATTCCATTTTAACATCATGACAGTATGGTTTGTAATACATATGGTAAACTGACAACTACATTCAAAATATTTATGTCCTGATGCTTAACACAAAGTTTTTAAATCTTTATCATTTTTAGTTTTGATCAGAGGCCCAAATTTTTTAATAAAGCAAAATGATAAAAAGTTGATGAGGCAATAGATAAAAGCTGTATAAAAAACAAAAGTAATGACAAAAAAAAATATTCTTTTGCCATCCACATTTAAATCAGGTAATCATACTAAATTTATTGCTTATAGATTTACTGTATGTGGTGATTGTGCAATTCTTGCCAATATAAATATGAAGGCAACATTTTATTAATTTAAACAGGCAAAAACTCTCCATAGAGTAGTGCCACCTTGTGTTAACCAGAGTAATGAATGGATTGCAGAAGGCTTGTGCATAAAATCCCTATCTAGTGCCTACTCATCCAATATCTCCAGACTAGTTTCTGGTTTCATCAGTGAGGAGCCTTGGATCTGAGAGCACTGCACCTAGATCTTAGGATCTAATGTAACCCTCCAGCAGCCACCTTTTATCTCTACTTAAGTACAAAACTATGAGAATGAAATTGAAAACACAATAATATTTTCAATCTAAGCTCAATAGTTTATATAGTCATATGGGTCTGAACTCAATTCAGCACCCATACATTTTGGTGACTTTGGCTCTTTAACAACCATAGCTACCATTATCCTATTAGACGGGATGACTGTTAAACCACTAAACATCACATGATCACCATCTCATGCTAGCACATAACTGTTATTAAACAGGTAAAAACTCCATATAGTAGTGCCACCTTGTGCTAACCAGAGTAATCCATGGATGCCAGAAGGCTTGTGCATAAAATCCCTATCTAGTGCCTACTCATCTAATATCCCTAGACGAGTTTCTGGCTTGTGACCTTCATCAGTGAGGAGTCTTGGATCTGAGAGCACTGCACCTAGATCTTAAGATCTAATGCAACCCTCCAGCAGCCACCTTTTATCTCTACTTAACTACAAAACTATGAGAATGGAATGTATTCAATCTAAGCTGATAATGCAACCCTCCAGCATCCACCTTTTATCTCTACTTAACAACAAAACTATGAGAATGGAATATTTTCAATCTAAGCTGATAATGCAACTCTCCAGCAGCCACCTTTTATCCCTACTTAACTACAAAACTATGAGAATGAAATTGAAAACACAATAGTATTTTCAATTTAAGCTCAATTTCATTCTCATAGTTTTGTACTTAAGTTAAAAGGTGGCTGCTGGAGGGTTGCATTAGATCCTAAGATCTAGGTGCAGTGCTCTCAGATCCAAAGCTCCTCACTGATGAAGGCCACAAGCCAGAAACTAGTCTGGGGATAGTGGATGAGTAGGCGCTAGATAGGGATTTTATGCACAAGTCTTCTGGCATCCATTGATTACTCTGGTAAGCATAAGGTGGCACTACTATATGGAGAGTTTTTGCCTGTTTAATAACAGTTATGTGCTAGCATGAAATGGTGATCATGTGATTTTATTAATTTGATTTTAATTAATGTTCAGAAAAAAATAATGGAAGAAAAGTCTCCAGAATTTTTAAAATTTAGTTTGTTATTAATTTGAGAAATATGTCTTTTTAAATACCTCTAACTTTTTAAGTAAAAAGAGGGATTTAAATATTAACATGCAGCACAGATTTCAGTATATTACTGTTGCATTTAATAAATTAAAGAATAGAATATATCATCATAGTGATAAAATTACAAGTAAATTGTTTATAGGATTGTTACTTTGTCAAATTTATTGTATGGTAGTGAGCTACAAACTTCTTATTGATATAACATTAAGGTGCTAAATAATTTTTATGTGAAGATGCTTTGCTTCACTCTGAAAATATGAGCTTACAATTGTAAGAGTACTCTTAGTATATTCTGCTTATTGGATGTGATGACAATGAATCTATAATTGTAAGCACATTTTCATTGGATTGAGTATATGAAGCATGGATGAAACAGGCTTATTAAAAAAAGTATTTTATAGTAAACTTGTGTCAATTTTTTGGGGGTGAAAGTAGACCATATTTATGTTGTAAACATTATCTCCCACACTTGAAAAAGGTACAACATCAATTGTTTTCTTTGTGTAAGATATGACTGAAAATAGAATAGTATGAAGACTTGCGAAATTAAGAAAAGTTTTGAAGGTTTTCTGAAAGAAATAATTGCTTGACAAGAAGTTAAAAAATAGCATCATAAGATATCAAAAAGATTAAAGGACCAACATGTGATATGCAATTAAATCTATGAAAAAGAGAAAAACTTCAGGAAGTGATAAAATTTGTTATTGATATCTTTAAAAAGAAAAGCAGGTGAAGAAATAGAAAAATTATTTCCAAAGTTATATATCAAATATCTAAATGATTATAATAACCTAGATAAATGGATGAATTTAGAGATATTGAAATTTAAGAAAAGTGAAAAAGATATTACAAATTTATCTGTTTTTTATTAGTTCTATATAAGATCTTTACTAAGATAATTAGTCCACAGCAAATTTGAACTCAAAAACTGTTTAAAAGAAAAATCTCAGTTTAAAAGTGATTTAGCACAGTGGACATATTCAATTATTAAGAGAAATTATAGAAAAGGCTAATGAGTATGAGTTGCCATTTTTATTTATAAATCATGAAAAGGCATTTGACTCTTTTAAGTATTTCCATGGTGATCAAACCTTTGGATCAAAAAAGATATAGATCAGGTATACTTCTTTCTGAACATTATCAAAATGTAATAATCCAAGGGTTAAATTATAAGATGACATTAAGATTAATATTGATAAAGATATATGAGGTGATTCCACATTTCAAAACTTGTTTTGTAAAAAGTATTCTGTAGATTAAAATGGGAATAGAATAAAATTCATGAAGATTATTTAGGTCATTTAGATTTTGCAGATTTTGTGGCAGTTTTGCAAATAATACTTCAGGAAATGTGCAAAATTTTGAAAATAAAAAATAATAAAATAATGTTTAATGGTTTTTCACAAAAGAAGAAAATAACAGTTCAACACATCTGAAATAAAACAACTATATAAAAATAATAAATATTTTCTTTGTTGAACCGGTTTTCGCCCTATATTAGGGCCTTTTTAAAATACACTTTTCTAATATAATCACATGATTATATTAGAAAAGTGTATTTTGAAAACCGGTTCAATAAAGAAAATATTATTTTTATATAGTTGTTTTATTTCAATTGCATTAAACTGTTATTAATTATTGAAAACAACATTATGGACAAATTTATGTTTGACCATTATTAAGGAAGAAGAAAATAATGATTGATAATCATGAATTGAAAACAAGTGAACAAAAGATCAAATTAATCTAAAATTAAACTTAAATAGTATACTGTTAGGAATAATTCAATATTAAATAGAAATATATATATATGAAAAGGAAAGTTTTAAATAGATATGTTTTATTAATTCATACATATCAATTTGAAATTTGGAAACATAACAGAAGACCAATCTAGAGACAGTAGGGATAATTGTATGTTGGCAATAACGAGGATTGAAAGTGAAATATGTGGGTAAAAAAGTAAACTAATATCATTGACTTTATTGAAAATTAAGATTGAAATGAAGCTGAACTGATTTTATTACTAGAAGAAATGATAATAGATGAATAATTAAAATCTTAAACTGGATTTCAAGAAATTATAAAAGACCTAGAAAGAACTACATATGAGATGAAGGAATGAAATAACAAAGCTTGCTGTAGGGATGTGGAGGAGAGTGGTTGTGAATTGGAAAATCTGGATTAAACTTGGAGAGATTTTGAAAATGATGCTGATGACATATTAATATGTTTATATTCACTCCTGCAGCATGGGTATAACAAGCTTTTAATCTCATGCCTGAGCATATAGATTAAGGCATGTTTTTGTGATAATAAACAGTTCAAAGAAAAAGGAGAAAGAAAGAGAAATAATGATAAGAATATGACAAATTTCAAACATACAACACCAAACTGGATTCAAACGCCTGAGTTGACAAAAACAGCCATATATATATAGTAAAAAATAAAGCTTTTCTTTAAAAATTTGGTTGATTGTTTCTTTATCCATTTGTTTCAGATACTTTGGAGAAATTTATATTAATTATAAAAGTTTAGAAATGTATACACACAGAACAAGCACTCATGCTGAAATTAGGTTACTAGAAAAGAAAATTATTATTATTAAATTCGTTCAATTATTAATTTATGGTTAGGATGATGAAAAAATTTTAAAGAAATTTTCACTTCATTAATTAAATGCTTTCATTATATAATTTTAAAAAAATGGTCCATTTTCATTTTTTTTTTTTCTACGCAAAATCAAAAAAAGTTAAAATCATGGTTGTAAACATGGTCTAACTTTAGCAAGCACTATCACAATTTTAAGCTTTTTACTTCAATATTGTTTTAAAATATCTTTATGATAATGAAAGTAGAATAGAGGTGATTGAGTTCTATCAGGCTGTGAAATAATTAAACAAATCCAACACACTACATAAGCAAACTAAAAAAATTGGTTCAGATGAAGTGTGATGGATTTATTTAATTATTCCATTGCTGGAATGCATGACACTCCATTTTCTTATTTTGTTCTTAGAAAAAAGAGCTAATTTTTTGGCACATCTAAAGCATTTGCTGAAATAAATGCACATATGAAATATATTTGTTAAAAAATGAGATCTTAAGTTAAATCTATTCTGCTAGGGACATCTTCAATTTATATATGTGTGTGTGTGTTCACACAAAAAGTTTTTAAGCAGAAAATTTGCATTTTAATCAAAATTTAATTAGAAAAAAAAAAAAAAACATTTAATACTTTTTGTATAGCCTATTTAAAAGTTTGATTATAATTTTTTAAAATATATATATACAGTATATATTTTTTGCTATTGCTTGCAAGAAGTCTTGGCATAATATAGGAATAAAAAACTGAGATAATATGTTAGACTTTCACTTTAAATAGGAAATGTATTATTGGAAAGAGAGTAAATTTAGTTTTACAATATTGTTGCAATAATGTTAAATATAGCTAAATAAAAATTAATTGTTTAAGAAATTATAGCATGGATTCTAAGAAACATGAAAATATGGAATTTTTATTGAAAAACATTAGATTATTTAATATTCATAGAATATTGAATATTATGTTGTGACAATGTTTGAATAAAATAATTTAGGAATATTATATAGTTTCAAATATAAAGCAAAAACCTGTTTAAGGCTTTTCAATAAGAATTCCATATTTTCATATATATTTTTTTAAATATTCATTTATTCTTAAATTTCTTAGACAATTTTAAATTTTATTTTGCTAAACAAACTTAATTTCCATTTAACTTATTATAATAATATTACATATGCATATATGTAGGGAAAAAAAATTTATATAGTCACAAAAGTAAGTTTTGCAAGATAGGTCTCTTATAAAATAAATCTATAGTGAAAAGCAAGTATGTATATTAGTAAATATGAGATAATAATAAAAAACAAAAAAACAATCTGAAATGCTTCATTGCAGAGAAAAAAGTCGTACTTTTCTAACGGAGAAGTACTCATAAAGAGGGTAAAGGTTTTGTGTTTTTCTTGTTAATTATTAGATATTTATTTACTAATCAATAAATGGATGGCTAGTTGGATTAAATTTTGAACTGGGTATCTGAAAATAAAATTTTAAACTTACTTGAATTCAAATCCAGTTGTAACCATAGCAGAAAAAATTATTAATCATTGCCAAATGATCTTTCTATTTGACAGTATTATATAATTTTTTTGTATGGCTTTAGTCTTTGCAAACCATTAATTAATAGTTGTTTTAACAAATAATATAAAAAAAGTAATGCATGTAAATACTGAACTGATTTTTCATAACATTAACACTTGAGCATGATTCACTTTCTTTATTTTTTACATTTATATATATAATTCTTATTACTTCTTAATGATTGTTTTTTTAATAGACTTGCCTGATTCACTTTTGAATAATAATAAAATCTTTGTTACACAAGAGTAAATTTGAAAATACTGTATATAAATTATAAATTGTGAAATAATAAAAAAAAATTATTAAATCTACCAAATAATTTTAACTTTTATACAGAGCTGGATTTATCTCGTTCATATCCATAAGCAGAAAATACAAGACCACTTCCTATTTCCCTTTCCCTCCATAGAGAAAAATAAACTATAAAAATTAATATCGCATGGTGCACTGGGGGGGGCTAGAAAAAGAAAATAATTCAGTTCTCTGCTACTGATCTTCATTTTTTAACAATGAAACTTGGACAAGGAATAAAAATTAAGCTATTTTGCCTTATAAACGTAAGTTTAAATAGAAGATCTCATAGTTTTCAAATTCTTACTATCATTTTTTTTTTTTTTGCTCTTATGTAAGTATTGTTTGAAATTTTAAATTAATGATTCACATCATATATTGTAACATTTATGAGCATGAATGATGCCGCTTCATAATTCATTTGCAGTTTTATTCAAGCAGTATTTGGTATTTTTTTTAAATGCATCTTCCTGTCCTACTGATCTACTATTATTAATTAATAAGAAAAGAAATATTTAAAAGAACTACATATATTTATATGATTGCAAGTTATATGTTTATTTTAACAAAAATTTACATAAAATTACAATTCGCAGCTAACTTTTTCTTCATTGTAATCAATATTAAATATAAAATTAAGTTCATTAGTTAAAATTGCATGCCTATTAAATGTATTATTTAACATAGAGTAATAGAATTGATTTCTGTGATAATCATTTTTAATTTCAGTTTATTGGCATGTAATAGTAACAACAAAAAAAGTTTTTAATTTAGAAAACTTCATCTCATTTTGTTTGTTGCCCCTAAGTAGTTTTCTGTGCATAATCCAGCTCTGCTTTTATAGATATACCATTTATAATCCAAATGTTATTTAAAACTTGCATATTTATGTGTGTTTGTATATATGTTTTGTCTTTTTTTGTTTTTAAAATAAAACTATGTATATTTGTATCTATGAATAAATATATAAATATATTAGAGATCAGGTGTTCTTATGAATGATTTTCTATTTGGGTTATCAGAGATTCATCCAATGCTATATTCATTATTTTGATGATTGATTTCATCTATTTTGTTGGTATTTCTTCTTATGTTTTTAATTTTTATAATGAATTTGATTTTTTTACAATTGCCCCAAAAGTATAAAACAACTTCAAGTTTGATTTAATATCGTACTTCAAATAAAAGTTCATAGTTGGATTTGAATAATGATCTGTTTGTTTTTTTTTTTTTTTAGATTATGCATTATATATAAATAATTTTTTTATTGTTTACTGTCATAAATTTTAGGTAAGTTTTTCATTCCACCCTTACTAACTTTATGACATCTCAATTGGCTAATGAATTTTGTTAATGTTCCATTGATTACTCTAGCTTGTTGTGTGTGGCAATACGTATAGTGAGTTTTGCATGCTTTAATAACAGTTATAAGCAAGCATAAGAAATGGTGATCATGTGATGTCTATTGGCTTAAAACCAATCCTGCCCAATAGGATAGTGGTGGCTATGGTTATTAAAGAACCAAAGACACCAAAATGTATGGGTGCTGAACTGAATTCTGACCTATATGAGACTATATAAGCTCATGAGCTTGGATTGGAAATAGTAAGATGTTTTCAATTTAAGACTCATAGTTTTGTAGTTAAATGGAGATCAAAAGTGGCTGCTAAAGGGTTGCATTAGATCCTAAGATCTAGGTGCAGTGCTTTCAGATCCAAGGCTCCTCACTGACGAAGGCCACAAGTCAGAAACTAGTCTGGGGATATTGGATGAGTAGGCACTAGATGGGGATTTTATGCACAAGCCTTCGGGCATCTATTAATTACTCTAGCTTACTGTGTGTGGCAATACATATAGTGAGTTTTGCCTGATTTAATAACAGTTATAAGCAAGCATAAGAAATGGTAATTATGTGATGTTTATAGTAAGCTTAAGTGATCAGTGGATACTAGGGTTTGTCGGTTTCTAAAGACCGGTTTTAAAAAACGGTTTTTTAAAGAAAATTTTGGAATTTGAAAACCGGTTTTTCTGTAAAAAAAGATCGGTTTTAAATGTATACATAACACTTATATATTAATTTGCTAAAAAGATTAAAATGTAAGCAAAAGTACTCGTCAAATTATATATACTAAAGAAAGATGAATAAATATCTGCAAGAACCTGAAGAAGTGACCTCTTCTACTTGTCAAACATTAAAGAAAGAGTTTTTGATCCTGGAGACTACAAATAAAAGAACAAAAAATTTAGATTTATTATTTAATTCTTTAAAGACAATTAAGCCCAGTTCAGTAGCAAGTGAGCGAGTATTTTCTATTTCTGGCAATTTTGTGTCGAAAGTAAGGACATGACTAAGTAGTAAATCTATTGAAGTTCTTTGCTTTTTGAAGTCGTATTTTATTAAACAGAATAATAAATAAATTAATAATTTACATATTAAACAGTTGAATGTTAAACATTTTTTGACTTCTGTAATTTTTAAGAGTATTAATGTATAATTACTTAAATGTGGTAATGTTTTATTTTAATAATTTTATGCATGTACATATATGTACTTTATCTATTCTTTTTTGTATTTTTGAATTATAATAAACAAAAAATGTAAATTTCTATTTTAAGTTGTAAATATTTCTTGTTTTTTATCCAGAAAAATTTGAAACCGGTTTAAATCAGTTTTATGGAAAAGTTCAAATTCGAAAAACAGTTTTTTAAAAAGTTGGTTTTAGTATAAACCCTAGTGGATACTAGATGGTACTGTTACTATATTCACATTTTTAGATTGGTTTCTGCATTTTGCTTTTGTCAATTAGAATTTAAAATTCAAAGATGGATATAAAGTACTTCAACATCTATCATCTACTTTAAAATCCTTTATACAATTCAAGCTAATAGTTTAAAATTTAAAAAAAAGCAACTAATGTTTTGAACCCAACTTGCTTGCCCAGTTTTATATATATCTGACACTTGTTCAGTAATTACTTTAATGGTTTTAGTTTTATGCTAATTGTATGTCTTATGTTTGTGTTAAATTATATACTTCTATTTTCTTGCTATACCAGGTTAATACTAACAAAACATCATATGATTTTCTCAACTTAATCTTAATTTGAGCTTTCATGTAAGTTAAATTGATTATTTTGACTCCAGATTCAAATTTATAAATTTTGAATTCCAGGAATCTAATATTGATATCAAAGATTATTGGAAATGAGCCCACCTCCTTTCCCACAAATGTTAAATTTATGTGTTTACACTTCAAGTCATCTTTGCTCAATAAGCAATGCACCAAAGCTCATTAAATTAAAAATATATATATTTACTTTCTTATATGATCATATTATAGAAAGCTGGAAATAGTCCATTGCAATATCCAGGATCTAAATAGTCATATTATCCAGCTATGTCAAAAATATCTTTCAAGGCAAAAATAAAAATGATTTTTTATCAAATAATTTTGTTTCATATAATATTAATAGCATATTGTTTATTTTATTATTATGCTAAAGCTAATTATAAAAAAGTAAATTTTAGAGTAATCACATTCTATTAATAAATTGTCTGTGTTTTTTAATGATAGTAATTGAATTTTCATAAATCACATACTTAAAATTTTTCTTTATAAATATTTCTATAGGCATAATCAAATTTTAATCAATTTAACTAAATCTTTGATGAAATAGGCAATTATTTTTATGCATAAATCTCTTTTTGGATATGTGTAACAGAATATCATTTAATATTTTTTTATTTTAGATAAATAAATAATCTTTATTGAAACAAACATCAAAATATAATCAATCCACACAACATTAAAAAAAAACAAAAACAGAATAATTCTTTACACAGTGGAAAGGATTTTTAAATTATTGATTTGTTTAATATGAAGCACAAAACCTTCTAAATGATGTTTTTGAACTCTAGCTCTGTGTCTTGTTGCTACTAGATGATTTATGCATCTTATTTACTTTCTTACAACTGCTGATCTGTATGTTGTTATATCATTTGTTTTTATATAGAATTAATTACTATATGGTGAAGTGTGCATAATATGAAAATTGTTTATCATAGTTTTACAAGCATATAAGAAAACTTATAGATTAGTTTTTGTAAATTCTTTCAGTTTTGAATTAAATTACTCTTTTCCAGATTGTACATTCTTTGGCATATTTTCAATTTTTATAATGTAGTCTTAAATATTTTCAATTGCCTCTAATATTTCTAATGCTTTATCATCTTTTTCCGTGGCCTGTTTCTTTTCTTTTTTTTTTATAAATGATTTTATTTTCATCAGTATTTCAGATGTTATATTACTACTTTAAAAAGTCATGGCATCTTTTTTTATAGTGATTATAAGGCTAACATGATTTCATATTTTTAGGATTCAAGATTCTTTTCTAATTATTATATTTTGTCTAAAATTAAAACTATTTTTTGGACAACTTTTTAAAATTCATAACTTTTTTTATTTTGGCTTTTTTATATGTATTGCTATAATTTCCAATATCTATTTTTACTTTTTTAAGTTGTTCATTTTGGATCAGTTAATTTTTATATTCATATTTTATGATATTTTAAAGGGCTATTTTCAGACTATTCAGCATCTTTTATCATTTTTCAATATTAATTTTTTGAGTATTAGACATACTATTTTGTATGATGGACATTTTTTTTAAAGTGGAACTTATAATTATATATAATTATTTTGTTTTGCAAACACAGTTTTAAATCATGGCACTGAGAAATTTGTTTTTGGACATTCAAAAGTAAAGTGGTTATTTTTGTATATGATAAAAAAAAAATGCATCAAATTACTAGTGAGCTTACTAATCTGAAAGTTTTTTTAAACTTTCATTTTTGGTTTTAGCATTTGGAAAGTTACATGTTAGCAATTGATACTGTACTACGTATTTGTAATATATACCATTCGGTTTTGCTTTTACATTTACACTTGCCTTTTCTTTTGCAATTTCAATCAACAAACTATTATTATTCTGATGCTATTGATAACCTGAATTGGTTAATTCTTGGTAAGAAAGTAGATTTGGATTTTTTTGAAAAGAAAAATGAGTAAATATGAAATTAAAGTGAAGAAATGAATGCTTGAATTTTAAAGGTGATTCACTACCATAGCACTATATATCTAATTCAATATAGAACCAAATAGATATCCACAAAATTTCTTAATCATATTATGTATTTTTAGCCCAATATTGGTTTCTTACTTTGATGTCAATGATTTGCCCTCCATCTCAGATTTGCATTTAAAATAATAAACTACACAAAAACAAATGGAATAACATACAATTTATCAATATGTTGGTATGGAATAGTTACATACATCTAACTTGAACATTTATAATATATTTTCAGTTGAATAAAGTTTATCATTTTTATTATTATAACTGCATCTTCAATCTCAATAATTTACCTATTCTTTATTTTTAAGAAGCTTAACTCTTATTTAAATTTATATTTTATAATGCTCTTTCATGAAAATGTGTGTATACTGTCAGAATATAACATAATACCAAATTTGCCTCTTTCTTTATTTTACAGTAATATATAAATGCAATTTATCCACTCTACTTTTGAACACTTTTTAGCAAAAGCTTTATATATATATATATATATGCATACATAATCTTACATTTTGACTTCTTTTTTTAATTTTTTTTATTTTAATTTTATAGTTTACATTTTTTTTATAGTATTATTTATATAGTTAGGTATTTTATTTTGTTCATTATATCATAGTTCTGAAGAAGACTGCAGGACAGTTGAAATGTAAGATTGTGTATGCATATATGTACAATAGAAAGTTTTTTGCTAAAAAATATTCAAAGTAGAGTGGATAAATTGCATTTATAACATGACATATATAGACATTCATTTCAACCATCCTGTGCTGGATAATCTCATTAAGTATTTTTTTAAATCTGAAGCCGGTATGGAAACCTCTATAATCTTTATTACTGATAATATTTTATTATGTTTGGATAATAAATAGTGTACACCAACAATTAGTACCACAATGATATTGTTAATTCTCAATTGTTAAATATATGTAATACTTCTTTCTTTTCTATGAAAATGCTTATGTTTGAATGATTAATTCAGCCTAGTCAGAAGTTCGATTCATAAACACTTAACCTCAAATATCTGCTGTATATTTATTATTCCACACAACATTTTATATACATTATAATTAAGATTAAAATAATATTTCACGGATAGACTAATAAAGTAGTTTTTATTCCAAACCTTCATTGATTCAACATAATTATATTATCTTTATTATTTAACTAGAAACTTCTTTCTTAACCAAGTGGTATAAGTATCATACGTAGAATTATTCTTTTAATCATTTAATATCAAATCTCATTATTTCTTAGTGTAATATTTTATTTGTACACAGATCATAATAAAATATATATTCATTTTAGAAATGCCAACATTTAATTTTCCTATAATACATATGATCATATTTTTTTTAATTTCACAATAAGAAAAAAACAACTTCCATTTTTTAATATGTATGCACTCGGGAATTATACATACCCATATGCTTGCATAATGTCTAAGTTTATACTATAAAACAAATCATTTCTTGATAACTTGTTAAGACATAGAATATAAAGCAATTTTAAGTGAAAATTTAAATGATATATATTTATTTATTCTCTTTTAACAGTTAAACTGGATGGTTATTAAGAATGTCTAACCTTTCTTAAAAATTTTTATATATATAAATTATATTGAGACATATATCTCTGTGTCATACAGAGAATAAAAATTTGATAAGCTTTCGGTACTATGTACCAGACATGGCTAACAAATTAAACCGACTGGTTATAATTACAATGCATGGTCAGTGCACCACATTTTTTAAATTGACACTATTATTTGACTTAGCAATAAACTGGGCTTCTTGTTTTCCTTTTCCTATCGTTAGGCTTAATGCAGACCATATTAATTATTTGACAATAAAATTCATGTCCAGAAATTTTTGTCATGATTAAAGAGAACATAATTAATTTGAAAATCTACTTTAGACTTTTTATATAATATATGTGGTGTCATAAACACATTGGTACACTAGCTTCCATCTTTGTAATAAAATTGACATTATTGCCAGAACCATGGCAAATAATCGAATATATGATTTCATACTTATCCTGTTCCACCCTATCTTTTGAATTGTTGATCAATTTATTTCCAAATCTAATAATATTGTCAATCAAAGAAATACTAGTGTTCCACTTAGCATGCACTGGAGTTTTAACCAATCAGTTTAGCTTGTTTGCCCAGAGTCGGGTACACAATGCTTGGCTAAATATTATCATTTTTTTCTCTCTGTATGACACAGATGTATGTGTGTGTAAAATTTACACTGTAGACAGTTATTGATTTATTTATTTAATATATATTGTACCCTTCCTTAAAGGAAAACTACTGACCAAAAAAATTTGGCTGAGATAACAATAATGTATTAAGAGTTAAGTTGCATAAACAATGACTATCAAGATGATTAACATGAAGACTAGCTCAAGATACATTACTAAGATACAATATCTAATAAAAAACAATATTTTTCAATAATTAAATTTAAGAAAACATTATAATAAAAATCACAGCACTTAGGTTCAAAATAAATTATTAGGGTTCCAACTATAATACTCAATCTTTTCATTCACTAATCTAATTTATTACTAACTCAATATTATAAACAAATAAGGTTCTATCAAAATAACAAATACAACTATAAAAACTCTTAACATGAGACGTTCATTAAGATATACAGGTTTAAACATTGAGGATACATCCCAAAAGATATATTCCCAATGTCATAAGAATATTACCTCACCAAATTCACATAACAAAACTGCCATGTAATACTCCCATGCACATATATAATAATCCTAAAATATCTCTCGATAAGAAATTTACACTTCTCCAAAATAATAATTACACTTCTCCAAAATAATAATCATAATAATAATCTCAGGTTCATTTTTAACAAATATGAATTAACTAATTAACACCTTGTAGTTAAATATGATGAGGGATTTTACATGATATCTAACAACTCTTATAAAATAAACACAACAATAAAGCAACTAAATAACTTAATGACTCTCAACACAAAAATCTAAATAATTAAATTTAGCAATAAAAACAAAATAATATAATAAGATTTTGAGTAAATATCATACAATCCTTTGTTTAATGTGGTATTCTTAAAAAAATATATGTATTTTAATATTGTGGCAATTTCAAGTATCTCATTGATATTCTATCAGTTTTTTAAAAAAATTACTAATGATCATATCTATGATAATAATAATAATATACTTGGTTACTTAATCAAATATAATAGAAATAATATCTAAGTAATCTTAAAGATCATATGCCAAATAAGTAATATTTTAAATTATTAATTTTTGTGGATAATGCATGTAGAATGAAAAATAACACGCAGATAAATCACAACATAACTAAATGTATTTTTATATCAGGAAAATACAATGACTAAATGTAAATTTCATAACAATTCATAAATTTATTTACAAATTAACAATAAATTTATAACAATATAAAAAAATATTTACAAAGGTAAAATAAAAATTAACATTATTTAACATTAAAAAAAAATATTTACAATAAATCTTAGCAATAAATACATGAAATAAAATAAAAAATAGCCTTCACTCTGGCCATTTCAGAATAAAATAAAAATGAAACAGCAGTAATGATAATATGTAACCATTCAGTAAAATAGTTTTCTATTATTTGTATTGGGAATAGTTTGAATAAATTTCCTAATTTCTAAAAAAAAAAACAACTTAATACTATATTTATTTTACTGTAAAATATATTTCTTATGATGTAAACACATCAATGCAAGTTTATATTTTAGAATATATTTCTTAAAGTCCAAATAAAATATTAAAAGAAAAATTATTATAAAAAAAACTTTCTTTACAGTTTGGCAAAGTATCATTCTAATATTTGGATATCAGAAAATTTTAAATAAAATATAAATATATCCCTCTATAAAATTAGTTAACTATTATGCAAAAAATATTCAAAAGGAAATTTTTGTAACTTAACTAGTTTTAAATTATTTATAATAAAATTTCAGAAACTATCTAAGTTATATTGCTTGGCATTTGTATTTTATTTTTATACTCTTTCATACATCATATTATCCCAAAATCATTTTCACTATTCTCACTTTCATTCCATTTGAATATGCATCTGATTGAGCTAAGTGATATCTAATATTTTGTATGGGCATCAATTCTTCTCTTTTATTACATACTATGTCAATCATTAAACATCTTAACACCATTTGCGAAAGAAATTCTTATATATTACATCTTGCCCTCTCACAAAATTATCTACTTCAAACAGTTTAGTCATTATTTTTCCAACTTATAAAACTATCTTCTACAATGATATCTGTCATGATAGATAGTAATTAAAGTGTAGGATATGGAATAATAACGAATGTTTCAAAAAGTAAGATAATATCATGGGTACAGTGCAAATTATAATAGTAGGCCCATATTTCTTGGGCACCTAAGATTCGAGTCATGGCTCTATTATAGCACTTATTGACGATAAGTGTAACTGTCTATGGAAAAGATATATAGCCCTATGTTATCTATATTTTAATAACTTTAAAATATTGAAATATAATTCATATACAACAGCTTTCAACATATCCCTAACACCTAGGATTTCATAATAATATTACTTTCCCGACCACCATCCTACCTCTTCCACACTGAATAACTCATTCAACATCATAAAATATACAAACAGCATTTTAAAATAACTTCCAAAACACAATATTAAATAAACAACAAAGATCTAAATTCATTTCAAGATGTTTTTAAAAGTTTTCATGCACAATTGAGCTTGATAAACATACATCACTACTACACATTTTATTTATGATATAATTTAGAGATCGGTATTGTGTCTTACTGTATTTCAACAGACAACATTAAATAAAAATGGCATTACTAATTTAACGATGCTATATGATATATGCATATTCAAGCATTCATATTAAAATAAATATTTAAAAATATCCTTAGATGTTTTTCTAACATTTGCCAGTATTTATCAATTCTTTCATAAAATATGATAATTTTATCAATGGTTCATTCCATTGTTTAACATTAAATTCAAGCAATGTAAAATATTAATCTTAAAATATTAATTAGGATATACCTTTTCTTAAATAAAATAAAAGAAACAAAATTATTAAGCAAAAATGTAATCTAAATAACAATAAAAATTGCCAATGATCTCATTATAACGTTAACTCATTTACAGCTACTCGATTCTTAAAACCATATATTCAAAGAAAAAATTAAGATTGAAATTTACCTTGTTCAGAAAATTACTTTCTGAATACCCACTTGTTTTTTTTTTAAAAAAACAATAATAACGTTAACTATATAATAACAATAAGTTAGTTTTAAAATAAATAATTGTAATTTTTAAATACTAATGTTAAAACTTAACACTAAAAAAAAAAAAATCATCATAATAAAGTTTAAAGTTACGAAAGGATTTTTTCCCCTCCTTGCTCATAAGTTGAATTGCATGTCAGGCAGCTCACTCTGTTCCCTAGCTACAGTTGAACAGCTTTGTGCACAATTATATCTTTAACTTGGCGCCATATGAAGAAATGTACAAATGACAATATTAAAAACCAAGAAGAATATTAATAATCTTGAAGAAATAATTATTCATTCCATTTTTTTTTCCTCTGGGCATTTATTCAGGTCTCATGATTTTTATTATTTTTGTTTTTTAATTGGATAATCATTTGTACCTAAAATATATAGTTTTTGCAGACTTTGTCCTTTATTGTTTATTTACCACATATTAATTCATATCTATTTTTTGTAAATTTTTTTTATAGATCTATATGAATACAACTTTTATTAATGATGAATGATTATTATTATTTGTTAAAAGTTTTCAACTATAATTGGATAGTCTTTTATATTCATATAATTCACTATTTTATTTAATTATTTATTTAGTTTGTGAATTTTTTTTAAACAGTTTAACAATTAACAATTTGGAACTTGTAGAGATTCCAATCAGAAGTTACTCTGCCACTGTAGCCATAAATTTGAATGAGTAAATTCAAAATAGATATTAATCTTTAATGTCCTACATTTTTATTTTATGGAATTTTCCCCTTTTTCTGTGTCAAACTTAACAGTATTGTTTTCTGATAATCAATCATGAATATTAGTTACAGCTTATATTAGTTTATGGTTTTCAATAATTTTTTTTTTAAACATTATCTATGCAAAATAATTTTCAATATTTTTCAAGTGCGTGCATTTACAAATGACAAGAATTCTTATTTTAATCTTTTGTCGTACATTCATATACTACACTAGTAAATATCATATAGCCAATGCATCATTTGTAGCCTAATTTTTCTACTTTTTCAAATATTATCTTTAAAAAAGAGCTTCTAAAAATGTTCATTTTCTGACAGTTTTATATTTTGGCAGTCCTAATCAGTTGTGATTTTTGTTTTGATCACGTTAATATATAATCATTGTATATAAATTTATATTGTGACTATATAAAATTGGAATGATAGATCCATTTTTATATATAACTATGTTGGGATTTCAAAGTATGTGACAATGTTTGTAGACAAGTCATACTCTAGTAATCAAACTACATATTGGGCAATTATGTGCTAGAACATTAATGGACAAGAAATTATTTTAAGTCTATACTTGGTCACATATTGGTATGTTAATTTATGTGCTTAATACAGTTGATATCTGATAAATGGTGGTAGTAGGTAACATAGGTCCTCACACTTTCATAGGATGCAGTTCATATACTTATGTTTGGGAGGATTATTTGTATATATGCAATGATGAAATGCTTTTATTTATTTTTTTAAATACAGTTCTCATTTCTGTTAGAAGCCACTAATCTTCCTTAGACTGATTAGTTTCGCTATTCCTTGTTACACTTTCAACACCATCCATAAGCACATTTCTTGCTTATCTAATCCAACTGGTCCCTAGAGTATAATATGATGTATCTAACAAATTGGTAGATAATGTATGTCTTGTAGAATTTATTTTAGGGAATAAAAATTATATCTGTTGCAGAACTTTCATTTAGATAAAGTTTAATATTATATAATTGTTAGAATTGATAATATAACAAATATTGTTTACTACAAAACAAAAATATTGTTATTAATAACTGAAAATATATATACATATGTAGATCTGCCTTACAAATTATTAGAAAAATAAGAACAGTTAAATATACAGTACTATTAAATTTATTATTTGCCCATAGTGAGATGTATTTGTGTTACGCTCTGATTTCATAATGAAAATTTAAGTCTAGTTATGTAGGCATTTATATAATAATAAAACAAATCTTACAAATAAATGCCTACAGTGGTAAGATGTGTATATTTTAGAGCAACCTTTAAAAATATGATAAATATTACATTAAAAAAAAAAGTATTAAAAATTACAAAAAAAATATTCAAAATTAAATTGCATATAAATTAATTAAAGCCTTTTATATATATAATTTGTGTGCACTTCATAGGATTTTGTCAGAGCTTTCAGATAAATATAATTTTTAACTTAATTTTCTAATTGGTTCTGTACATCAGTTTTTATTTACTGCTGGCTTCTTTAATATTTATCTTTGGGTTTTCTGAATTTTTATTATTATATAAATTTTTCAGGCAATAATACTAGACAGATCAAAAATTTTCCAGACCTATGATTTAGTAGGCATATATGTAAATCAATTATTTTCCAAACTCACAGTTCGGAAGACAATTTTATTTTTAGACATTAGGTGATTTAGCTGATTGTCCTTTCACATTATTTGCTGAATTTTTATGACTGAGAAAGTCATCAATCAATCATAAAGAGAATGCATTAACTAATCATATTAATACATATGTATTCACTTTCTTGAAGAGTTACTGAAAAATTTGAATAATACTTAAGAATTCTACTGCAAATACTGATGAATTATTCTTTGATTCTGATTTTATCATCAGTTTTCTGATGTGTAGTTTTAATGTGTTGAATTATTTAAATAGATGGAGATCTGAACTCAACAAATGAAAATAATTGAATGAACTAACATCTCTTTAATTCATTAAATGCTTGTTTTTAATTGACTCCTAGATTTAATTTGAATTAATCCAAATATTTGTTAATTTAAATTCACAAATTTAATTTACAAGCATTTCTAATTTTTATTTTGATTACAGATGCAATTATAAAATTGCATTTATTTACCTTATACATTTTTGACATCTTGGACATTACTATTCAAAAATATCAACAGAACAATTTCTCTCTTTTGATTTTAATAAAATTAAGTCTTAATAAATATAGTATTATAATTATTTCAAACTTATCCCAAAACAATTACTGAAAGATGGAAATCACCTGAAATCACTCTTTTATTTATACATACATGTGGTAGAAAGGAGCAATAATGCACATAAATAATTTTACTGTTTAATGATATTTAATCTTTGATACTATATAATAATGCTACATTTTTCATAATAATTTATTCTTTCTCTATATTTTATCATATCATTAAACATATTAAAGCTTGGTTAAAGACCAGTATCACTAATGTATATTACTTAAATGTTATCACAGAGACATTTTCATTTCAATATCCCACATGGATTCTAAAATGGAAATAAAAGTGAATGTTCTTGAATAAATTGTAGCTTCCTTATCTTTTATGTTTCTTTTTTTTTAAACCACTAAGCATCACATGATCACCATTTCTTATGCTAGCACATATGTTATTAACAAAGGCAAAACTCTCCATACAGTAGTGCCAATCGCAGTAATCAATGGATGCCAGAGGCTTGTGCATAAAATTCCCATCTGATGCCTACTCATTTAATATCCCCAGACTAGTTCCTGGCTTGTGGCCTTCGTCAGTGAGGAGCTTTGGATCTGAGAGCATTGCACCTAGATCTTAGGATCTAATGCAACCCTCCAGCCACCACCTTTTATCTCTACTTAACTACAAAACTATGAGAATAAAATTGAAAACAATATTTTCAATCTAAGCTCATTAGCTTATATAGTCATATGGGTCTGAACTCAGTTCAGTACCCATAAATTTTGGTGTCTTTGGCTCTTTAACAGCCATAGCCACCACTATCCTATTAGGCAGGATTGGTGTTAAACCACTAAGTGTCACATGATCATCATTTCTTATGCTAGCACATCTGTTATTAACAAAGGCAAAATTCTCTATACAGTAGTGCCAACCAGAGTAATCAATGGATGCCAGAGGCTTGTGCATAAAATCCCCATCTGAAGCCTCTGCCATCCATTGATTAGTCTGGGTGGCCCTCCTTTATGGAGGGTTTTCTTTTTTTTTATCGCGTTCTTATAATAAGAAGGGTTTATCATGTTTTGTGGTTTGTCTCTCACCCTCCCTCTCAATAGGGGGGGTGGGGGGTGGGTGCTAATAAACCAAAACAAACACTATAATGTAAGTATATACGGACTTGATTACTCCATAAATTTATTATAATATTTTTTGTTTTTATTGATGTTATTTTTTTTTTTTTTTTATTTTCTTATATTTTTGTTGTTGTAGAGGGAGGGGGGGGGGGGGGTGGGGGGTGTTCAGATATTCTGAAATCTAAGGGTGTTTCTCTCTCCCACCTTTTATTTCTAGTCTGGAGATATTGGATGAGTAGGCATTAGATGGTGATTTTATGCACAAGTCTCTGGCATCCATTGATTACTGTATGGAGAGTTTTGCCTTTTTTTTATTTTTTATTATGGAGTCTTCTCACTGTTATCATAATTTGATTACATTTTCTTAATGCTTGTAGATCTGGTTTCTTAATAGATTTATGCTTCAGTGTTTAAATGCAGTCTACTTTGCCTTTCTGAACTATCTAAAAGTGAGAAAATATCTACATATTATTTTTAAGGCTTTTCTTTTGACAGACATGCTTAATATTGTATTTTGCATTTATCTTTTAATTATTTTTTTGTTCATAATCTGCACAATAAAAATATTACAAATTGAATTTGTGTAACTTCCCATATATGACACTTGGAACATGATATATGGCACTTTATTTTGCAGTATTTATATGATTAACAAAAACATCCATGAATGTGTTAAAATTTTCTGATATTTACTCTTTAAAAGTTATATAAATTTCTAATAGTATTTATCACACAAAGTAATATGGTAATATTTAATGATTACAAGTTATGATTCACAAAAGTAATTAATAAGATAAAATTATCTGGGGAAATTTATATCAGATAATATATGTGAATGATCAGGAATTAAAGATCATTTTATATTCTGCTAGTTGAAATTTATATGTCGAAGTTAACGATACATGAAAGATCAAGGAATTAATCAAAAATAATCACACATATATGCATCTGATCATTTTTTTTCAAGAATAATTATGCTTCTCTGAATGTGATAGTCCAGATTCTAAGACATGAATTTATGTGTTGGTATAAAATTGGAGAAAAGTAGCCTTTTATAAATATATAGCCACACTTGAAACTCTAATTTTTGTAACCAAACATTTATGGACCATAAATAATCCTTCAATAATCATGCTATGTGTTAAACATTTATGGATAAATTATTTCAACTATATACTTAGTCATACATTGGTATGAGAATTTATGTAACTGAATAAAATTTGAAATCAGAATACATTTATTTGATAGTTGTAACACTAGTGGGATGTAATTCATGCTCCATATTTGAGAATACCAGATTTATATATACATATAGAAATTATTATGTGATAAAATCCAGCTTTTATTTCATTTAACTTACCTTTAATCACTGTAAAAGAATGTCACTGCCATTTGTTAGATGGACTAGTTCATTTCCTTATTACCCTTCCAACACTGACCACACTTCACATTCCCTAGTTATCTAACCCATTTTTTAAAGAATAATTGATTATAGCTGATCTCAATATTTTTCTGCTCATGGTTCCTTTTAGTGCCCCGGATTTTTTGTGGCCCCTCAACCATAAAAATGGAATTATAGTTCTATAATTATTTTTATTGTTACTGAATTTACAAAGACTACTTTTAAACAAACATATAGTATACAGTATTAAAAAAGAATGAAGAAAGTATAATTTTTAAGAAGTAATTTTTATTCATAATATATTACAAAACATTTTGTACAAATAAAATTTAAAATATATAATTTTAAAGTCAATTTTTTTTTTTTTATAAGAACAAATATAAATGTAATGCTATTTTTAATGTGATCCTTGCAATTGATCAGTTTTTGTCTTCTATCTTGGTCTCAATGAAACAAAAATTTGTATTAAAACTTTTCTCAATATTTACTATTTAATTAAAGTAATATTTCCACAAACAACTCCCGTTTTAAATTAAGGGAAGAAAGATTTGTACCAAAATTAAAATGACATGAAATTCAAACATTCATTAAACTAAATTTTCCTTAAAAATTACAATAATATGTTAATAAGAAAACAAATGTGCAGTATTTATAAATAATATTGATTTATATTAATAAATTTGCAAAAATTCAACCATATATTTTTTCAATAATAAAGTATATATAGTAAATAAAATAAAAAAATCATTGTTTAATTTCAGTTTAATTTTTAAGTCCTATTCAGTCAAAACAAAATCTAAAAAATGGAATTTTAAAAAACAAAATTTAAATGAAGATTTAAACTTTTATTAAAAAAATAGTTTTTTATTTTAAAAAAATTATAAGTTAAGAGGTTGTATGTTAAATAATTTTTTTAGAATTGTAATTAAAATTTTAACAATGTTTCTTCACTGTCAATTCAAAAAATGTTAAATTACATCTTGTGTCATTTTTCTGAACAAAATTGCAATATGATTAATATTGCAAGCATGCCATAGTAAAATAACTTGTATATCAATTGTAACATGTCACACTTTTTATAAATTACATTTTATTTTTCAATTGTTCATTAATATATGATTATTTGATATTATATTTGGTCAAGTGCTGATGAATGCTCTTTTTATAGAATGCAATTTCTTCAAGAAATATAAGTAGTAAATATGTCAGCAATACAGTAAATTTAAAAGATGTTTTAGTATCTTTGTAATCACAATGTTATACATGCAACAAGCAATAATATATTATGTACAAAATCACTTATTGCAGATTGTTTACGATTATAAACATAATATATTCTGGTTATACTAACAGTCAGCTGCAACACAGTTTTTAAACACGTAAATAATAGTATTAAGTGCTATATATGTTGAAATCATAATTTTAAGCTTTAATTTGGTTCCAATTCATATTGTATCAGCATGAGATTGATCAGAAATAATTGCTTGTTTTATGAATGATAAATGAAAAATGTTGCATTTTTTGATACTCTTTTCATGGCTCCTTGAAAACTATATGGCCCCCATTTTGATTTTGATTTTCCATGCCCTTAAAAAAAGGCTATGGCATCTGTGTATTAGACTAATGCAGTTATAAAGAATGTATCACCCAGTATAGAATGTATATAAAGATTGTATCTGAGAAAGAATTTTAAGTTAGTAGAAGATTAGTGGTATATAACAGAAGTAATAATATAATGAATATGGTTTATCACACAAAAAGTTAAAGATATCATTAGTAATAATTGAAAACCTACACACATGCAACATTCTGCCTCACAGATTTGTAGAAAAGCAAGAGTAACTAAATATGCTATTAAATTGATTTTACTATCTGACCTTAGTGAGATATGTGTATGTTCATCTTGATTTAATAATGGAAATTTAAGCATAATTACTCAGACATATAATAAAATGAATTTTAATATGGGGGGCATAAAGGTGCTTCATCAGTTGGGATGCAAAAATCTCTGATAATTGATAAAATTTATATGTAAGTGAAGATGCTTAGATTTTCAAATCACTCCAGTGTTAGAAACATGTTCTGATTGTAAATTTTTTTAATTTAAATGTAAGAGGATTACCTTTTTACTTACAAAATATATTAAATATATACTCTATCCTTGACTTTCATTGAAAATAAAATCTATAAGAAAATGAAAATGTTTAGATTTCTGAATCACTATTGTTAGAAACATATTCCGATTGCTCATATTTTTTATTTAAATATGAAGATTATTTTTTTACTCGGGCAATTGTTTGAAATATACTAAATATTTTAATGACTACCATTGCACCAAACTAAACAGACTTGGCACTATTTTGCTGCGATAATTAATAAAATTGATATATAAATGTTTAAATTTCCAAATTATCTTTACTTAAACATCCTCATTTAAATGAAAAATGACACATTCCTATTAATAATTTATTTAAAAATAAACATTTAAAACATCTCATAATAATTATTTATAATAAGTAATTTACTTTATCAGTCATATTTTATAAATTTTCTGTCATGTTTGTGTGGATGAAGTGTTAGAGTAGATTATGAGAAGTCTAAACATAGGATTTGGGTGTTGAATCCAATGAAGTTATGTTTTTTTAATACTGTTAATGTCTTTTTTTTTTATTATTATTACTAATATGCATTTTTTAAAATATTGATATTGTTTTTGTTTTTTTTTTACATATTTTACTAATCTTTTATTGGATTTGTACTGTAGTGGAATTAATTATTTAACTAAAATTCTTAATTGATCCATAAAATTTCTCAAATACTAGTTTAAAAAATTATTTTTAAAATGGATTTGAGAAAAACTGCACTAAGTTTTAACTAGAAGCTAAGCATCATCAAACTTCACTATGTAGCCTTTTCACTATGAGAAAATGTAGAAAAAGAATAACTCTGAAGTAATCTGCAACAAGCCCAGCATGATTATCATATTCTGTGGTAACCTGACTGCAAATTAGTAGATTGAAAAATTGATAAATTTAGTATTTGTGAAATGTGAAATATTGTAAAAATAGATAGATTTAACTAGGTGCATTAACCTGGAAATCTGTGATAATGGTGAAGTTATCTTAATGTAAATCTACAAAAGGAAAATTAACAGAACTTCTTAAAAAAAAAAAAGAGGAGTGTAATTAATTGATTGGGAAAGCACCTACAAATTTTTTTTATCTATTTTAGTAGAAGAAATGAATTGTTTGATTTTTTTTTTTTACTTATCATACTCTATCATTAAAGAAAATGAATTATAAGATGTGGCATAATGGCTTTTAAACATTTATCGAATAAATAATATAAGTATGAAAATTTCTTTCCTTAGATAAATTTAATGTAAATCCTTAAAATTTGTAGCTACTTGACTATATAGTGTTTCTCTAAGTTTTTAAACTGAAATAGCAAGCATATAAAAAATTCTATTATTGAAAGAATATTTGAGATTGAAAAGCTAACTTTGTTAATAGAAATTATAAGTTATGCATAAGAGATTCCAAATGAAACAAAGTAAAAAATGAGTCATTTTGAACTAATTAATATGTTGGTTAGAATAGATTTAGTTAAAAGAGATTATTATTTATCACATTGTGACCACCAAAGTCAGGAGATTTAATATGTAAATAAAGATAAAAGTGTAAATAATTTTAATTTTAAATATTCTATTGGGTGTTTTGTTAAACAAAATTATATAGAATTTATTTTGTTTTAATTAAATAATTTTATTTTATGGTTGTAGGTGGGGTGTGTGTGTCTTTTTTACATGATAAAAACATTTACATAGAATAAATTATCCTACTTGCAAATATATATTAAAATTGCACAAATTGGTACTTACAATGTATAAATAATTATTATAAATATGTTTTTGAATCAATATTTGAGAAAATAAAATAAAATACATATAATGCAAAAAAAAAATATATTTTTATTTTCTTCAATGCTTTATTGCAAATCCATTAATAATAGTGTCTTAATTTTATTTTATTTTTGCAAATTCTGATTTAATATAAAAAAATGCTAACAAAGAGTGATTTCACATTAATATGACCAGAACATGGCAAAACATTTAATTGCGTTAACCAACCTAACAGAAGAATCTGTATTATTGCATAATCAATACTTCTACAGTTGTTTTTCTTCATATGTGATATTCATTGTAGGGCTTACAAATTACAGAGTTTTGGAAAAAAAAAAATTAATTTAGCATGTGATAAAATGTTTTATTTTTTGATTTTTGCAAAAGATATAGATTATGCAGACCTAGAGCCTTGATAAATGTGAGTTCTTGTGCTGTCACACTGCATTCAAGCCGGCTCTATTCATGAGACTAAAGGCACAAAAATTTAGTTGGCATAAAAACACCTTTTCCCCACATAGCAGCTCTGCTAACAGTGATATTAGCTTCAATTTGTAAATAATAATTAATTATTTTCTTTTCTGATGATTTTTATAAATAGTTTTTTGATCTGCAACTTTAATATAATGATTTATTTAGAAGATCTGAATTGGACAACTAAAAATAAATGAATAATTTCTGACTACATTCAAGACTTCTATTTATATTAAGTCATTTATGCACATATAGGGGATTTGAACTCAGACTTTCAAGCAACCTTCAACAATCCATACTATCTCATGCTACTGATACACATGATTACACACATGTAGAAAATATAAACAATCACCAATATAGTATAATCTATATTGTATAGTAAACATGTTGCTATCTTTTTAATCTGTTAAATGCTTTACTTGTTTTTCTAAGTTAATTACAGGAATGTTAATTATTTTGTTTTAAGAGTCTCATAGATTTGATTTGATTTGTGTAAATCTAAGTCTTTGTTCATTTAAATTTGTAAATTCAATTCACAAACACAAATTAAGATTTGAAAATATCTAGCAGAATAGCTTCTCTCACACGATTTCTTTCTTTTGATTTTAATAATAAAAAAATATTTCAATAAATATAAATATTTAATTATTTTATTTAAGTTTATATAATACTTCAAAATCTATTCCAAAATAAATTATTGGAAGGTTGAAATCAAGAGAAACCACTCATACATGTATTATAAATTGGCAATGATTTACAAACTTAATCTTACGATTTAAATGATATTTAGACATTGAATCTTAATAATTTTTTTCCTCTGTATTTTATCATATATCACTCATATTAAAGTTTGGTTTAAACACTTGTATGGCTAATATTATATTACTTGAATGTTTTCATAGAGACATTTACATCAATATATATATTGTACCAAGATCGTAGTTGGTACATAATAATTTTATCTAAAAAAAATTAGTAAAACAAAAATCTTTAGTTAAAAGAGAAATAATAGGTAAAAGTTTAAGAGTTTTATTGCAGTTTGTTTTCGTAAAAATAAGATTTAAAAGTCAAAGAGTTTTTTTAAAAAAAGTTACAATTAATTAATTAGAAACGTCATACTAAAAGTTTTGAGTTTAAAGGGTTTGTCATATTATTATTATTAGTTGAAATATAATTCAAAAGTCTAAAAATATAAAACTCTTTATTTAAATTAAAGAAAAAAAAGTAATCTTAAAACTAGTTTTGATTTTTGGAATAAAATTATATATGTGCATTTGTAAACAGAATAAATGTATGCGAAATAAATGTTAAAATGAAATAAATGAATACAGAAGATTATCGTTAAAAAACACAGCGATGGCTATTAAGTTACAATATAAAAATATATCTAAAACTTAGCAGTGGCTACTAATTAAAAGTACAAACAACAAGTTCAGCGATGGCTATTAATTAAAATGTAAAAAACAACAGGATTAAAAAGCTTATCTCCAAAGGATTAGCTACTAATTAAACAATCTCAAAAACACGTAGTTAAAGGATTAAGAAAGGAATTTCGACAACAGATATTGCCGGCGGACATGAAAACAAAAACATGCCTTACGTATAAATAGTAAATTTTTATCGGACAATCAGTTCGGTTCAGTCACTTCAGTTCAGAGAGTTAAGAGTATAATTTAGATCGTGCAGTTGAAAATCAAATCAATCAAGAATGCAGTGTTAAACCCACGGAAAACATATGGCCGTCTCTATCCTGAAGTCCAGTAAGACAGCAAAACCTGCCCATGAAAATAATGTCTGCGTAACAGCTTAGAAATCCTCCGTCAGTGTTTAACTGTCTACAAGAATAATACCAATGAATAAGCATTAAACCTCCTCAAGAAACCTCAAATCTAACCGGTTAGAGATATCTCATTAGAAGCAGCAAACAGCAAGATGCATCCACATTCAAAATCCTAGGTAAAACATTTTCTTATTCTCATTTATATAGTAGCCATCGCATTTGTAAAAATTCGTCAAGCCTCTAGAGTCGAATTATATGAACTCTATAGCACATAAAAATGAACTGTTAATTTGTGTGTTCTAAATATCAAATATTATTTAATGCTTTTAAAGTTAGAATATAAATGTTAATTTTAATAAATTGTCTTTAAACTTAAGCTTTATTTTGTTGGTCATTTCTTTTTATCAATTCTTTTCACCACTATTATGAAACAATAATTTGTTATTGATTACAAGTAGCTGAGCTAGTCATGGGTATAGGTGTTGAATTAGTGGCCATTGTTCAAAGTGCGTTGTTTATTCTTCTGGATAAATAACCGGCACCCATGTTTATACAAACAAAAAAGTGCTTTGAACTTGGTGTTGAATTCAACAGTTGAGAAGAAGTTATGTCCTGGAAATGTAACGCCAGTTATATATTTTATAGCTATCGTTTGGACATACATACTGTCCGAGTATGTTCTTCTCTGCCTAAGAGACCGGTGTTTAGAATGCCTCATATTCCAACCCGGTACAATATATATACATTCTAAGTAATTATTTTTAGGGACAATGTTTTTTTCTCTCACTACCCTTGTATTTTACATAGCAAATCTATACTTGTCAAGTGAGCTAGGAATTTGAAACACATAAATATCCAAATAGAGATAATCAGAATGTTATATTTATTATCTCTTGGTTATGACCAGTTTGATTTTTCATAGACTGATTATTCAGAATTTGTAACAAGTTATAGGAGTGTATGTGGCAAATCTGGGAGATTTGATTGGTTACAGATATTTATTAAGTGCATTAGTTAACTAATTACAAATATATGTTTGTATATATATGTAGTATTATTTCCAGGAGCTTCCTTGTAATAAAAATGTAATAATTAAATAGCTGACCTTTTAGTACAATAACAAGTACTTTCTTCAGAGCTTCTTTCTCAAATCATAAGAATGTATCTGGTGAGATTTAAAATCGTTATTTTTTTCTTTTATTATTTTCTCCTCATTCTTAAATTCTATTGATTGAGAAGTTTTAAAAAAATATTTTATCCTCTAGTAGCTTTTTCCAAATATTGTTCATTTTCTTTAATCACACTTTTCATTTATACCCTTAGGCCTTTTAAAAATCTCTATAGTTTCCCTTAACAGTTTCTGGTCATATTGTTCAATTTTTTCCAGAATATGTGTTTTATTAAAATTTGATACCATTGTTTGTTACTTTAATTGTGAATAAATGGCTGATGAATTAGATTTTTCTCTAACTGCCAAATTGTGTTCTTCCTTTCTTATGTTTATTCTATGATTGGTCTGTCCAGTGTATCAATGTAATCAAAACTCGACATAGAATTTCATATACACCATTTCCAAAGGAATTTTGTCCTTAGGGCATGGAAGTACTTCATTAATTTTTTTAAATGTAGTATAAATTGTATGGATATTATTTTTCTTTAAAACATTACCAATTTTATCAGTTACTCCCTTTATATATGGAAGAACATTATTAATTTTTGAAGTCTCAAAATCTTTTTTATTATATAAAAAAGCTCTTAATAATCGTGATCAAAACCATTATGAAGAATTTTTTGTAGTAGCATAGATATCTTGCGGTGTTCTTTTAGTATTGATCTCCGCCATTTTGAATTTCAAAAACAGACAAAAACATCATCTGACACATCTAAGTGATAAAAAAGTACGCAAAAACGGAGAAAAATTTAGAACTCGGGTCATCGTGAAAATGGCTGTCATCAGAAAGTTTAACTAAGCTTTGTTCTATCTAACAGTGTCTTTGCCACTGAAAATAATTGTGCTGGGTGGTGATGCGAAGAAAAAGGTAGTTTCTTCCAGAGTGTATTTACTTTCTATATATACCATGGGATAAAGAACCATCCTTCTTTCTTTTAATTAAAACATCTAAGAATGGAAGTTGGTTATTATTTTCTACTTCCATTCTTATTTGAGAAAGAAGCTCTGAAGAAAGTATTTGTTATTGTATTGAAACGTCATTTAGCTATTATATTTTTGTTACACTGAAGCTCCAGGAATGCATGAGAATATTAGAATTAATATATATATATATATATTGCTTTCTTGATCAGAATTTTTAATATTTATTTTAATATTTTTAGCATATTTAATAATCACTGTATCATCTAGATATCTTAATTTATTGATTTTAATTGCATTCATTGTTCTTTCATATTACCAATTACTTTTTCTAATGTGATGAGAATATTACTGTTGAGATTGTATCTCTTATCTTGTGCCTCTTTCAATTTCCAATGATCTACCAATTCTAACATATTCAAAGGAGATTTTGTTTAATCAGAATTATTTTTTAGATGACAATGCTTTATTATTTATTCCATATGATTTGTGAGCTGCCTTAAATCAACAAAGCTCATATATAATTTTTTCATTTAAAATCTAGCTTGATCTTCTACTTGAAGTTTTAATCATTCATTTAAGATAATCCATTCACTTTTTAATCTATAATATTTGTTAGAGAAATTTTATGTAATTTTCAAGTTCTGAAATTGATACTGATTTTTTTGTAAATTGTCATTATCCTATATACTTTTTTTTTTTTTTACCATGTAATACTACATATTCTGTAATTACTTTCAAATAAACTATCTTGACTATGTGCAATTTATCATTTTATTACCTGTTCTTTAATTTATTTTTTTGTTCTTTTCACTAATATAAGAAGATGTGCATCTCAAGTTTTTTGATAAATTTTTCAAACATGAATTTTGTTAGTCTTTGCTCTATAATTCTGTTCATTACTTTAGAGTATCATTTTAAGTAAGCAATTATCCATTTTCATGTTTCACTATTCTCCATTTCGGCTGCCATTTTCTGTTTTATTTTATATCTTGCATCCTTTAGTGGATTTGTGTGATCTTGTATATTCTTCTATGTCTCCCCACTAATATTCCAACCATTGTAGTAAAGCTTTTTAAAAATCATTACTTTTTATTTTACAGTGCTATTTTTCCATTTCTGAACTGAGCTGTCCCTTTTCTTTTTTAACATTTTTTTTTCTTTATCTTTTACAGAATTTCTTATATTAACTAATCTTTTTTTTTTGTCTTGCATTGGTGGTCGAGAGGTCAGCACGACTGTCTTGCACTTGCAGGCAGTTGCCTGGGTTGCGGGTTCGCGTCCCGGCCGGTGCTATGACACTTTTAAAAAAACTAATCTTTTTTTTCATCTGCAATTTTTCTACTTTTGAATCTAGATTTTTTTTGTGTGTAATTTTTTTATTATTTATATCTAATGCTCCACATTATGATAATTCAGATACAGTTCACTTTATTCTTTTTCAGAATAGATGCAAGACATTTTACATGGAAGTTCAATAATTATAAAGACTGACTAAAGAATAAACTTTTAGACATTTTTACTGTGAAAACTGATTTTAGTAAGACATTTGCAAAAATTGTGAACTTGCTTTATTTGTTTAATTATTGTTTTATTTGCAAGTAATATACTTCAAGTTTTTGTATTAATATTTTAAAGTGAACTCTTCATTTATTGTATATTTATATATTATTTTTCAGTATCCATTTTTGTTTTTATTTGGTCTCAAATTAGAGCCATAGAAACACTTGTTATAAAAGTACATATCCATTGTTTTTTTGAATAGTCATTTCCTATTTGTAGTTGTCAAACTCCATTTCCAGTGATGCATTATTTATCTGTCTGAATAAATATTTTTTAATTTGAATTATTTTTATTTTATTAAATAAAAAAGAAAATAACTATCAAGTCTTTTAATATTATAATTTAGAGATATAATAAGTGTTATTTTTTTTTACTTTAGAAAGATTTAACTTCTTACCCTACATCTATCAACCATTTATTTTTCTTTCAAGTTTAAAAAATACTTTTTTAAAAAAATTACATCTTCCTATTAAAAGTCTTAGTTAAAGAGTTTTTTTGTTTGTTTGTTGTAATATTCTTTTAAATGGAGTGATAAAATTTGTCATAAGCAAATGTCAATTTTTTTTTTATTATAAATTTATAATTATATATTATTTATTCTAAGAAAATCTAATAAATATATGTAATTAATATTAATTCTTGATTTTTTAAATATATATAATTATTGTATTAAAGTTATATATTGTTATGGAAACACCCACAACATAAAAATGTTGTGTAGGGAAAATGAATATCTGTTTATTAATAATGACCTGCAGACAACCGGTGTATATGGTGAAATGACTGTAAGAAAAAAATGATACCCCATTTGATAATAGTCACAGCCAAATGTTCAAACTAAAGCTTACATTAACTACAAGCCTTCATGCAGAGCCTGTCACATTTCCCGATTATTATCCACTCCACATTTATAAACTATTATTCTAATGTAAATATTAAAATAATATACTTGCAAATTATGATGAAATATATTTAACTATAATAAAAAATTTATTTAATACAACAATAGAATATAAACAATATAACTTTTATATTAACATATTTAAATAATCACGAATTAAATATGGAATTTACATGCCAAAAAATATTTTTAAATGAATTTTTATATATAATCAAGAGAAAAAAAAACATCAATATTTTAATTTAAATAGAAAATGAACATTTTATAAAGTAAAATTTCTTTTGATATTATTTAAATTATTATTTAGTCAATAAAAGTCAGTCAAAAAGTCCTTAACAAATTTGCCGTATTTAGTTTTTCTATTGAGCTCAATACTTTTAGACAATAATGCCAATTTAACAATGAGATTTCTGGCCATAATGAACATATTCTCATAATTTTATATCTAATTTATAAATATCTTGAAAATTTTTCCAGAAATAATATATTCCTTTATAGTAAAATCGGAAATATCTAGTATATGTAAATATTTCTCTTCCTCAGTGATTTCTTCTTGTAAGCCATAGTTGACTTTTAAATTTATTTATTTAATTATCTAGTTTTGTTATAGTGCTCTCAAATAAGATCCAGCATTAATAGATATAATTAGGAATTATTCAGTCTTATAAGGGCATTATCACAGTATCATGAACAAAGCTACACTTTCAGAAAAATGAGATCGCACTCCCAACTAAAATTTTACTCTTTCATTATAAATATATAAGAAACCATTAGAAACCAGTCAACACTTAGACAATCCCAATATTGTATAAGAGTATACAATAATTCATATTATTTTTACAACTGCTAATTTATAAGCTGCACAAAAAAAAAAAAAAACATATTCTCCAAATTTTATAGAGGACTATTTTTTTTTGTCTGGAAATTTTGAAAATAATTAATTTTATTTTTGCATTATTATCTTAAAAATAAACAAAGAAATTCACTTTTCATTTTTTACAAATAATTTTTTTTTTAACTTAATATATAATGATTTCTTTTAAAAATGCATAAATAAATCAACTTATTACAAAGTTTTTAAACACATAATAACCTTTTTGTATTTATTTTTAAATGTCACATATGTAAGTTGCAATAGAGAGGATATAGTATATATGTATATACTGTTCTTTATATATAAAAATAAATAATTAGAGTTTTGAATTTATATGTAATTTAAAAAGAATGTCTCCAATGCAACTATTTTTAACAGTGGATTTATCCTCTAGCTGCAGTATTGGACAGCTTTTTTGCAATATGAGAAAAACAATCTCATATCACTAACTCTTATCATTTGTATTATTTATATAGATATTGTCATTAACTAACCAAAGGTTTGAATTTTTAATTCTTCAAATTTTATTGCCAATTATTTTACTTGATTGCAATTTCTGATTAGTAAAGCAGTGAAGTTTTTATTTTCAAACTTCATAATTAAAGATTAAAATATAATATTTATAATTATAAGTAATTACAGTTCTGAACATAGTCTCTAATGCAACTGTTTATAAATAGTTGATCTGCTTTCTAACTATAGCATTTGATAACTTTTTACAATGAATGTCTTCAATGGGGTAAATTTTTATTTAAATCCATCAAGTTCTATTGTCAATCGATTCAAATAATTGACAATAAAACTTCATGGATTTAAAAATTCATCCCTCTGGCCAAAGTTGTTAATAACAATCATCTTTATAAGTAACAGAAATAGCAATATGGGAATGCTATTTTTTTATTGCAAAAAGTTATTGAACGCTGTAGTTAGAGGGCAGGTAACTATTTAAAAATAATTGCTTTGGATAATATCGTCTTTAAGTCGATATATATTCAGAATTTAATTATTTTTCTTTACATAAAAATGATAAAAAGTTCTTTATTTTATTAATCAGAAATTGCAATCAATTTAAATAATTAGCAATAAAACTTAATGGACCATCATCAACAGATATAGCAATATGAAATAACAATTTCCACATTGCAAAAGTTTTCAAATGCTATATTTAAAGAGCAGATCAACTATTTAAAAACAGTTGCATTGAAGATTATTATATTAAACCACTACAAGGGCACTATTTGGAGAGTTTTGCCTGTTTTAAGATTATTGTACTTTGTAAATGAGTAATATATATATACTAATTGCAAACAATAAATGTGGAATATTTTGAATTATATCTAAGTAGTGATTAAGTTATATTTTATGTGTGCTGTGTGTCAGCTTTGTGTCTTATTTTTAATAAGCTTACATTCTATTGTTTTTACATATCTATTGTCTATTTTCTCTGATATCTTAAACAATGAATTGAGAGAAATTCACTGTTTATTTATAATGAATAATAAAGTTGGCATATGTAGTTTAGTGCTATAATAATCCAGAGCTTCAGATCTATAGATGACAACTCACTTCTGTTATTTTTATTGCTCAAACTTCATGTGAACTCTTGATTACTTTCTTATTTTATTTTAATAATAAAATCATTCATCCTTAAAGCATATAACATCATTAGGTCTGTGGTTATAAAACATTATTTATGCTTATATATGGTTATATTTAATATGCTAATATAATGTATGCCACTTGAAAAAAATCTTCCTTGAAATATGTTGAATTATATAGAACATCATTTTATTATGTTTTGCATGATCATAAAGACTAATTTGTAAATTGTTTTATAGATTATTATAACAGCTAGTAACTCTATGTCGTTAATAGAATATTTTGCATATACTTCTACATAGGTAATACAAAACTAAAAAGTTAATTGCTTTGAAATTTTTTTTTTGTTTTATGTATCTACATATACACACACTTTACTATGACTTCTTTAAGTACTATATTGTAATTTTTCTGTAATTAATATAGTTTTAAAAAAAAGATTTGATAAAACATGCGTTAGAGGCACAATTGAAGTGTTGAGAAATGGGAAAAAAAAAAGATTAATACTCTGAGTTTGCATTGATGGTAAAGAAAGAAGATTAACAAGAAATTTATATATAGTTAGAGAAGACAAGATTAATTAAGATTTGATTGAATTAAATGGAGCTATATCTGGCTCTTATATTTTTTAATAATTATGTAAAAAAAAGATATAATATTGATGAAAAAAGTAAGCTTATTATAATAAATTTGTCTACAATAAAACTGATTTTAGAAATACTTAGAGAAATTTTAAAATAATGCTTATTTAAGAAAAGAAATGCTTAGAAATTTTGCTATACAAATGTATATATATATAGATTTTATGAAAATAAAAATTAGTATGAAAAATATGATTTAGAAATAGAAAATAAATTGTTAGGTAAAATTAGATGCTTTAAATATTTAAATGAGGATACAGATAGTGAAAAAGAAATTGAATAAACATTTGCAGTAACTAAATAGGATTTAAGTAGAAGTTCATTTTGTGAAATAGTAAGTTTAGAATTAAAATGTTAACAAAATGTTGTGTACTGGGGTTATATGAAATAAACATAGAAATAATTAATAATAGAAATGATAAGATATTTGAAAATTGTTATATGAAGAAAAAATAAAAGTATTTGACAGGGTCTTATAAAATCAATGATTCAAGAGATATATTGCTAAGAATATATAATGCATAATTATTATAGGCACTTCCATTGATTTTCTCAGTCTATCAATAAATATCATTGTTCCCATTGCTATGTTTTTTTATTTTTTGTTTTGACTTGCTCATTTATGATAGAAATTAGTCGATATGGAATTTTCAACTACTCACTTAGTTTTTATATCTTTGTAGTTAAATAGATTTTTTTTTTTTTTTAAAAAAAAATTATATTGAACTTTTTCTTGCCACCTGCATTCATTTGAAAAGTAAATTAGAGTGATAAATTCAATGTTGAGAAAAGGTTAGATAAAATATGAAGCAAGGTAAATAGAACATATTCTCACAAGTAATATTTTTATTAAAATATGGCTTAATGAGAACTTTAACTTGTAAATGAAGGGAGGAAGTAAAGCAAAAAGTTCTAAGACTGTAATAGGGAGAAATAGTTAAAATGAGAGAATATAATGAAATAGAAATTATAATAAATGATACTCTTTGTAAAAGACCAAATTTGGTTCTTTACTTTTTTTATATATGAAATAGTGTCTAATCAATATATATTTGCTATGTTAAATTTTGTTTACAAATTGTTTTATCATTTACATTTTTTAATATTTTTATTAATAGTTGGAGGTTTTACAAAATGAATATGAAAAAAAAATTTTTGATCTTGAACAACAACAGTTAGAGCAAAAAAAACTTTCATCATCTGCATCTTTAAATGAACAAGAATTAATGGAATTTCAACTAAAGTATGAAGAGAAATTAGCACTTATCAGAAGTACATTAGATAATGATCAGCAAGAACAGTTTGATTCTTTAAAAACAAAACTGGAAAAAATACATGCTGAAGAATTTGCTAAGCTAGAAGAAGAATATCAGGTATAATTTTTATTTGTGCATAAATTATTATTTGTGTTATGTAGTATTTATATAATTGTGTATGATTATAAATATTGATCAATACTAACATTTAAAAAAGAATGATGGTAATAGATAAAACAAAACTGCATGTAAATAAATTATCTAATTTTGAAGCCGTTCATTTTAATTAGATGGATAAGAAGACAGAAATATTATAATCATTTTTTATTGTAATTTTTTTTTTTTAAATTAAACATGAAAAATAAAAGTTCGCAAATAAAAACTTTTTTTTTTAAGAATTAAAAATTGAAAATTAAAAATCGTCTAAACTCTAATATATAAAATTGCACAGATGAAAAATTATTAAACTAAAACTTTATTAAGAAGAAAAAAAGTATTTTAAAACTAAATTTTCAGTAAAGATTTAAAGATAAAAATATATCTAAGTTTGTACAATAAATTAATTAATGTTATTGTAAAATGGAAATGATTATTTTAATTAGTCCAAGTGAACTAGCCCTTGGGCATTTCAAAATATATAAGAAAAGGTCAGATAGGAGAGAAAAAACAATAGAAACTAATAGCCAATAAAAGAAATCCCTCAGGAAACGGACCAGAATGAAAATATCATCATCATCATGACGTAATGTCCACTGGATCCGAAAGTTTATTATAAAAGGAAAGAGATGTGAATTAGAGGGGATAGATATGTGTTAAGTTGGAGAGAGTTGGAGGAGAAGGGATTGAAAGACGCACTTTCAATTCCTTCAGTTCTAAAAGAAAAATGAAACATCGTTTTCCCATATTGCGTACTATAAGACATCTGGGCCCGGCAATTAAATACCAGGTACAATAAAGGACCAATGGCTAACTGGATACAAATCTCTTCAGGACGGCGTGGGAATTCACATTCAAAATTACAAGCAACTACAAAATATGGACCTTTTAAAACTGTAAGAACTTTAGAAAATTCATGAACATTAAATATAAAACTTTCCCAGTATTTAAATTATAGCAATAGTATTGCCTATCTGACCAAACTAAATTATTTATTAATTATTTTATTGAATGTATTATTTGTTTGTTAAATCATTTCCATTAATTTATTTTACGTTCTTTTAAGTTTTTGTTATGATTTTTTTTTATTTATTAAACAACTTGTAATAAATGTTAAATTTAAGTTGGGCGTGAATGGCTGCATAGATTTGTAATGTTATGTTAGTTTAAGGAAGGGTTAATCTTAGGTTATTTGTTTCGTAGTTAAATTGGGTCAATGGATTGGGTATACTGGTGTAATTACTAGATGTAGTATGAGATTTGCTACGTGCAGGATCACATATGCCGCACACCCCCTTTTTGCCTACGGAATGGGATGGTAAGACGGAAAACGCAGTCCTGTCCTATGGAGTTTTTTTTTATAGCTCTTCACGTCAGACAGATGTAGTATTCCTGTCTGGACGAGAGTCAATGTCTTCTATTAACCATGCTGTTCAGATGTGCATTCCTGACGGTGTGGTATTTGTGCTGCATTGAATACATCGATATATCAGATAGATTGGTGTTGGTTTGACTGCAAACTTTTGGCCTAAGGTTAAATAAGGGATAGAATATTTTCTTTTCAAATGCAATCTATGTAGTCTATTCATACTCAACACTCTAATAAATATTAAACTCATCTGTGCGAACTTTTAAAATAACATAAAAACAGTTAAATTGTAAATTAAAATCTAAAGTAAAATAAGTTATAATGTTTTGTAAAAAATAAAAGTTAGACTAAAATAATAATGCTAAATTTTATATATATTAAATAAATGTTTGTGTGTGTTATTACTGGCAGTGGCTTCTTTTATTAATATTGAAAAAAATATTTTAAGAATTATATTTTATAAATCTCTGTGTCTCACTGAGCTAGTGACTGGGGCTAACAGTCTAAATATAAAACAAAGTGGAATCTTAACAGCGCGTATCTGCCTATTCTATAAATTTTCTAGGTTCAAATAGCCTAGTGGCACTCTGTACGGCAGATACAGTAAGACTCCATTCTTTCGGACCGTTATATTATATAAAATATAATAATTATTAATCAGCTATTTCTCAGCAGCATTTTTTTTATGCATATGAGGAGGATGAGAATGCAAAAGTTATCTACTGATATTTCAAATGATTTTAATGAGTGAGAAATTTTGAAATTGGTGTGCCAAAAAAGCATTTAGATCTTCTGGAATTTATTGGAAGATATATTTTATCTTAGAAAAAGTATCCACTGCCACTAAAGATAAATTAATTTTGTAATTACTATTATTGGACAAACTGTGCACAGAGATAAAATTAGAATTTATTGTTGAATACAGAATGGTACAAATTTCTATCTTTATTTTTTTTCTTCTAAACTTAGCAATATCTATTATTAGAGTTTTTGTAATAGCTACTAAGAGCGCATTCTTTCCTGCAGTAGCTTGGTTTCATCATTGCTGGTGACGAATATACTGATCTGTTTAACTTTTATTTGTCAAACTTCATCATAATTATCAATATATTCAATTTTTCTTATACCTCACCCATGTTTCTAATTTTTAATATCTTTCTTTAGTTTTTGATATATTGCAATAATGCTGAAACTTTCCAAAGGATTTCTTGTTTTAATTGAATTTCTTGAAGCTTGCATGTCTTGTTATTTTAAGTTTTCTGATGACTTAGATTATTTTTTTATTTCTCACCTGATTTGCCTTCTCATTTGTCTTTTTTGGATAGTGTAATTTCATTATTAAGCACTATTTAAAATGACAAATATAATATCTTGCTACAACAATTAGATAACTTTTGAGAAAAATGCTTGAAATATTCAATTACTAATTACTTATCCATAAATTCTATCATTAAAATAGTGTTACATGTCATAATTATTGATATTTCACAACATGTCTTCAAAATTGAAGTGAACTTCATAGTGTTAGAAAATAAATAATATATTTATTTTTGCTGATTGGTAGACTTTTTTTTCTTTTGCCACAAAAATTAATTTTTGTAAAATATTTGCTTGAAGGTTAGATAAAAAGAGTAAAATGTGAAGTTTTATTTGGAAATTAATATATTTGTTTATTATCATACTACTGTCATGCTTTTCATATTGCAAGGCGGTGCAGATTTTTATTCAAATGTAATTGTCATAATAAACTTTATTCTTATATAAGGCATAAAAAATTGTTTCTTACAAATGATTTTAATACTTAGACCAATAATAAATTTTAAATTTTTTCACCTTAAACAATAATTATATTACTAACTTTAAAAAACAAAATAAGCTATTATAAATAGTAAATAAAAAATAATCATATATCACATGACCCCATTTCTTTTTTAAACTTGTAAAATATAAACAAAAAGCTTTGCTAGTTGCTTAACAAGCTTTGTGATAAATGCTTATCAAGAGAAAGCATTTAAAATATCTATCAGAAACCACACCCAAATCCAGACCAATGGTTTCGTGCTTTGGCACTTCTCAGTGAGGTGCTAGGGTGGTTTCAGACCTAGATCTAAAAATACCAACCCAAAGCCAGCATTTATCTAAGAGTTAACCATTGAGTAAAAAATCTGAAATTTTCAGACACTTAAATGTCTTCAAACTCGGCTATCTAACTCAAATAGCTATATGGGGCTGAGAGATCTTCAGCCAAACCATATATTAGTAGTCTTAGCAATATAACATCACTTAAGACTTAAAGCAAAGACTATAAATAATCTATAAAAAATAGTCATATCTCACATGACCCCATTTTTTTTTTAAACTTGTAAAATATAAACAGAGTTTTGCTAATTGCTCAACAAGCTTTGTGATAAATGCTTAGCAAGAGAAAGCATTTAAAATATTTATCACAAACTACACCCAAAACCCAGACCAATGGTTTCATGCTTTGGCACTCCTCAGTGAGGCGCAAGGATAGTTTCAGACACTAGATCTAAAAATACCAACCCAAAGCCAGCATTATCTAAGAGTTAACCATTGAGTAGAAAATCTGAAATTTTCAGACAAATGTCTTTAAACCTAGCTATCTAACTCAAATAGCTATATGGGGTGGAGAGATCTTCAACTAAACCATATATTAGTAGTCTTAGCAATATAACATCACTTAAGACTTAAAGCAAAGACTATAAATTGTCAATAAAAAAAAAAAATAGTCATATATCACATGACCCCATTTCTTTTTTTTTGGTCTGGGTGTGGTTTCTGATAGACACATTTCAAATGCTTTCTCTTGCTAAGCATTTATCACAAAGCTTGTTGAGCAATTAGCAAAGCTCTTTGTTTATATTTTGCAAGCTTAAAAAGGAAACAGGGTCATGTGATATATGACTATTTTTTATTGACTATTTATAATCTTTGCTTTAAGTCTTAATTGATGTTATATTACTATGACTACTAATATATGGTTTGGCTGAAGATCTCTCAGCCCATATAGCTATTTGTGTTAGATAGCTGGATTTGAAGACATTTAAGTGTCTGAAAATTTCAGATTTTCTACTCAATGGTTAATTCTTAGATAAATGCTAGTTTTGGGTTGATATTTTTAGATCTAGTGTCTGAAACTATACTAGCACTTCAATGTGGAGTGCTAAAGGACGAGACCATTGATCTGGGGTTTGGGTGTGGTTTCTGATAGAGATATTTTAAAAGCTTTCTCTTGCTAAGCATTTATCACAAAGCTTGTTGGGCAACTAGCAAAGCTCTTTGTTTAAAATAAGCTATTGTTTTAATAATATAAAATTAATATAAATTTGTTGGGCAACTAGCAAAGCTCTTTGTTTAAAATAAGCTATTGTTTTAGTAATATAAAATTAATATAAATTTGTATGAATCCAATAAAATAAAAAAGTCATTTCACAAATTCTTTATAATGTAATTTAGCAAAACTGTGAAATAACATCAATGCCCAGGTGTCCACAATTATAAATAAATAATGTACTTTTGACTTTGTATATATGTTGATCTTTATAAATTAATATTTGAAAAAGGAGGAATATTGTGGAGAATTACCTAAACATAAAGTTTAGCCATAATAATTGTAATAAATTTAGTCTGATGTAGTCTAAACTTTGATATATTACACTATATTTATAATTAATTGTATATGAAGTTACGTAAATATATATATTTTATAAAAAAAATTTGCCTTTTTTTTAGATGAAATTAGAAACTGAATTACTCATTTTAAAGCAAAAATTGATTGCAAAATTTTCTGAAGATACTGAAGTCTTGAAGGCTGAATTGAATCATGAAAAATCAGTTGCTATACTGGAATTGAGAGAATTTTTAAATAAAAGTCATAAAAATGATCTCAATCTTTTTGAAAAAGAATGGATATTAAAATTAGACAATATAAAAGAAGAATATGAAAGTAAATTAGAGCAGCAGAGTAAGTTAGATTTAATATTCATGTTTGTTTTTATAATCATGTAAGTGTGCATTAAATATATATATATAGGCAAATTATTTAATTATTTTTTTAATGCTTTTTTCTTCTTCAGGAATTTATGGGTTTTTGGGTTAAAAAAATTTATATATATATTCTTCATTTTTTATTTTTTTATGCATTATTAAAGAAGGTTTGAATATCAGTAAAATGTTTTCATAGAAAATAAAAGGAAGTTATTTACAATAAGTTTTGCTTTTTATAGATCATGTATTGATAATATTTTGCATGAGGGAGTACCCAAAAATAAGCAGAATCATTTTATGGTTTGTGTGCCTGTTGTAGTATTTGCTTTTTCTGTTACATATTTTTTGTAGGAACCCTTCTATATCAATTTACTAAATGACATTGCCATGTGAAATTGTGGTTACATGTAGCACATTTTTTTGTAAAGTGCATTTTGCATATTTGGTGATTTTTATAATGATTGAAAAAGTCGAACAATGTGAAATTCTGTTTTAATTTACAGAAAATGGCAGGGAAAACAGTCAAGCAAGATGATCTCCTAAAAACACAAGTTTATGAGTGGTTTAATTGAAATGTTGAATTCACCACATCTCTAGAAAGCGTGGCAAGCGAAGTCCAAAGTCAAAACAACACTATTTTTTTTTTATGCAAACATTTTTCTCTCAGATTTAGTTCCTAATGGTTTAACATTTTATTTTTTAAGTTGTAAAACATTTATGTGTTGTGATAAAACATAAACATTCTGTTCTGTGGCAAAGAGAAGAGTGCAAGCTTTATCTTGACAAACTGTCATTTTTCAAAACCTTGAGTGTAAAACACATTTTAATTAAATTCAACATGATTCAGCTTATTTATTAGCTATATTCACTCAATCTTACTTCATGCAATTTTTTTAAAATTCTCTCGAATGAAAAAATGCCTCCAATTTTTTTAAATTTTTGCAGTCTTTAGAAGTGATGAAAAAAACTTGCCGTAGGTGTTTAAAGACATCACTTTACAAGTGTTTCCGGACTACTTTCAAAAATTAAAAGCACATGTAGACTGATGTATTGCATCAAATGGACAGTAATTTGAAAGAGTCTAAATTTATATCACTCAAAAATAAATAAATAATTTTTTATTATAAAATTCCAGTTACTTTTGGATATCCCCTCATATAGTAGGAACAACTATATAATTTTCTTATTTGCTTTGATAGCAGAACGAACTAATTTGTTAAATAAAAGCATAAAGCATTCATTTTTTAGATACAGGTATAGTGGCATTATATATATTTTTTTAAGAAATGAAAATATACAACAAAAGAAATAATAAAACAATTCAAAACAAATAAAAACTCTCCATATAGTAGTGCCATCTTGTGCTAACAAGAGCAATCAATGGATGCCAGAAGGCTTGTGCATAAAATCCCTATCTAGTGCCTACTCATCCAATATTCCCAGACTAGTTTCTGGCTTGTGGCTTTCATCAGTGAGGAACCTTGGACCTGAGAACACTGCACCTAGATCTTAGGATCTAATGCAACCCTCCAGCACCCACCTTTTAACTACAAAACTATGAGAATGAAATTGAAAACACAATTAATGTTTTCAATCCAAGCTCAATAGCTTATATAGTCATATGGGTCTGAACTCAATTCAGCACCTGTACATTTTGGTGTCTTTGGCTCTTTTACAACCATAGCCACCACTATCCTATTAGTCTGGGGATATTGGATGAGTAGGCACTAGATAGGAATTTTATGCACAAGGCTTCTGGCATCCACTGATTGCTCTTGTTAGCACAAGATGGCACTACTATATGGAGAGTTTTGCTTTGTTTTGCATTGTTTAATAACAATTATGTGCTAGTATGAGATAGTGATCATGTGATGTTTAGTGGTTTAAAAGAAATAATGTTATATAAATTGGAATCTTAATTTTAAGAAGTTTATATACAATAATTTTCTTGTATAAAATCAAGGAAACTCAAATATGAAATGTCTAAAATGATTTCTGTATTTTGCTTGATAATCAAAGTTATCTAGGTAATATAAAATATTTAAAAACGACATTAAAATTGTTTTTTGTTTTTTAGATTGATATAAAATTCGATGTTATGAGGGATGGATTACTTTTCATTTTATTTCTCTTATACTAATTAAAATAGCATTTCATGCCAATAATAATGATAATGATTTTGAATTACATATAGTTATTGGTGTTATTTTGATCTGATTGAAAGATAAGTTCAGATTAATCATAACATTTTCAATAAATTCAACATTAAAAATTGCCACACTATCACTACATAATGTTGATTATATAAAATATTATTAATTTTAAGTTAATTAAAAAAAAAAAAGTCAATTTTATTAGGTTGTTTTTTTATCTTTTAATTAAATCTGTTGCATATACGTTGCAATTCTATTTTTTAGAATTGATACTTAATTGTAGATATTTATTTTTATTCTGATAATACTAAAAAAATTTAAAATAAATCAAGATAAATAAAATCTTAAAGCAAATTTTCACTCTATACTTTTCAAAACTTGAGCTTTGTTAAACATTGTAATATGTTGAAATGGTTTTTTGAATTATTAAGTTAATTTTAGAATTTAATTTCTCCTAGTTATCAAAAAAAATTATAATTAACATATAAGAAACAGAAAGTATTATATAACATGAAGCAAAAAAAATTTACATCAGACTTTATATGATGAAGAAGCATCTTTGATCACTTATAGACAGTTCATATTATTTCTGTTAGTTATCATTCACGTATTTGAGACTGTTTTTCAGGTAAGATTTAACATATTATAACAGTATAAAAATATGAAAAGGATGTGAAGAAAGACTTAATATGCCTCATGAATTGAGGCACCAAATTATAATAATATAACTAGTTCACATTCAATTCCTCAATTGAAAATGTCTAATTGTAATCAACAGAAATATCTAAAATGCTAAAATTATAATGAAACAAAATGTGTAATATTCATCTTATTTGATATACTTTGCAACTTGCATCAAATTAAAATGATATAAAAAAAAAAATGTAAGCCTACGCTTCAAATAGCCTTACCAATTACAGCTTCCAAATCATAACAATATAAAATAAATAAATGACTCTTATTTAATGACCTCACAAATATGGGGTATGATAATAGCTTATCTTTTAATCAATAAAGCCTAAACATTAAACACTAAATTATAGCTGACTACAATATGCATTGTATTACTAATAATCCATTTTAAATCAAGTGAATTTTAGAAGCTTACTGTTTAAAATAACTGTAGACTACATCAGTGAAATTCAAATTTAAACTAAATTATTCTAGTTAGTATAATCAAATATCAATCTCAGTGCATTTTCTCTATTTTATCACTACATGAAATTATATCTTTCTAATCAAATAATAAATTATCATAATAAATATCTGATAAGTAATAAATTTAAAATTATATACTTACATCTAATTATAACAACCTTAATTTGTTTTGAATGTACTAAAATATTTATGTTTTATAAATTATTCATCATCATCATCAACCATTATCAATCCACTGCAGGATGAAGGTCTCTCCAAGTTTAATCCATCTTTTCCGATCTTTAGCTTCTCTTTTCCACAACACCCCTGCACATTTTTTTATTTCATCCATCCATCTCACATGTGGTCTCTTTCTGGGTCTTTTACAATCTCTTGGAATCCAGTTGAAAATTTCAATTGTTCATCTATTATCATTTCTTCTAGCAATATGTCCAGCCCAACTCCATTTCAATCTTTTAATTTTTTCAATAAGGTCAGTAACACCTGTTTGTTGTCTTACCCATACATTGCGTTTTCGATCTCTTCTTGTTACTCCCAACATACATCTCTCCATACTCCTTTGAGTGGTCTGAAGTCTCTGTATTGCCTTCTATTAAGTGCCCAAGTCTCAGATCCATAAGTAAGAACGGTAAAACACATTTGTTAAAAAACATTCTTTTCAAACCCATAGGCATATTTCTTTTTAGTATCAAGTTATTTCTACCAAAAGCACTCCAACCAAGTTTAATTGTATGATTAATTTCCTCCATTATGTTTCCATCTGTATTAATAATCTGACCAAGGTATTTGTAATTGTTAACTTCTTCTAATTCTTCATAATCAATCTTTATTTTCATACTTTGAGCAAATTGATTAAACATTACTTTAGTCTTTTTAACATTTATCTTTAGTCCTACTTTTCTACTTTCATCTGCTAACTCCTGCAACATTTCCTGCAGCTCTGAAGCATTATTTGCAAAAACAATTACATCATCTGCAAAATCTAAATGACTTAAATACTCTCCATTTACTTTCATTCCTTTAGTTTCCCATTTTAATCCACAAAATACTTCTTGCAGCACTGCTGTAAAAAGTTTTGGAGATATGGAGTCACCTTGTCTTACACCTTTCTCAATGTTGATTTTTCCAGTATCATTATGTAATCTAATTGTTGCTGTTGCATTTTTATAAATATTCTTTAAAATATGACAATATCCTGGATCTATACCTTGATGATCCAATGCTTTAATCACTGAAGAAATGTGTATAGAATCGAATGCCTTTTCATAATCTACAAATCCAAAACATAATGACAACTCATATTCATTTGTCCTTTCTATGACTTCTCTCAATACCTGGATATGATCTATTGTACTAAAACCACTTTTAAATCCAGCTTGTTCTCTTGGTCTGTGGAAATCCAAAGTTCTCTGTAGACGAGTTGTAATTATCTTGGTAAAAATTTTATATAAAACTGATAAAAGGCTGATAGGTCTGTAATTTCTAATATCTTCTTTATCACTTTTTTAAATATTAATATTATTACTGCATTCTTCCAATCTTCCGGTACATCTTTATCATTTAGACATTTGGTATATAACTTTGCTAAAATTGTTTCTATTTCTTCACCTGCTTCTTTTAATATATCAATTATAATTCCATCATTTCCTGGAGCCTTTCCTTTCTTCATACATTTAATTGCATGTCCCACTTCTTCATTTAAAATTCTGGGCAATCGTAATAGATATAGGAGGTACTTGTTCTTTATTACTATATAATTCTTGATAAAAATCTTCTACCAATTTCATGATGTCATCTCTCTTTTTAGTAATAATTCCATCTTTTTTTCTTAGTGCAGATATAAATTTTCTACCAATACCAAAATGTTGTTTAACATTCTTGAGACTTTTATTTTCTTCTACAGCTTTCCTTGCTATTTCACAGTTATACTTTCTTATATCATTTTCAACTCTTTTCCGTACCATTTTATAAAATTCGAGATATTCAATTCTTTTTAATACATCATTTTTGTATATCTTCATATTCCTTCTTTTCTTCATAAATTCTCTAGTCTCAGTAGAAATTTTATTAGTCAATTGCTGCTTTTTCCTACCAGCTATCTTTGTTGCAGTTTTTAAAAGTGTATCAGTTATTTTCATATTAATTTAATTTAAATCTGAATCATGTTCAAAATCTCCTAACACTTGAAACCTATTTGTAAGTTCTAATTTAAATTCATTAGAATGTTTCTGAAGATTAGGAATATCAACTGTAAATATTGTTTTTCTTAATAATTTTTGTCTCTCTAGTTTTACATTAACACGTAACTTACACCTTACTAATCGATGATCACTTCCTGTGTTAAATTTATTAAGAACATTACAATCTTGAAATATGTATTTCCTGTTAGTCAAAATATAATCCAATTCTGCTGTACCTTCATTGGATGCTTCCATGTCCATTTCCTTTTAACATTTTTCTCAAAAAATGAATTCATAATATAAAGTTTTTCTTTTTCTGCAAACTCCACAAGTCTATGTCCTCTCTCATTTCTATTACCATAACCAAAATTACCTACAGCAATTTCATCTTTCATTTGTCTACCAATTCTAGCATTAAAGTCTCCCATAACAATTTTAAAAGGTTGTTTACTCTGATCAAAAGCCTTTTGTACATCCATATAAAAATCTTCTACTACTTCATCACTAAGAGAACTTGTTGGGGCATAAACCTGAATTATCTGCATTTGGTATCTGCTATTAAGTTGTATAACTAATCTTGCAACTCTGTCCGATACACCATCATTCTCCACAATATTGTTCTTCCACTTTTTATTTATAATGAATCCTACTCCACTTGTATTTCCAATATTTGTGCCTTTATAATAGAGTACATGTTCACTTTTTAAAACAATTGTCTCTTCGCCTTTTCTTCTAACTTCACAAAGTCCAATAATGTCCCATTTAATATAAGACAATTCTTCTTCTAATTCTTGCAATCTTCCTTCACTTGAAAGTGATCTGCAGTTGTAAGTACCTAAATAAAAAGTCATCAAATGGCAGCCTGGGTCCACAATCGGGATTCTTAGCACCCTCCGCCTTCGGCCACCAACCGCTGTCTTGGTTGGTGACTTTACAACCTCCTGGGAATAAGGGCCATGCTTTACTTTTGTCTGTCGTAATTGTATATATGTATTGGAAAAATATTTATCATTTACACAAACATTCATTCTGCCTTATCAGGCACTGAGAAGAAAGACCATGGTGTTTCTTGATCTTAAACTCAGAGGTAAAAAGCCAATAAACTCACCCCGCTGGCTAATGCGTGTTGGTGAGCAGCCCATCCATGTTCGTATACTATATGAATAATCACATAGTAATAACAGCTGCAACGACAAGAATGTATGGCGTGGACATTAGGAATTTGCCCTGCTCGGTTCCTTTAAGGCCTCCAAGAGGAATCAAAGGGTCTCCTTTCAGTTAATAGCAAACTCCTTTCTGCAGCCTATAAATTATTAAGCTAACTTAAATATGAATTTTATCCAAGATAACTATTATATAACTGCTAAAATATTTACGATGATCTTTTGATTAATTACAAAACATCTAACTATAATAAATCAATTTATTATAACATAAAATGTACCTCTTGATATTACCGAATACAAATTCATTATATTAATTGCTCATAAGTCAAATAATAGTAATAATATATATTGAATAATTATAAAAGAAAGTAACATATAATGATATATACTCTTACCAATTCAATTGTTAACTTCATGTATTTTATAATTTTTTGACGTAATAAATGTGATGTATTGGATCAATATATTACCTTTAAATATTAAAATTACATTAGCCAATAGGTATGCATAACTAATCAAAATGATTACTAAATTGAGTTTATTTGTTTAACTGAATTAATATTTATTGATAAATATAATAATAAATAATAACAAAATGCCTTTAAAATACATTCCAGTTAAATATTGTGAACTATATCCTTCATTCGAATTATTATCAAGAAAAATAGGTACTTATACTGCAAAGATTTTCTTATTTTATGTCTAATATATTGTAACGGACTGGCGTATTGCATTTTGAAAATGTGGATCAAATCCAATGATCGACTGGTCCGAACACGGTGTGTCAACCAACTTACACCAAGGCTATATGTGATAGTGCACCTATTATTTGTTGCATCACTGTTGGCTGTGCCCAAAATATAGCGGACCTACGGATTGAGACAAGATACAGTTCAAAGCTTTATTAGATGATAATGAATTAATGATGAGAGGGGATAAGAAGATGATCAATGAAATGCCTAACCAATGATTATGCCTGTCTATACAAGCTAGATCTTTTTAACAACCTGGTTCAGACATAATTTAGGTTGATTCATCCAGATCCCACTTTTATTTAGCTTCTGTTATGCCTGGGAGTTCAAACTCAGTAAAGAATTTTGCCTTTAACTCCTCAAGGATGGACTTAAATAGGATAGCAATAATATAACCTCTATATACGTTCCTGATGGCTTCTCAATTAAATGATTTTACTGTTAAGTTCTTATGCATAAATATAAATTTATATAAAGATATGTGGGCATGTACTATGCATAGTTAGGTGAGTGAAGTATGAATGATATTTGAGACCAGAGAAACAAAAGATTTTCTAACTTCAAATTACAATTCTTTTATTAACAATATAGGTTCAAATCATATGACAAAATATAATAATAACACTAATATATCTACAATAATATGTTGGATATGTGACTTTACTATTACTTATCTAAATACTATCTAATTGGGTCCACCTATAATATGATCACATAACTCAATCTATACAACTCATATAATAAGTCAAATATAACAATTCATAAAAAAAAAACAAAAGAAAATGTTATCAACTAAGGCATAAAATGAATTACTAATTCAACAGTCATCCAAATATATACGTGTATTTTGAAAGATAGTTGTTCTATCTCACTTGAATGCACTTGATGTTTCCCCTACTCAATGATTAATAGAAAGAAGTCATCCATAAGATGGGTTAGTCATGCATACAGGAAAATATTTAACTATAATAAATCATTAGTAAATAAAAAAATGAACACCTGACTTTGTGTAATACGTGCCTACAACTGAAGTGTGAAAGTTTAAAAATCTCTTGTTTTTAAAGTTGTAATGTCCTGATGTCAAGTCTCAGCGCACCAAGATAGGGCTAGATTTTATTTGTACAACAATAATAACAAATATATATTCTGTGTTGTGTAATTACCTTTTCTATCTTTAACATAATTTAAACACAATGGGTTCTTAATTTAACAATACAATATATATATATATATTCTCCAAGTGTGTGGAAAAATGAGAAAATTTAACACAATCTTAAGTACAAAAAATAAAATAATAAAATATACAAATATTTAATACAGTTAAAATTAAGTGAAAACTTAGATTTCCTTGAACACATTGGTTAGAATCAGAAAGTGTAGCATCAGTATCTTTGGTAGATGGAGTTCATCATTCTATTTAATCATGTTGGATGATCCCTACTTTAACTGCTTGAAATATTTCCCACGATGCAGTTAAAATGACATGGCTCCTGATTTTGTAGCAGCTTCCTTTTGAATCCATGAGCCTTACACTTAGATCGTTCAATGTTTATTTAGGCATAAGGCATACCATTGGTTAGACTAACATCACAACTCAATGACTGGAAGAAGGTGTTCAGACCCTACAACAGTCAGCTTACCAAGAATGCATTATTAAAGTTTACATATATAAGATAAATAATTCCCTTTGGGATGTTTATTAAAGTTCGTGAAAGAAATAAAAAAATGCTCTTGTTTGCAATTCATATATATAGATATACGATGTGTTATATACTAAATTTTTTTTAAATAATGACACAAATCTTATTTTCCAACTTTCAATTCATACTTAGTTTGTGTTTTAAAGAGCTTTATTAAAATACACGATATTTACTGTTCATGATTCAATTATAAATTTACTTGAATTCTATCATAATGTAAGTTAATAATTCTCGCTAAATCTTTAAATAAATAATTCTTTCATTTCTTTTATGCCTTACCAAATTGTGTTACTAAACTGTGTCTTCCACTCTTTCTTATCCACAATTAAAATAGATAAAATAAAATAATAAAGAATAAGAATGGCGTTCTTTAAAATTTTTCTTTTTTGCTGGACTCCATTATTAAAAACCAACTGTTGTCTAGTTTTCACATACTATATCAACAAAAAAACCCTCTTTTTCCACTCCTTTCCCAACACTTGGTTACTAACATGTGACTTGATTTGACATCAGCTCATTATTGTATTTGTTAAGTCACAGTTGTAAATTATTGAATTTTCACATATTGGAAAAGTCTAAATATTTGTTTAGGTATATATGTATGTATAAAGATATTTCATTTGTCAAATATTCATTGGAACAATATTTCTAATTTTTTAAAATAAATTCCCTTTCATATATGTGGGTATATATGTGTGTCTAGTGATACTTCAAAAATTGTCTGATGTGTTTTAGATGTTATCTGCCTAATAAAAAGTTTATACAGTTTTAATTTGTTGTTTTAAGACATTTATGAGCTAGATCTACAAGGATTGTACATCCCCTTACATTTCCCCATCCTTAGAGGGTTAAAATTTTAGACTACTGTTGAATTTTAACACTTGAATAAAGGTTTGAATGTTTATCACATTGGATCTTTCTTTTTTTTAAATAAGGAGTGTTATAATGTTTATTTATTTACTTTGAATTATTCATTATATTCATTTGCCCTAATCTTTTTTTTTAACTACTTAACTTGAGACATGTGTTATTGTGGGATTCCTGTCTTTATTTTTTCTTTCTGTGTTGGAACTTTTGCCCATCACTAACATTGTTCCTATCATTTCTAATATAACTTATTAACCTCACGATGGTTGAAATGATTCAAAATCAACTGGTTAGGTGTCTGTTTCAGAAGGCACATGTTTGGGTTTGCCAGCCTTTATCCTGCTCCTTAGAGACATCGGATTTGCCAAAGGACTGAATGAAATATGGGGCGCTCACCAAATTGCATGGGTCAACTCCCACATCTTAGCTGGTTTTAAGGTACCCCAGCAAATGCTTCCACATCACTTTGAGTGTCCCCTCATCATATCTACTTATTTCAGCTATATACATGCGTACATTGCTATCTTTCTCCTATGATACAATACACATACATATATGTATATAGTTTTTTTATATCAACCTTTATTTTTATCTACACTAGTAACATTCATATATTTATGGATAAATGATCTTCAGGATTTTGCAGTTCTTCTTGGCAACCAATGAATGGTTTTAATGTCCACGCATTAGTTTCCTGTCAGTTCTCCCTCCATGTTCAACCAAAATGCATTTGGGCCGGTTTGTTTCTCAATAGGTATGATCCAGCATATTGTTGACAAAATTTATGGTAGATGTTATCCAATGGTTTACTTGGGTGGTGTTTTTTATTTTACCTTTTATTTTTATTTCTCTCATCAGCTCTATTGGTTAACTGTTGGTGTGCCATCTGAATTTTAGTTTCTAAATCATATTGATGACACTTAGTTGGAGGTTGATATATCAATTAATTTTACAGGAGAGATAGGTATGCCTATCTATGTTTTTAGCAATTCATGGACAAAAAATATATATATTCACTTCTTAAAATTATCCGACTGTTATATGTGAAGCAGACAATAGGAGCAGAGAATCAGAATTGACGGTTCACTAGCCACTAGATTTTACAAAGAACTCCCTTACAAACATCGTTTTCCCTTTTATATATTCTGATTCTCACCCCCTCACCGATCTACTTCTTTTAACCCATGACTCTATGTACTAAATTCTGATTGGTTTATTAATTTCAATTTTTATTTTATTTCCATCTTTATATTGAAACTTTTTCCCGCTTTAACCTAAGAAAATTGTATGACAAGAAAAAAATAATGGTGGTCAATTTTATTGAAATTTATTTTTAATAAATAAAATTGTCTAAATTTTAAAATTAAATTTATAATTGAAAATAATGATTAATTTTTTTAAAATCACTATAAAACAATTTTTTTTCTTATACTATCGAATAGTATACTGTATGATGCATAAATTTTTACGATTACCTATATAATTAAAAAAACCAAATATATATACCACACACACCTATGCACGCACATATACATAATACCAAATACTGATCTGCTTGTTAGTACTCTTATTAGCACTTAATCTCCTTCATAAATTTCCTAAAATTTAATCTTATTCTCATGTAAAGAAATGTTACGCAAATGCTATTTGTAACAAGTTAAATTTTTATTCTACTATTATTTTCATTTATAAATATTATTATTAACAAGACCTCTCTGTTTAGATTTTTATAAATCAACAAATATACTTTCATCTATCCTTTACATTCAATCCATACAATTATTGGTTTTTCCAAATAAAGCTCTTAACTTTTCTTTAACTTTAAAAAAAAAAAAATTTCTTTTTTATTCTGATATGATTATTAACTAATATTATTGTTCTTTTCCCAATCATTAGTTTTTTTATGAAAGAAACTAAGGGTTACAATATATATATATTGCATATTCATTCTTAATATTTATTATAGAAAATCATAACATTTTACCATTTAAACTTTAATTTATCTTTTTTTTTTTAAAAAAAAAAAAAAGCTAAAAATTAAGAGATTATTTAAAAAAGAATTCTTGAATATTTTAAATATTTTACTTTTATTATTTTATATAACAACTAATAATTCTTTTTCATCTATAATGAGTTTTAGAAAAAAATATTATTTATTGCATGTTTGCTATTTAATGATTCAATAAATTTGTTTTTAGGTTATTAGATAATGTTTTAAAATTGAAATGGTATATATTTATTTTTGTTAATCTTTTTTATAGAAATTGTTGGAGAGAGTTCCCAAATTTTGTTAGAAAAATTACGATATAAAATGACTGAAGGTCACCAAAAAACTGTTGAGGTTAGTTAATATAACAAATATTGACTTAAACATATTTTTATTTTGTGTTTATTTTTTGTTCATGTTTATTTTTTAGAAACTTAACCAGGAATGGTGTCAAAAATACTTAAGTTATTTAGAATGTATACACACAGAAATGGAAGAAAAACAGTTACTTAATTCTGAGCATTTTAGTTCTCAGAATGAGGTAGATAGTAAAGACAATAATGGTATTCTAAATGATAGAAAAATTCTTGTGGAACAAGCTGAAGGTAATAGCTTATTAATTTATATGTCTGGTTGATTTTTTTTTCTTCAATATTGAAAATACATATATTTTTTCCATTTTATTAGGAATGAAGCAATGGTTAAAATTACATGAAGCTGAAATGTCTCAATTAAGCAGTTGTTTACAATCTGAGTTTGATCAACTCAATGAAAGGAGACATGAAATATTTAAGCAAAATGAAACTCTAGAGAATCATTTAGATTCTCTAACATCAGAATATAATGAATTTAAAAATAAACATGAAATAGAAATAAAAGACTATCAAAATAAGGTGCAAACTCTTCATAAATTAATTCCAGAAGAATCTGAAAATCCTGAAGGTTATCTACAAAGACAGTTATCTAACCTTAGAGAAAAACTAGAAGCAGAACACATGCAAGAGATGGAAGAATTGAGGAAGTACTTTGAAAAACGTGTAGAAGAAACTGAGAAGAATTTTTCAAATGAGGTAATTGCCTTGAAGAGCAAATATGAAGGCATTCGAACTGAAGTTTCTACCAGCAAAGATTCTGATCCCAACAGTTCTATGAGTTTGATACCTGAACCTGAAACTCAGGTTTGTAAAGACTGCTCCAAGTGATTATTATCCAATTTTGTAGCATAGTTGCTGCTTGAATCAAGCTGAAAAATTTAGCTTAAAAAAAAGATATATAATGGGAGGGAGGGGGGCCTTAACAAATATTCTAACTTTTTTAACATTGCCTTCAAACTTTTAGTGCATGAAGCTTTTTTTATATGTAGTATATAAAAAATAAAATAATTAATTAGCATGTACTAATTTGGGGAATTTTTAATGCTATCACATCCCTTTTCTAAAGTCTTCTTATTACTTGAATTTTTTTAATTTTATTTATGAAAATAAGCTAACAATTGCTTACTTTAATATATATAATATTTTTTTCAGGTACTTTCTTTACCACCAAAACTAGAAGAATTAGAATCACAATATGAAAAGCAAGCCAAAGAAACTTTAGAATGGTATAAAGAACAATTAGAGAGTTTCCGATTGACAGTTGAAGCTGAGCATGCAGCCAAAATAGAAAACTTAAAAATATCTATGGGAGAATCTTTTGATATTGAAGAAGAAAAACTTCGTCTTGAATTAATGGCTAAATATGAGTCTGAAATTATCTTGTTGAATGCTCATCACTGTGAGGAAATAGAAAATTTGAGAAGTAAATTTGCTGATGATATGGGAAAAGAAATCACTAAAGTACGAATTGAATGTGCTTCTGAAACTGCTAAACAGGTAGAAATTGAAACAAATGAAATACGATCAGAACTTAAGCAACAACATCAATTAGAATTAGATAGTTTACAACTTGAGTTAGAAGATAAACATAAAAGGGATTTTGATTCTTTGAAACAAGAATTTAATATTCAAAAAGTAGCCGAAATAAAAAAAGTTTCTTCAGAGTTAATTCAAAAATATGAAAAGGAATTGGAAAATCTCAGAACAAAATTAGAGGGAGAATATTTTCAAAATTTATCAGTTGAATTAAAAAATGTTAGATGTGAAATGGAAATACAAATTCAAGAAGCAATTAGGGAAGCTGAAATAAATTTAACAGAGAAATTTAATTTTGAAAATAAAAACAAATTGGAAGAACTAAAATCAGAATATGAAACAAAAATACAAAATGTTAAAGAAGAAAGTCGACAAGAATTAGCTAAAAATCAAGAAAAGTGTAAATTAGAGATCAACATTTTGAAAAGGGAACTTGATGACTTTCATGTTAAACAGGCAGATCCTTTAATTAATGAAGACAATAATATTCTGGAATTTAAAAAATCTGTGGAATATGATTATGAGAAAAAATTAGAATTAGCTAAAAATACAATGACAAGTGAATTTGATGAATTGATCAAAAATCTAAATGAAACGAGTTCCAAGGAAATGGAAAACAAACAGGTAATGTCATATTTTTATTTAACTATGTACTTACATTTATACATTTTTTTTTATTTTGACAAGTTTTTTTTTTTACTATATGTAATTAAAAAATGTACTCGAAACAGGAAAATACCATTACAATTAAATTCACATCAGAGCATAATACTTTAACAATAATTAATTAGGTTACAAATTATACAAGAAACAGGCATATTCATACATATATAACCCTTCAAGACTACTTTTTTTATCATTTTATTTAAAAAGATAAATAACCACATTTAAACTGTCTTCAAAATAACAATATATAATTCCTGATCAATTAGAGTAGATATTATTCTGTTTAAAATTCAATTTTAGAATATATCTTTGTGGTCTTGATTTAACTTTTTGCTAAAATGATATTTTTTTGATTAGTATAAATTTTATGCAGTATATTCCAAAATTGTTAATAGAAAAACATGATTAATTTCTAATAAGTTAATGATTGCATTCAAACATTCATAGAAAAGTTTTAAAATATCAGATTATTAGTGAGCTTCATTTACATTTAATTTTAGAAAGTATTTTTAAGATCACAAATCTACTTTTCACAGAAATGAGAGTAATATTAATTTTTTTTTAAATGGAGTATTTGAAATTGTTGATATAAAACCTTCAATATTATTCAGTAAGGATAAGTATATTCAATTGTTCAGAGATGAGGATAAAACAATCAATTATATATGGATTAGTAGTGAAATAAATGTTTTCATATTTATATTATGATATCAAAGGTATCTTTTTGAATGTGATTTTATAATTCACTAAAATGATACTGTTTTGATTATCTCTTTTTTAAAAAAAAAAAGTATCCCAATCCATTTTATTAGTTTCATGATCATTAAGTCTCTTTTCAACTTCCACTTACTAGCTTATCAGGAGAACTAAGTTTATAAGTAAAGTGTCAATATTAATGTTGCTGTAACTAGCTATGATTTCCTTTAACATCGTGTAGAAAACTTGTGCTAGCATTAATGTTAGATAAAGAATTTTGATATTAACACTTTTTAAAAAAAAAAAAATTATAATTTGAATAGTCCCCTGCCCCCTTTTCCATGATATTAAAAAATAATTTAAATTTTAATAAAATTTTTTGCAAATGAGTACTAATGGAGAAATCCAATAATTTTAAAGCTTTTCAATCTTTTGAATCTAATTCCAAAATGGAGATGTGATAAAATTTTAATAATAAAGCTACTTTTTTTGTGTGTTTTGCTCCATGCTTTCAGAAATCAGTTTTTTGTTGATTTGATATATTATAAATGTTAGTGATATTTAAATGGACATCATTAAGTATAAAATTGTATACCTGGCACATCTATATAATTTAAAAACAGAGAAAAATAAAAATATAATTTGAGACTTCTTACACTTTTAAAGGTATTCAAGTTATTCAATAGTGGCTTCAAAACTTGGTTTTTACTAAGCTTTATTATTATTATATGCTAAGTGATTTGTGTTTCTATATCAAGTTTTTAAAATTAAGCTACAGGTAAAAGAATTCTCATTCTACATATTTGATTCGTTCCAGGAAGTAGTGTAATAAATAAAGGTAATAGTATGAATACTGAACCCTACCGTTTGATAGCGCTCTTTTTCGCCCAATACATATCAATATACCGATTCATGGGCCATCGGTTTCTTTACAGAACATTACGGAAAAAAAATGTTTTTTCACTTTCTATACATAAAACTTGTATGGTTTTTTTTTTCTTTTGCATTTTTAATAAACAAATACTTTGTTTTTATATGGTGTAGGGGGAGGGGATTGGTTTGCTTTTAAATTATCGACTTTTTTTTTGATTTTGGATTATTGGTTTCTTTACATAATACTATGGTAAAAAAAATTTTTTTTACCCCTTTTTATACATAAAACTCATACATTTATTTTTTTTTGCCTTTTTAATAAACAAATATCACTTTGTTTTTAGATGGTAGAGGGGGATTGGTTTGCTTTTAAATTATCGCCTTTTTTTGGATTTTGAGCTTCTTTATTAAAGTCTTAAACAATTCAGTTTTAATTAATAAACCAACAGTTGGTTTTAGAGGGTAGAGGGGGAGTTGGTTTGAATTTTAATTCTCGTCTTTTAATATCTTTTGCCGATGTACTGGAAACTTCGCATATTAATTTTAAATGGGTTCGAATATAGAATACATATAAAGAGATAGATTAACAAAAGATAGGAATTATTGGAGGGGAGTTGATTTGCTTTTAAATTATCGACTTTTTTCCTTATTGACTTTTTATTGATTTTGAGATTTTTTTTTTTTGTTGGAAAGCCTTATTAATCAATTCATTTTTAATAAACCAACAGTTGGTTTTTAGAAGGTGGAGGGGGGTTGGTTTGATTTTTAATTATCGTCTTTCATTTTTTTATTACGAGGTGTTTTTTTTTTAAAAATATTTACGCTGCTGAAACCTTTACATGATGGCGAAAAGTTCTTCTTTTATTTTTTGTGTTTTTCAAAAAGCCTTAATTAAACAGTTTGTTTTTAAAAAACATTTTTTTGTTTTTTTTAGGGGAAACAGGGAGTTACGGTTTGTTTGATTTCAATAGATGAGCCTCAAAGTCTAAGTAACGGGATTTTGGAGCCGTCCAACCAACTTCACTTACACAAATCCCAGGTATGCTTGCAGAAGTGGTAACGGAATTTCCCAGATCCTGTAGTTGACTAAAACCATGCTCCTCCCGCAAACGCGTCTGGCAAGATGTCCTCTTTCTGGAAAAATGCAACCGCATCAACTTCTGTGGTCGGCAATTCATTCCCCTTCAATCAATTTTGAACACTTGCTGCCAATATATTACTGTTCTCGCACAGATTAACGCGTAAATGTGCATTTGTGCATGAACTCGGTAGAACTCTGCTGAAAACCTTAACCTTTTTAGGTTGTGTGCAGTTCAAAGTCATAGGGAAGCATGCGTGATGGCCTGACAATTCTTAATATGTAATACTAAATCCACTATGCTTTCTCAAAAATTTTCCCCAATGAATTTTTTGATAGTTTCGCAACCTTCAAATATGGCTGCCATCAAATCAGATCATAGTGAGAGTTGAATTGCGCTCACTTGAGGAATATTGTCGCAAGTCAATGGACGTACTATTTTGTTACATAATTAGGATACATTGCCCTTTAGGCGGCCTGTTATGGCTCTAAACACCACTGTTGTAGTGTTAGCCGTAAGTTAGACCGCTAAAACGATATATTGATGTGTGTTGTGTGAAAAACAATGCCATCAAGCGGTAGTATTCAGTATTCATACTATTACCTAAATAAATTCATAAAAAATAGATTAAAAATAATGTTAGTAATATTTGATTGGTATTGTAGTTAAATAAGTTACTTACTGCTTTTATATATTGTCATGTATATAATACATATCTTCATAAAAATAATAATTTTTGTATCATGTACATGTATTTATAATGTATATATTTATTATGCTTATATATATAGATATATTGTATTAAAAAGTTGAAAACAAAATGGATTTATATTTTGAAAATAAAAATTTAAGCCATTTACAATGTTGGTTGATGTGCTTTTGATAGATAAAATAAAAACAAAAATGAAAATAAGAAAAAATTGTGAAAGTTTTATTTTTATATATATATAAATTTTTAAAAACTAAACACCACATGATCACCATCTCTTATGCTAGCACATAACTGTTATTAAACAGGCAAAACTCTCCATACAGTAGTGCCATCCTGTGCCAAACAAAAGTAATCAATGGATGGCAGAAGGCTTGTGCATAAAATCCCCATCTAGTGCCTACTCATCCAATATCCCCAGACTAGTTTCTGGCTTGTTGCCTTCATTAATGAGGAGCCTTGGATTTGAGAACACTGCACCTAGATCTTAGGATCTAATGCAACACTACAGCAGCCACCTTTTATCTCAACTACAAAACTATGAGAATGAAATTGAAAACACAATAATATTTTTAATCTAAGCTCTATAGCTTATATAGCCATATGGAGATCTGAACTCAGTTCAGCACCCATACATTTTGGTGTCTTTGGCTCTTTAACAACCATAGCCACCACTATACTATTAGGCAGGATTGGTGTTAACCACTAAACATCACATGATCACCATCTCTTATGCTAGCCCATAACTCTCAGATCCAAGGCTCCTCACTGACAAAGGCCACAAGCCAGAAACTAATCTGAGATTTTATGCGTAAACCTTCTGGAATCCATTGATTACTCTGGTTGGCACTACTATATGGAAAGTTTTGCCTGTTTATAAATTTTTATTTAGTAGAATGTTTATTATTATTGCTAATTATATTATGAAAAAGTTTTCTATAATAAAAGTCATCTTCTGATATAATATTATGTAGACAGAAAATAATTATTACATTTTAAATTGCTTTGTGCATTTTTATTTTTTGTGTGACTTAGACATTTATAATTCTGCGAGTGTTTTTCGCATTGTCTATTTATTGAATTACAAAAGTCCAAATGTACATTGATTATATGGCACAAAGAATTAGGATTTTCTTAATGTATTTGTATATGTAAAATAATATGAAACAGTCTTCAACTATTCCATTGCAATGCATAGCTTTCTCCAATATTCATCCAAAGAGAAACAGCAAAGGAGAATGTGCTAACAGATTTGCTATCTGCCAAATAAAAGGCATTTTAGTATTTCTTCATGCTTGTTTTTTTATATGGAATCTGAAATTTTTTTTAAGTTTTATATCGTCTACATTTAAATAGTATAATAGTTAAAGTATCACTCTATCAAAATATGTCATAAATGTGAACAAATCTGTTTTGGGAAAAATCCTGACAGATCAAAGGAAATATGGCATTCTCTAATTTGCTGAACTATAAAATGAGTGCAAAGCTTCATAATGAAACAGTAAGATTCGAATTCAAATCTTAAGTTTCACCTTTTTTATCATCTCTTGCCCACCACTTTTATCCTACCTAAATTTAAACTTTTGGTATTGAATTGTGTGTGTAGCAGTATTAAATATATAAGCATCTGTCGAATTCGCCGTAAACGCACACAACACTTCGATAGCAGATTTAAACAGTAAATTAAAATATTTTGATATAATTTCAAATTTTTTTTTTTTTTTAAGTTATATAATGTTTATATAGCTTTATCTATTTTATTTTAAGTCATAAATTTTCATTCATTTATTTCTAATTTTCTAAAACCTTATTTTAAAATAATAACTTTGAAACTCGATTTTAATTTTAAAAGTGTAAAAATAAATTATAAATCCCCTGTGTATTTGAAATTTTGCAAGTCATGGTCGGTGAGAGATAATGGATTAATTAGAAAAAAATTTCCTAAAAGTTTTAATTGCTGCAAAATGTTAAAAGGTGTAAAAACAAATCTGAACAAGAGAAAATGTAGTTTTCTGATTTAATTAAAATGTTCAATTCTTGACTAATGCATTGATTCTCCTAGGGGCAAATAGATCGATCTGAAAATTGAAAAATAAAAATAAAACAGGGTCAGTATAAAAGGACAAAATTAATTTAATTAGTTGTGCTTTGCTTTATCTTGAGGCTGATGAATCCTGATTTGATTCATGTGCTTCTGGTCATGAGAAATTAATTTATCATAGAGGGGAAATTTTAAAATGTTAGAGTAGAAAGCGACGGAGCTATTCTCTTCTGGAAATGGTCAGTCAAATGCCCGAACCTCCACATGTACCCTTCAGAAGTTTAGTAATGGGAATCTGTTGTCAAGATAGACGGAAAGCTACCATCAATATCAAAATGAACACCATAACCTGAGTGCTAGGAAAGGGAAGCTGCTGTTATAAACTAAATGGACAATACGCAACTAATCTGAAATGTGAAAATTCATCTCCTTATAAAACAGGTACCTGTACCCAAGTCCTTTAGAGTACTCTAAATTTCTATTTCCAAGCTATAGCTAAACTTTATAAATTGTATATATAAAATATACTTATTAATTTAACTCCGTAAATCTCTTCTAATAATTTCGCTTACCTGACTCTTCTCTACTTTCTTGAGTATATATTTCTATTTTGCATTTTTTTACTTTAGTAATAACATGCCCATAAGATTTTCAACTGGACTCAGCCCATCTTTAAATGTAAATAATAATTAAAACGGTTGCCATATTGTGCGGCGATCGAATCATAGATCTCTTTTATGTACTTATGTTGGCTGTTCAGTTCGGAAATCATAATTTTCTAGGGAATAAATGATTACATGAAATAATGGATGTGTGTCCTGCAAGTAATATTATTGATATTTTACTCACGTTAAATTATTTTGTTCAAATTAGTTTTATATTAATCGATACTCATTCGTTGTTTCCCTTATTGTAAATGCGAGAGTCTACCACGAAGTAGGTGGCAGACATATTAATTCTTAAAATAACAATCCCAAACTTATAAACTCCCTTTTGAACTTGGTTTTGAATTTTAATAATAAAGCTAGTGTATTTCAACAAATCCACTAATTACATTTATTTGAGGGCAAAATAAGTTAATTTATTAAATGTTCGTATTGGGAGACTGAGTCGTAAATTTCAAATTTAATTTAAAAGTTAGTTCGATTTGATACTTACTTAAGACAGATATGTCACAGTTTAGAGATGCGATAAGCCATCTTCGAACCTTGGATATCCTGGATCAACAGTGAATACTGTATTCTCATCATCTTATATAAGCAGACATAAAAATGTTTCCATAGGAGTTGACACCTGTCATGCGGTCGGGGAGTAATTGCGGCACGGTCCCTTACACCCGATGATGCTAATGTGAGCACTTTACCTTTTGGGCCTATGGCAAACACCAGCCCATCATTTTAAATTTATCCACTGGCTCTGCAGTTTCAACATACTGCCACCTTTGCATCACATTTCTAAATGTACCACGTGTTTCTTCATAATTAATTTTAGTATTTCAAGTACGACTCCGTCTTTACATTATCCAGCATTAATTCACTCTCAGATCAATGTCTGCCCATAATTAATTCTTTCTGTAAGGTAAATCTATTATTTAGTTGAATAAATTTATATGTCCGCAACCTCAATTATTATTTTCTGATTTAAACTCTCGCATTACAAAAGATATTAAATTCTTGGAAGCATGATCTTATAAACACTTATCCCAAGCATTCAGGTAGCTAAATTATATTAATAAATTATTGTACCTCATTTTGTGAAAATACAGGGTATTGGGATAAAAAATACTGCTACTAGAATTTCATTATTATTAAATGTATTCATTAAAATAATTTCAAATCACACGTCTGCCGTCATGTGTTTATTTGTTCGACACACATTCAGAATAGTATCTCCTCGATTGTTTAAATATATATAAATGTCTAGATTTATTGTTATTAGATGTCTAACTCTAAAATAAAGTAAATGAGTCTCTTGTATCTCCCTGATCCCCGTGCCTAAAGAAATGTTTACTAATGTAGCATCAGATGCATTGTTTCGTAGTGTGTATTGTGGAACCGATAAACCATGGTCGAACTCAGTACTGCTGGTGATGTGATGTATTATGGCTTCTCCTTAAACGAAGTCAAGAATATCTCAGCAATTATGCCCAGATAAACCTGTAAGTTTGACAACAGCTATAAGATGTCCAGTATTACAAAGGAATTACAGTTATTACTTACATGTATATATTTGATGCATTGAAAGTAAAATATAGACTTGAAAAACAATATCATTATCTTATCAATTCAATGGATATAACTTTTTTATATAATAATGATGATATTTTGAATAGATGAGGGGAGTATTTTGTTTGTCATTTGAATAATGGATATATTCATCTTGATGATTATTTAAATTTGGATAAGATATGCTATTTGAAGTTAAAATAGGTTTTTATAATTTTAAAAATAGAAAAGCTATAACGTTACCGATATAGTTTTTTTAATAAATTTATGAATGCATGAAAATATATTATTGATTTTAAAGCTATATTTAGTATTCCAATTTATAAAAATAAAAGGGATAAAAATAAAAGGGATAGAAAAGCCTGCAGTAAATATCATGAAATATGTTTGTTATCTATTACAGGAAAGAATTTTTAAGGTTTTTATTAGAGATTTTTATGTTCTTAGTTAAGTGATTATTAGAGACTCACTGTGGTTTTAAAGAATCAAGAAGTATTATATAGATATAGTTTTTATTGTTGGCCAAATGCAAGAAAAATATCTTGAGATTATATGTGATTTATATAGTGCATTTGTCATTTTAGTTGAGATAATTGATTTAGAAAAGATTTTCTTTGGCATTTATTCATATTATACATTGTTATATAATAACTTTGCATACATAAGTCATTCTACTGGTGAAGTGTTATTATTTTTTCATCAGTTTTCTGTTTGGCTTAGTGCACTTTCGTTGTCAAGCCCCTATAATCATAGCTGCACTATTTCATTCAGTTTGTTACTTTTATAGTGTCTGTTTATTATTCTTAATATGTAAATGGAATAATTTACACATTCCACTAGTGTCATAATTGAATGTTATTAGCTCTTTTGTTTATGATATAGTTGTTATTTGCAATTTGTCACATTCTAAGCACCCTAGTTTGATGTTTTGTGAATCAAAGCCATGTTCATGTTTTTTTTCATGTTCTAAAAACACATGCACATATTCTGAGTTTTTTTGTGTGTATTTGTATAGGTACTTGTGCTTTGCGATTCTTGTGGTAATGTTGGTCTGCAATTCCCCATAATATATTGTAACAGTAGCCGGGTTCAAACCCTGTTACAAGGGAGTCACATAATATTCCCCAACTGCCTAGAGAAGCGTGAGGCCAATTTGGGCCTCGATATGCAAGTATGTATATAAAGAATCATATATATATGTCGAAGAGAGATAAAGTTCGAAAGTTTTTTTTTTATTTAAAAAGAGAGAGAGAGAGAGAGAGATGTATGTAGTTATAGTGGTTTGTTTTAGAATACATTCAGAAAAATATATTGGGAATGCAGTTATACGCAAATATATAAATTTTTTTTTTTTGTATTATTACTTATTTCAAATATATATTTTTCTTTGGTTTTATTGTACATAGTATTTTAATGAGAGTAACGAAAGAACTTTGATATATCTACCTTCAGGCAATTTTGTCTTTTGTCCCATTAACCACTGTAAATTCCAGGAAATCTTAAAGTAAATGTATAGTGGGAAAAAAAAGAAACCTACAGAAAAAATGTTAAAAGCATGACTCTGAGAAATAGAGATCTCAATGCTTATAAACTATTTTGGGAAATAAAAGAACTGGATTAATTGGAAAAAGAAAAAAGAATTGGGGTCAGAGAGTAAGAATGTTTTTTGGACAGAAGTGTTGTATTAATATTTTTCTCTTTTTGTTAAGTTTACTGGTGCAGCTATACTCGCATTATAAAAATGAAATATTAAAAGTCCTTTAATCAACCCTCTCGAGAAGAAAATGGATTTAACGATATCAACTTACATAATTGTAATGCTGGGGTAGAACAAATATGTGTAAGGCGATCACCCTAAGCTCCAAATATATATAACTGTTCCTGTCCAAGAACCCTAAGGACCCTACCGATATGCCGCTAAAATAATCCAGGAAGGAATGAATCTTGAACCATATACACTAAGAAAGCTTCCAATAAGCTGTTATTATTTTCTATATCCAAGCAATACCATAAAATGAATAGTCATGCTGGACTTTTGTCATTAACAGAAATTTTTTTATTCGTCGACAATAAAGGATATATAGATTTCGTTTGGATCATTAAAACAAGCTTACGTGGAAATAAACTTATCCCTAATAAAAATAAAATCCCAGGTACCCCAAGGTAAATATAACTAATTTTTATTGTCTTAAGTGAACTGAAAATTGCCTATCATTACTCTTTAAAATTTAGTCATTGTTTAAAGCTATATAATTTAATCTGTAACATATAAATGCATTCTTACACATGCTGTTTAATTATATGATCTTTTATATTTAATAAATTTCTTTTTTTTTTCTTTTTTATGTTATCATTTTATATATAAATTATATATTGTACCATTTATTTATATATACGGTACAAATTACTTTTTAATATTAGGTATTATAAAAAAGAGAAAGGAGAGCGAACACAATCTTTATTTTTTTTTGTAACATAATGTTTTAAAGAAAAAAAAAAATGTACAGTGAAAGTTTAATTTTTCTTTTTTTTTAGAAATAAGTTAACTAAAATAAATTCAATGTTGGAAAGTGCATATTGAATCATTGATTCAAATAGTGAAAGGAAATTTCAAAAGGTGAAAGATTGCTATCAGAAACAACTTTCTGATAGTAATTAAAAATGGCAGAAATTCTTAACGGAAAAACAGACTTTGTAATAAGAAAAGGAGGATAATGTAGAAGTTTATAAAGTAGAACAAAGAAAAAAAAGAACGTGCGCAGAGCTTCTAAAAAGAATCTAGGAGTATAAAAGGAGCCGACAGATTTGAAAAGGGGTCTTTTTTCTCTTATTGTTCCAATAGTGCTGAGCAATTTGAAGTGCCTCGTATTTTTTTAATAAAATGTGTCCACTTAGATACGAACTGAAATCGCTCGCCATGAGTGAGTAGAGCTCTAGCGTTTGCCGACACTTTCTCTCGAAAAAAGTCACCTAGATCGTCATCTGGCTACCTAAATTAGATCGGAGATTCGGAAATAAACCTAAAAGAAAAACAACTACTGCGGACTACCCACTAACTGAATTGTACGTCGGGAAGATCGATGACCTACTTAATGTCAACTTACCGGTAAGTAAATGGCCATAATTTTTTTTACATAAAGCTTTATGAATAGTGAGTTGAATGGAAATGTTATCCCATAAATTTTTCTTGGATCAGAAGATTTGCGAATTGAGAAATGAACCAAACTGTTACTACGGAAAATAAGACTAAATAATTATTACTCCAATATTTGAATCAAATTATTGAATTCATATGCACAATCTTTTCCAACATTATAATTTTGTCTTAATCATAAATAGTGAATGCTTGACGAGTTAGAATAAATCTTTATTATTAACTTCACTTTCATTGTACGTGTATAAAATTAATGCTATTCTATTTAAGTTTTACCTTTAGTTATTTAACTTAGATCGGTATACAAATTATTATTTTTTGATAGATTTAATTTCCGTAATTAAAAAAAAAATGGGGATATCTTCTTCTTAACGAGAATGTTAACTCAGATCGTATAATTATTACCTTATGGGCTACAATATGTTTGACGCAGTCTCAGTGGGTCTAACGACTCTGGCGCCCTCAAGTAGAAATTAAAAACTGGTTCTGCTCACGATTGTACTCGGTAATAGTTCTAGGCCGAAGTTGATCAGGAAAAATAGCTGTGTTGAGAATAGAAATACAACTTTCTTTTTTCTTTTGATACAGCTTGATCAACTCACGCTCAAATATAAATTTGAGGCGTATAGTGGCCTAGTAATACGAAAAACGTTACAATGGCTTGCCCAACTCGAGGCTTACGAAAAGAAAAAAAACCACGACCTGAGAAAATTTAAAAACGGCATAAAATTGAGAATTTAATGTCCGTAGCCGGAAAATAAATATGACCACAAATTGTGCGCAAATCTAAAAAGTTATTGCTTATGATTACAAAAGTTTTTTTTTAGAGTAGGATTTTAAAGAAGGCTATATTGAAAGAAAATAATAGCGTATAAATTATTAAATAATAAATAAAAACCGATCAAAGGTAAGAAGTGACGATAAAGGTAGAAGGGGACGGGAGATTATAGGGTGATAAAAGAGAGGGGTGTCGGTGAACGAATTTATTAGCAAAACAAAATAAAATATTGTATTTATATCGTAACAATTGATAGCGTTAAGATTTTGTTTATGGTAGCAAAAATAAGCAACACGGCCATATATGAAATTGAGAAGTAATAAAAATATACAAAATATGGCAGAAAGTGCGGAAGAATTAAAAGAGGGCATGGAACCCTTAATAAAAAAAAAACTATTATACGAATGCATGACAGAATTCAAAGAAGAAATAAAAAAAGAAATGGCAAAGATGGTCAGAGAATTAAAAGAAGAAATAAAAGAACCAGTAAAAAAAAAAAGGAAAAAGAAAAGAAATAAAGTGATCAGTAGAACAACAGAAGAAAAGAGGATAGATAATCTTATTTGTGAGTGGGATGGCGAATCGATTAAGTACACATCTCAAGAATGCCCAAAGGTTGTTTTGCAAATAAATGATGTCAAAGTAGAGACATTGTGGGATTCTGGCAGCCAGATATCGGTAATGTCAGAAACAACGTATGAGCGCATGCGGAGCCAACCCATAGAGATACCAACTCTACCAGTGAAAAGCGCGCTAATAACATTAGCAAATAACAAAAAGGCACAATTGGGCTCAAAACAGGTTTGGGTGCAAATTAAAATAGGGGATGAAAGTATGCCCCACACGCTATTCTAAAAGGGTTGGTACATGAAGCCATATTGGGGTCAGATTTTATGCACAAAACTGGGTGTGTGATCAATTATAAAGATGAAAAGATTATCTGTGATGGGGAAGAAGTGGAGTTTGGGTCGCGGATGAGAATGAACCAGCAAAACGTATGTAATATGGAGGTTGAGATGGAACAGCCTTCAATAGAGGCACGGATTGATGAAGTAATAAAGGGAGTGAAGGAAGGATGGAAAGAGGACCTAAAAGAAGTCTTAAATGAATATAAATCGAATTTTTCAGATAAACCTGGGGTTATTAAAGGGTATGAGCACAGGATCAAGATCGCTGATGGTACACCATACCAGGCAAGATCATACCCAGTGCCACACCACTATAGAGCTGAGGTAGAGAGAGAATTAGCTGAAATGGGGGAGTGGGATATTATCACTAAGGGTTCGTCAGCATACAATAACCCATTGGTGGTTGTAAAAAAAAAAGATGGAACCATACGACTGTGTTTGGATGCCAGGCAATTGAACAAGATTACATGGCCAGATCAAAATGTTCCACCTCCAATTAATGAGTTGGTAAATAAATTTCGGGGAAAAAAGATATTTTCCACATTAGATCTGACTGCCAGCTATTGGCAGATCAGGTTACACCCTGCTGACCGGAAGTACACAGCATTTCGATATAATGGTATATCGTACCAATTTAACAGAATGCCTTTTGGTCTCAAGAATGGTGGAGCAGGCCTGCTAAAATGTCTCGATCGTGTGCTGTGCCCGGAAATCAAAAAGTTAATCACTGTTTACATGGATGATGTGATTATTGCATCCAATAATGCCCAGGAACACTTACAACACCTCAAGTTGTTTCTACAAGAGTGCAATATGAAGGATATTCGCATTAATTTGCAAAAAAGCTGTTTAGCAGCGGAAGAAGTGAATTTCTTAGGGCACTTAATTAATGCCAATGGAATTAGACCCCACCCGGACAAAATCCAGGCAATACGAGATTTCCCAGCCCCTCGAACACCAAAACAGGTGAGATCGTTTTTGGGGATGTGTAATTTCTACAATAAATTTTACAAAAACTTTGCTTCAGACATGGAGCCTCTGCTGCAATTATTACGTAAGGGAACGTCATGGAAATGGACGGAAGAGCATGAGACCAATTTTAGGGTTATTAAAGAGAAATTCCTTAGTCAAGTGATGTTGGTTTACCCTGACTTAAGGAAACCGTTTATTGTTCAGGTAGATAGTAGTGGGTATGGGTTAGGTGCTGCTCTTATGCAAGAGCAAGAGGATGGTACCTGGGGTGTAATTTATTTTGTCAGCAGACCACTGAGAGGTGCAGAGATTAATTACTGTGTAACAGAGAAAGAGGCCTTGGCTGTGGTGTGGGCATTTCAGAAGTTCCGCCAATTCTTGATAGGATCGGAAACCATTGTTAGGACAGATCATAAGAGCCTAGAGTTCTTAAATCACAGTTATTTAACAAATAGTAGGCTAATCCGATGGAGCCTTTTTCTCCAGGAGTTCAATTATTCCATCCAGTATTGTAAGGGCACTGAAAATGTGGTAGCCGACACATTGAGCCGGAATATTGTTCCTGATACCCAGGACCATTTGCAGATGGAAGATATCTGTTTGGCAAGTGTAGAATTAGAAACAGACGCTGTAGTAGAAGAAGGATTGAGACACTTAGGAAAGGTACAACGGCAAAGCCCGACCTACAAGAAAATTATTGATCAACTAGAAGACAAAGATGAAGCGGGAGAGACAGCAGATGCTAACACTGATGAGAGATACCGCCTGAAAGAAGGGATACTATGGTATATCATCGACCCTCGAAGGGATCAATGGAAAATGATCATACCAGAAAGTTTACAGGAAGGACTTATTGACTACACACATCATTTGTATGGGCACTATGGTGTAAATAAAGTGGAAGCCTTATTGAGGACATGGTTCCACTGGCCGAATATGAGAGCACAGGTCACCAGGATAGTAAGCTCATGTGAAACGTGTCAGAAGACAAAACCAGCAAACAAGTCGTATCAAGGTCCATTGAATTCTATCATCCCTAAAGAACCCAATGACCTGGTGGCTATTGATTTCTATGGACCATTGCCAGCTTTCGGGAAAATGAAATATCTACTAGTAGTATATGACCTTTTTTCAAAATGGGTGTCAGCATATCCGGTGACCCAAGCCAATACCAAGAATGCCATACGAGCCCTTGAGGTACGATATTTTAAAAGGGTAGGCAAACCAAAAGCTATTTTGTCGGACCACGGTACGCCGTTCACATCTTATGATTGGCAACAGTGGATAGAGAGGATGGAGGTAAAACACATATTGTCATCCATACGAAATCCGCAATCAAACCCTTGTGAGCGGGTGATGAGAGAGTTAGGACGCCTCTTCAGGGTATATACTGCATCCAACCATAGAGGATGGGTGAAACAACTCCCAAGGGTGTTAAATTTCATAAATTGGTCTCATAATGAATCTACCGGATTTGCACCTGTAAGACTTCACTTCGGACAAGCAATACCTAGATTGTACCAATCCAAGTTACCCGCTGGTCCAGAAAACATTGATAAAGGGAGAGATCATGAAGAAGCAAGAAAAAAATTGGAACACTGTGCCAAGCTCCGAACCCAGCGGAAAGGAGGCCTGACTGATAAGTTTAAAACAGGGGATACAGTATGGGTAAAAACGAACCCTGTGAGTCAAACTGGGAAGCATATTTTTAAAAAGTTCCAAAATTTGTATGAGGGACCTTACCAAATCAGCCGACAGGATGGTCCAAATGCTTTCACTTTAAAGAATGGTGAAGGAGAAAGGGGTACCTATAACGCTAGGTCACTGAAACCATATAAGACTAGGACGTGGGTTAGAAGTACTCCATAAAGACTTATTAAGAATAAAATTAGTTCAAACCCATATTTTATTCTCATTCCCCTGCCCCGGTGGTATTGTACCATTTATTTATATATACGGTACAAATTACTTTTTAATATTAGGTATTATAAAAAAGAGAAAGGAGAGCGAACACGATCTTTATTTTTTTTTGTAACATAATGTTTTAAAGAAAAAAAAAACGTACAGTGAAAGTTTAATTTTTCTTTTTTTTTAGAAATAAGTTAACTAAAATAAATTCAATGTTGGAAAGTGCATATTGAATCATTGATTCAAATAGTGAAAGGAAATTTCAAAAGGTGAAAGATTGCTATCAGAAACAACTTTCTGATAGTAATTAAAAATGGCAGAAATTCTTAACGGAAAAACAGACTTTGTAATAAGAAAAGGAGAATAATGTAGAAGTTTATAAAGTAGAACAAAGAAAAAAAAAGAACGTGCGCAGAGCTTCTAAAAAGAATCTAGGAGTATAAAAGGAGCCGACAGATTTGAAAAGGGGTCTTTTTTCTCTTATTGTTCCAATAGTGCTGAGCAATTTGAAGTGCCTCGTATTTTTTTAATAAAATGTGTCCACTTAGATACGAACTGAAATCGCTCGCCATGAGTGAGTAGAGCTCTATCGTTTGCCGACACTTTCTCTCGAAAAGTCACCTAGATCATCATCTGGCTACCTAAATTAGATCGGAGATTCGGAAATAAACCTAAAAGAAAAACAACTACTGCGGACTACCCACTAACTGAATTGTACGTCGGGAAGATCGATGACCTACTTAATGTCAACTTACCGGTAAGTAAATGGCCATAATTTTTTTTACATAAAGCTTTATGAATAGTGAGTTGAATGGAAATGTTATCCCATAAATTTTTCTTGGATCAGAAGATTTGCGAACTGAGAAATGAACCAAACTGTTACTACGGAAAATAAGACTAAATAATTATTACTCCAATATTTGAATCAAATTATTGAATTCATATGCACAATCTTTTCCAACATTATAATTTTGTCTTAATCATAAATATTGAATGCTTGACGAGTTAGAATAAATCTTTATTATTAACTTCACTTTCATTGTACGTGTATAAAATTAATGCTATTCTATTTAAGTTTTACCTTTAGTTATTTAACTTAGATCGGTATACAAATTATTTTTTTTTGATAGATTTAATTTCCGTAATTAAAAAAAAATGGGGATATCTTCTTCTTAACGAGAATGTTAACTCAGATCGTATAATTATTACCTTACGGGCTACAATATGTTTGACGCAGTCTCAGTGGGTCTAACGACTCTGGCGCCCTCAAGTAGAAATTAAAAACTGGTTCTGCTCACGATTGTACTCGGTAATAGTTCTAGGCCGAAGTTGATCAGGAAAAATAGCTGTGTTGAGAATAGAAATACAACTTTCTTTTTTCTTTTGATACAGCTTGATCAACTCACGCTCAAATATAAATTTGAGGCGTATAGTGGCCTAGTAATACGAAAAACGTTACAATATATATATATATTTTTCTCTTTTCTCAATATTTAATTAGACGGAATAGTAATAAAATTGTATACTTACTTTAAAGCAAATTATTTGTCTATCATTAATGAACATATTTATCACTTATATTGGCCTAATTCCCTTCATGACAATATATATCTCAAAATGAGTTGATTATGCTTTTCCGAGTAAGCAATTATATTAACGTGCATTTAAACTCCAAACCATAAATTTGAGAAGGTAATAGATTGCGTATTGAGGTAATAAATGTTTAGAAATAGTGAGTTCAAAGTAGCTAATTTTAAATGGTATGCGATCTAATTTGGGAAGCATAGAAATCAGGGAAAAATCATTCCAAATACGCAAAGTTATCCATTTACCTCCATTCAACCTGATAGGTATTGTTACCTCCCAGCCCTGGAATTTGATCTAGCTAGAATGCCAGGCTTTTAATTAGCGATAGTTCTAAGATTATTTAGATAGGAAAAGTATAATTCTTATGGTGTTAGTAAGATTGACGCTTGAGGTCAGTTATTAACTGAAGCTGATAAATATGTTTTTTCCGAAGAAATTGTTGTTCATCTTTTTAATGAGATAATGGCCACTAGGCAATTTTTTTTTTTTGTTAACTTATATCCTTATATAGGATTTGTAAATTTTATTTCTTAAGATTTCATTAAGAAAGTGGATTCATATTCGAACCCAAAACGGTAGATAGTATTCAAATTCTATCTGCAGATGGTATGGTGACTAGACAGCCATAGCTTACATGGTCAACAGATCCAATTTTTTTTAGATATTTATACAAGCAGCAAAATTGATACCAGTGTCGCCTGTTAAAATATGGATATGCATTCTTGGCTGTTGTACTGAACTTCATAGACTATTTGGGAATTTTTTCTTTTTATAGTTTGTCTTTGGTATTGTTGATCAGTCTGTTGAGACTGACTGGTGTTCAGAATTGACATATCTTTGTTGGCAAATATTTTGTATTTTGTCTACCATATTTGATATGTAAGACATTGTAATCCATAGTTTATTATTGTTTTGTTGAAATGAGAAAAAAAACATTATTTTTGATGTTGAAAAATCCAAGTCATGTGAAATGAAAAACAGTATTCCAATTTTTATATTAGATTTCACAAAGTAGGCATTGATATAGATTTAATGGTGGAATTTTTAATTTAAACAGTTTGAAGCTAATATGAGAACCCTATTCTCATGGCTTTAAATTTATAGTATACTGTTGATTGTATTATTCTTGTCATTTCAAATTATGACTTCCAAAAAGTTTTCAATGATTTGAATAGAATGTAAAAAAATTGTACTTTAGTAATTAATATTTTTAAAAAAGCTCAGGTACTTCATCAGTTAGTGACAAAAAAAAAAATCTTCCACAACTCTTATCTTGATTAGCTATCAGCATAAAAATAAGAAACAATGTAAATTTTTTAATAAATGTTTAGTTAGTGTTACTGAGATGCAAAAAGACTTCAATGTTTTCACTTCATTACTGTATTTTATTGTAATAATATATATATAACTACTTCAAATAATTAATTGTTTTATGGGATAGTTATTCTCCCTATTTTATTGTATACAAATGAAAAATGCACTGGAAAAATATTTTGAAAAGATGATGATGAGGCCATAAGACCAGTTACTATATTTTTAAATTTTCTTGATGTGACAAAATCTTCTGTCATAAAGACATATTTTTATTGGATTGAATATGGTTAAATGAATAAAAAATAGACTGCCTAAAGTCTTTTATAATGAAAGTTAGTAAGATTTTTGTAATAGAGGGAAACCTCATTTCTCATACAAAAAATATATCAAAAACACTATTAAGAAGTACAATAATAATGATGGCATAAGATAGAATACAATGGAGAGCAATTGATTATTTTAGAAATAAGATTTGCTGCCAAAGTTAAAAAACAGCATTGTAAGATTTCATGAAAGCAAACTAAAGGATAATCATGTGATACATGTGAATATTTTTGTATTTCATGGATTGATTTGTATAGTCATTACAAAATGTAATGTGTAGTTTTTTTTTTGAGATCTTTTTATTTCTTGAGTTAGATTTACCATATTCATATATAAATGACTGCTAATGAAAGACAATATAGAAAATTTGCTTTTTGTTTTATACAGTTTTTATAAAAAAGAAAGTTAATTATTTTTAATACTTTACTTTCTTGAATAATTTTATTTAAGTGAACGTTAAAAATTACTTTTTTAACCAGATCAAAATTATCTTTTCTCTTAGATTGATAACATTCTCTTTTAAAAAATCAAAACTAAACTAATGGGGTCATTTAATGTGATAATTGTTTACATTATATATGTAAATTGTATATATTATTCTATTTAATAATTTTATGCCTGTGATTCTAAAAACGTTGTCTTTAAACTCAGGTTTGCAATATGAATGAGTTAATTCCCCATTCAAATGCAGCAAATAGCTTTTTCCTGCAATACAACAAAAACTTCATGTCTTTTTAGGCAGTTATATCTAAAGTGTTTAAATTATTTGTATTTGATTATGATTACTATGAAGAACATTCTTATAAAAACTCTGTATAATATTTTGACTGTTATGATTTAGATTTATCAAGTATTATTATCACTACTCAGATATAATTGTATATGTGTATGGGATGTGCTTGCATAATTAGTTTAAAAAAATTTAAGCAAAAAGTAAACACATGCAAGAAAATGGTAATCAATTATCAAAATTTAATAAAGTAACTGAGCTGATGGGTTACATACTAACTTATTGAGCTGAAGATCCTAGTTCAATTTCAGTCAAAACACAGATATTTACAAACTGTTAGTTCTTAGACCATTAAATTATTTTTTACATTGACAGGAAATTTTTTAAGATTTGTTGATTCATAAATCTATTTAAAAAATGGCAGAAATTATAAAAATTATTAAGTCTTGTCAATATCATGTGATGTTTTATATTTATAAAAATATTTTTCGTAAATAAATATTTGAAATTATGTTTATATAAAATAAAGTATCTTTTTTTTTTTAAAACATTATTATCAGGAAGAGCAGGTAAATTCCAATAATGAATAAGTTTATTATTTCTGATTTTATCTGAGTGTTTTTAATTTTTAAATGTTAATGCAGAGATTGATAACATTTTAAAGCAATTATAATAGTAATTATTTCACATTAATATATGCACTGGTAAAATTCTCTATCCAAAACATTTTTTTGTAGTCTACTCATAATCTAAAGTTAGATACAGTGAAGTAAACTTATTTAAATATACTTTTTAAAAAAAAAAAAAACCATGGTAATTTTTCAATGCTGAAACACTTGTGATTATAATTTTAAACTAGAATTCAACAAAAAATATTTTTCAATTTTCTGCATATCAGAATCCAATCTGAGATTGGTATATTTTGCTCGTAACAAAAGTTATTCCAGGAGATATTGCACATTTAATCATGACATTAAAATATAAAAAGTGTTGAATTCCTATACAAAATTAGAACAAGGCAGCACTAATACAGTTACAACAAAGCAGTCAAAATTTGATAACATAAATTCTGCTTGTTCTTAGAGTTGAGATTAATAAATAAATTCATCATCATCAACCTTATTAATCCACTACAGAATGAAGTCTCTTCAAGTTTAATTCATCTTCTCTGATCTCTAGCTTTTTTCCATATCACTCCTACACACTTTCTTATTTCATCCATCCATCTCATGTGTGATTTCTTTTTGGATCTTTTACAATCTTTTGCAATCCAGTTTAATATTTTAATTGTTCATCTATTATCATCTCTACTAGCAATATGTCCAGCCCAACTCCACTTTAGTCTTTTAATTCTTTCAATGATGTCTGTAATATCTGTTTGTTTTCTTACCCATGTATTATGTTCTCAATCTTTTCTTGTTATTCCTAACACGCATCTCTCCATACTTTTTTGAGTGGTCTCTGAAGTCTTTGTATTGCTCTTCTATTAAGTGTCCAAGTCTCAGATCCAGAAGTAAGAACTGTAAAACACATTTATTAAAGACCTTTTCAAACACGTAGGCATATTTCCTTTTAATATTAAATTAATTCTACCAAAAGTGCTCCAAGCAAGTTTAATTCTATAATTAATTTCATTCATTATGTTTCCATCTGTAGTAATAATCTGACCAAAGTATTTGTAGTTGTTAACTTCTTCTAACTCATCATTATCAATCTTTATTTTCATGTTTTGAGAAAATCCATTGAACATTACTATAGTCTTTTTAACAATTACCTTTAATCCTACTTATGTACTTTCATCCGATAATTCTTGCAACATTTCGTGAAGCTCTGAAGCATTATTTGCAAAAAACAACTACATCATCTACAAAATCTAAATTACTTCAATGATCTCCATTTACTTTTATTCCTTTAGATTCCCATTTCAATCCACAAAATACTTTTTGCAGCACTGCCGTAAAAAGTGTTGGAGATATGGAGTCATCCTGTCTTACATTCTTCTCAATGTTAATCTTTCTAGTATCATTGTGTAATTTAATTTTTGCTGTTGCATTTTTATAAATATTCTTCAGAATATGACAATATCCTGGGTATATACCTTGGAATATTATAAATATACTTAAGTAAAAGGATAATAATTAAAATATATATATATAAATAAATAATCTAATATACTATAGACCAATTGGTTACTTACCTATAGTAGTTTTATCATTGTGATAGAATTGGATACCCATCTATTTTGAGAATTATCAGGGATTTTTTTTGGCAATAGTTTCTATTTATTTAAAGAAATATCTACACAAGAAGATGTGAAAGTAAATATCAAATATCTAGCAGTCATTATCTAAATTCCATTTCAGTTAAGATTGGAATAACTGCTATTTATCAAAAAATGTAGTTGCATATTTATTTGTTATATATAATTTGTATTACATGTAAATTTTATGCAATTTTATTTGGGAACTTCATCTTTTTAAATGGGGGAGGGGGTAGAAAGTTGTTCTGTGTGTGTTAAAATTCTAATCTTTTTTATTTTTAGTTAAAATATTTTTTAGATAAATTTTTTTATAAGAAAAAGTTTCCACTTGGATAAAAATAAAAATTGCTGTTACAGTTACTAAAAATAATAAATTCATGAATCTTACAGGCTGCTTTTTGCTTCCCACAATATTAAGAGAAACTTTTTTGCCATGAATATATTATATCAAAAAAAAAAAAAAAAATTAAAAATCATAATCTAAGAAGTTAAGATTCATAAATAGGATAAAATAAAGATTGTTTACTTTTTTATATGCTTTTGAAATTTTTTTGTTTTTATTTTTTTAAAAAAAAATCAATTATTCTATAGAAATTGCATAGAAAAAAATATTGGAATTTATTATAATTTGAATTTCGAAACATAATTTTTGCATTACTACATTTGTCTTTTAATAAGTATGCTTGGCAATAGAAACAACTTTTATTTTTAGAATTAAAAAGCTTTGATCCCCTATCCCTCCAGTTCAAATTTATTAATAAATTTAAACCATAAATATATTATAGTAAAATTGAGGAGCAGGGATAAATTGCACTAATAATGTGGCAAGCAATGTCGAACTATTAATAATAATGATTAAATATTATTGTTTGAATATATTTACCCAATTAGTTGCTGAAGATGCCTTTGAACAGAGAACTTAATATGGATACATATATACTGTTCAAAGAAAAAATGAATGGAAAAATATATTTGGATAATGTAATGAAAGAAAAATACTGCAAAATAAAAATAAATAATCATGATGAGATTGAATCATGATGTAAGTCCACAAACCCAAAAGTGAACTGACAAGTTATATACACACATGTACACACAAATAAAACTTTTTAATTAATTTACAGCATTTTAATAATTAATGTATATTTTTATTTTCCCATAGTATAGTAATAATAATTATTATTTTATTAGTGGATTACTAAAGAAAATATTTTAATATTGATTATTTAATTTAAAATAATGTTTCTAATTATGAATTTTGTAGAATGAATTTATGAAAGAACATGAACATTTAATGGATGAAGTTATTCAAGAGCAACAAAAAGAAATTATATTATTGAAAGAACAGCATTGTGAAGAACTAAAACTGCTAGAAGAAAGACTAACTACTTTTCATTTAACTGAGCTTAAGCAACTACAGGATTCCTATGAAACAGAAATAGACAAAATTAAAAAGTATCATGATGAAAATGTAAAATCAAATCAAGAATTATGGGAAAAAGAGAAAATGGATGAAATTGCACATATTAAATTTGCTAGCAAAGAAGCAGCTACAAATTTTGATAAAGAAATAACAACCATAAAATCACACCATTTTGAAGAAATCGAAATATTAAAAAGGCAAATAAAAGAGGAATTGGTAGTTGAACATATGCAGAAATTTGAAGACATTACTACTGAATTAGAATGTAATCATAAACAAGAATTAGAAGAATTAAAAAGCAATTTAAACAAGGAATATATAGAATCATTAGAGCAGTTGCAACATGATTTAACAAAGAAAGAGGAAGAATATCAATATATGATTCAGGTATTAATCAACACTTATAGTTTTTGTTATATTCTTTTTTATATTATAAATATTTATTTCTAAAAATAGAAATATATTTTATTTTTTTTAAATTACATATATATTATGATTGACTTAATAATATATAAAACTTTTGTTATATATATTGAATCTGCATGTATAAATACTTGGGAATATTAATAATAATAAAAATCCATTTTGTATGTGCCATTGATAAGATACAAAATATATAAGTACCCTTTTTATGACAGTTTTAATCAGAAACAAACAAACTAAAATTAAATTTAAAATAGGGTTTAGACGTTGTTGGACAATTATATAATTAAAACAACTCCTCCATTGTATATTTTTTAATGTCCAGAATAACTTTTTTTTTTGCCATCAGTATACCTTGTCTCATGGAGTTCTATAATATTAGTTCTCATCTGTCTAGCTTGTTTATTGTTGTAATATTCTATGTACATATTCCTTCAATATTTTGTATTTCTCGTGTTATAACTCCATTGATATAGTCACTCCTAAGAACTTAATTATTTGCTGAAATAGTTTTTCCTAAGAACTCAATTATTTGCTGAAATAGTTTTTCATTTTTTTTTTCCCTATTACTTGAATTCTAGGTCCACTTGTACAACAAAAACTTAATACCATTTTTAAAATAGATGTACAACATCAAATAGTATAATACATTTGAATAATAAAAAACTTCTTTTTAAAATGCTAGTTATATGTTAATGCAATGTCTTCTAATATCAAAGTAATTCATTTTCATCTGTTGTTCAAGATCTTATTTGGATAGTAAACTAGATAATGGTAATTATTAAAGTAAATATTAAATCAGGGATGTCCATGCAATGACATGCAAATCAGCTGATATTTTAATCCATATAAGATCTTGGACTACATATGGAAGTGGCTTCATTTTTTGTCTGTAATGTAGATTACGTTGATATTAGAGAGCATTGCTTTACTGTATAGTTAATGCTTTAAGAGGAATTTTATCACTCCAGATTATTATATAATATTGTTCAAGATTATTAAAATTAATTAACTTTAACTCAGCATTGTAAATTTAAAATGCACGGTGGTTTTAATGAGACTACATGGATATTCCTACCGATTTGACATTCTTTACTCTTTTTTATTTAAGATCTTGATCTACAAACAAAAATGGATTTGTTATTTTTCATGTAGAATCTATGAATTATTGTTTATAATATATAGATAATATTAAAACTAGCTACACTGAAAATATTTGGAATAAGTAAAAAATGAATTTTAGTACTCTATTATAAGTTTAATGCTAATCTCATATACTATTATAAGTTACAATCTTGTCTTATAGGGTATGCTATTTTGAAATAGTTGACTGATGTTTTCATTAGTCAGAATTTCTTATATAGATTTATGCAATGTATTATATTTTTAAAGTTTGAATATATTATCAAACAGTTGCAATTTATTCGTGTTCAAACTTATCGTGTTATATTAAACAAACATTATGCAAAGTAAAGTTAATAATAATCTAGATTTTAAACATTATATAAATTGCTAGTCACCATAAATGACAAATTGAATATTAAAGATTAAATCTGTACTAAGAAGAACATTAAAATTTATTCCTTATTTATTACAAATATATAAGTAAATATAAGATAATCAAATAGGTATATATTGATAAATTGTCTTTTTTTTTCATTATAAGCTCTTTTTTTGTTTTGTATTTTAAAAGGCATTAAAAGAAGATCATGAAAAAGAAATTGAGACATTGAAAAAGCAATTAACAGAAAGAATAGCTTCAGAGATGGAAAAAAGTTGTGCAGAGTTGAAAAAATCTCATATAGAAGAAATTCAATCAATTCTTTCAAAAAATGATATTATGAAATCTGAATTAAATGAAGCACATCATAAGGATATCAAAGAATTGCAAAAGAAATGGGATAGTAAACATCAAACAGAACTTCAGAATATTTATTTAAATCATAAAGAAAAAATTGAAAAATTGATGAAAAATCACAGGTAAATAATACATCTTTATGATTATTAATATTGGCATCTGTTTTTAAATAATTATAATTATACTTTTATAAGATTGTATAGTTTATTCATGTATAATAAACTTTTTAGTGGGAGTATCCTGATCTATCCAAAATTATGGGGTTTAGATAATCAGTGATCAATCTTTTTTTTTTAACTCCTTCTAATTCAGCATTTTTTTTTTACCAATCTTTGTCTTTCTATATTGTAATACTATAGATAGTGACCAACTCTAGCCATGTCAGATATTACAAGCTTATTAAAACATTTAGAATGGAGAAACCAACAAAACACCTCATGATCATCATTTCTGATGCATTGGATGGTACTACTGTCTGGAGAGTTTGCTACTGCTAATTATAATGGAGAAATGAGAAGAATTATTTTTTTTTATCTTTTTTTGTATAATAACAGTTATTAACTTTTTTAAAAATTTTTCTTTTTTAATAAATGATAATATGAAAATTCAAAATATTTTTTGAATAATAGGAATGTGAATATTTATAGGGTATTAAAGTTAATTGTAAAAAAGAGAGAAAAAGTATAAAAAAATAATGAAATAAATAATTATTTTCTTCTCTTCAATAATTTCATTTATCTATTAGTTGCAATTTTTAAAAAAAGTAATAACAGAGATAAATAAATAAAAATTTTAGGTAAAGGTTATCAGTTTTTAAAAGGAAAAGATAAGATATTAATATTTTGGTAAAGAGTGCTGTTTTCAGTGAACTGTATAAGCAATTTTATCTATATTTTTTGCAATCTAATTATTTTCTACTTTTTTATATAATTATTATATTTTTTTTTTGTAAGTAATGATTATAATGAAAAACCAAATTTATTTCATTGTAATAACTGATGCTTGAACAGTAGCTCATAAATCTGTCTGTTTTGTATGTATCTGTATCGTAATTATATATCATGTCATCTAAACATAAACAATTATATTTTACTTTTTGCAATCTTCTACTTGTTTATATAATCATAATTTTTTTTAAGAAATGATTATAATGAAAAATCAAATTTGTTATAACTGTTATTGGAGGGTGTATTTCATATCTATCTGTTTTATGTCTATCTGTATCTTATATATATATATATATTACTGTTATCTATACATATACAATTATATTTCATTTTTTACAATCTGTGAGTATTTTTTTTAGTTTTTTATATAAATATTATAATTTTTTGTAATATATTCTTATAACCATAAGAAAATAGAGCCATCTTTCCCTAAGGACAAATGAAATATAGGACAGATAATAAGTAACATCAGTATTGTATCTATTCTTATTAATATTTTATATTGCACTAAATTGGAACAAAATTTTCTTGTTTAGTTATCACAATGTGTAGAAATGTGAGATACACACACCCTAAAAAAACTTTAAATTTTCATCCTGTCACTTTTATATTATATATATATATTGCAATTATTTTTAAATTAATTTTATTTTTTGATAAATTACATTTCATTAAAGTTCTCATTGCATAATATCTGATAAACAATACCTAGGGTCAAATATTGTTTTCCATTAGAAAGAAACATATTTCCAGCAAATACCACCTGCATGAAAGGACAAAATCTGGGTCAGCTAGCAAAAATAAGTCACCAGCAAATAGATAAGTCAGGGTTTTATAATGAAGATTTATCTCATTAAGTTATATATCATTTTTTCACAATTTTATGAAGAATGCAAAGAAATTGTCTATAAAAGTGTGATTTTAACATTTAAAGCTCAAAATTTAAATTATATGAATGGATGTAAAAATAAGTAGTTTCAAAAAAATTTTAAATATTTTTTTACTATTTTTTTTAAGGTAATAATTATATTTTTTTCAATTTTATTACCTTCATATTTTCTCACTCTAACACAATATATAATTTATAATAGTAATAATAACAAGTTAGATGTCACATGACTTATATATAGCTTGCATTTACAAATATGTAAAATTAAGAGCGTGCTAATAGCTCTAAACAAGCTTCTTTTTTTATTTTATTTATGATAAATGCTACTACAAGAGAAGGCATTTAAATCATTTTTATCTTGGATTGTCCCCATCCCCAGACCGGTTTCGACCTATGGGTCTCTTCAGTGAGGAGTTGGGACATTAGATCCAAAAAACCAACTCAAGCAAAGCATTTATCTAAAAAATAATTGTTAGAAGAAAATCTGAAACTTTTAGACATCTACATGTCTTTAAAGTCAGCTCTCCAACTGAAAAAATCATATGGGCCTGAACTTAATTCAGATACTCCATATATTAGTAGGCTTAGCTCTTTAATTTAGCTAAAGCCACAACAGCAAAATAATAATAGTAATAATAACAAGTCAGATGTCACATGACTTATATATAGCTTGCATTTACAAATATGTAAAATTAGCACGCTCTTAATTTTACATATTTGTAAATGCAAGCTATATATAAGTCATGTGACATCTGACTTGTTATTATTACTATTATTATTTTGCTGTTGTGGCTTTAGCTAAATTAAAGAGCTAAGCCTACTAATATATGGAGTATCTGAATTAAGTTCAGGCCCATATGATTTTTTCAGTTGGAGAGCTGACTTTAAAGACATGTAGATGTCTAAAAGTTTCAGATTTTCTTCTAACAATTATTTTTTAGATAAATGCTTTGCTTGAGTTGGTTTTTTGGATCTAATGTCCCAACTCCTCACTGAAGAGACCCATAGGTCGAAACCGGTCTGGGGACAATCCAAGATAAAAATGATTTAAATGCCTTCTCTTGTAGTAGCATTTATCATAAATAAAATAAAAAAAGAAGCTTGTTTAGAGCTATTAGCACGCTCTTAATTTTACATATTTGTAAATGCAAGCTATATATAAGTCATGTGACATCTGACTTGTTATTATTACTATTATTATTTTGCTGTTGTGGCTTTAGCTAAATTAAAGAGCTAAGCCTACTAATATATGGAGTATCTGAATTAAGTTCAGGCCCATATGATTTTTTCAGTTGGAGAGCTGACTTTAAAGATATGTAGATGTCTAAAAGTTTCAGATTTTCTTCTAACAATTATTTTTTAGATAAATGCTTTGCTTGAGTTGGTTTTTTGGATCTAATGTCCCAACTCCTCACTGAAGAGACCCATAGGTCGAAACCGATCTGGGGATGGGGACAATCCAAGATAAAAATGATTTAAATGCCTTCTCTTGTAGTAGCATTTATCATAAATAAAATAAAAAAAAGAAGCTTGTTTAGAGCTATTAGCACGCTCTTAATTTTAAATATATAATTTAATATATTCAAACTGAAGTTAGTGTACAAAATATGTCGTATTTTTTAAAATTCAAAATGGTGCCCCGGATAGAACAAGTTAACTCTTTAATTCCTAAGATGCCTTTTTTTAATTTTAAAAAAAATTTTACAAGGAAAATAATTTTATATGTATTCTCTATTTTATTACAATAAATATAAATATAATTACATTTTTATAAAGAATGAACATGAAAGAATGTAATAAAGCTGATAAAATAGTCATAACTTAAAAAAAAAAGTAAAAAAAAAAAAGAGGTTTTTAATACTTTTAAACATTATTATTTTTACACTACTTAACAAATTCCATATTTTGAAGGTTATATGTTAAAATTACAATTTCATATACGGCTTTATCATGTTTGTCACAAAATTCTGAAAAAAATGATATATTGTACGACTTACTTGAGACAGATGTTCATGCTAATACTAAGGAAAATGAGGCGATTGTTACTTTCTTTTGCTGGTAGAAGACCTAGATGTTGTCCTTGCATACAGTGTATCTCCTAATCCTTCCATGCAAGTTATCTATTTTACAAATGCTAGGTTTTAGTGAAGGCAAAAAAAAAGTAGCACTAAGAACTTTAGTAAATTGAAAATTATGAAAAAAATATAATTACTATATTGTTGAAAAAATGGGGGGGGGGGCGAGACCTAAAATAACTATTCTTTTTAAGCAAAAAGTGTACTCAAAAAAATAAATATCAAACAAGAAAAATTTTTCTACAATAAAATGAATAAAAACAAAGTACATAATTAAAACAACAAAATAAATAAAATTATTATAAGCACTGATTATATGTGTGATAGTCACCTGATGCATGCTGGTTCAGCATAAAATATGTATGTTAGTGATCATTAATCCTTTTGTGTGTAGTCATGTATATCAGTTGTATGAGATAGAGTGGATGGATTGAGGTAGCTTGAAAGTCTTTTCAAAATACTTAAAAATATAAATACATGAAGAAAATCCAGAGAAAAATAACACTGAAGATACATACTGTAAGCCGTAAGTAATTCAAGACCTTCAAGCAAAGTTAAAATTGTCTTAACTAAAACTGAAAAAATTAAGACTTACAAAATTGCAACAAATGAACAATAATATAAATGAAATCATGATATATCTTACCTATTGCAGTACCAAGTTAACATTACAGTGATCTATGATCAGCCCGATTTTATAAATTCTATCATGCTCTTTACTGTCACTGAAATGCAAGTTATTTACAATTTCATAAAATCGATCTCGGGTCATAACTTTAGCAAGTACCGGTTGATACAGAAATTCATTTTTTAAACCAAATAAATTTGAACCTTGGCATGTGTGACAGAGAACATACATGAATTACCATGCCAAAAAATGCATTCAACTCAGTGGGTGACAGATTGACCCACTTTGGTACTGCTTTCCATTCTGAAGCATACCCAATGTTTTCAGCACATATATAGTCATATAATTTCCTATCAAAAAAAATCAGTAATTGAGTACTCACAGGTGATGGGAATCTTTAGCCCTGGAGACTTAGTAAATGTTCCGATTTGTATGCATGATTTCATTAACATTACCAAGAAATGAATGTGAATCACATCGAGAAGAAGATCTGGGCATCGCTCAGTTGCCATCCTAACATTCCTAACAGATGACTTTACGAAGCTTTTCTACTTTACGAAGCTTTTCTTTCTTTTTCTGGATACTTCTGCTTCTCCATCATCTGATAAATCACTATCATACGATGAGTTGCTAGAAGAAGAGGTCTCAGAAATACACGCATCAAAAATGGGAAATTCTTTATCCACATCAGACTCAGAATCAAATTGAAATTCATCAGCAAAAGTAGCCATTATTGCAGCTAAAAATAATTTCCCTTCACTAAATCTAAGAAAATGTGAAAAATAAAAAAATTACAAATTGTACTTTACAAAAAAAATCATAAAAAATCGACTTTTCATCGCAGTGGAAAAATACACATAAAGAAAACATTTACCATTTCCATGCAAATGCAGTTGAAATCTGAATTTTTGTAATCAGTCATGCTTGGGTGCTATTTGGAGGAAAAAACTGACCTTTATTTTACAGCATTATAAATTATTAATATATATAAAAAGCAAAATATATACCTATAGCTGGTAGAAAATATGACCTCTGCAACTTCATTAAAAGTTAGTTAGTTTGGTTCTAAGCTCTCAGAGTTATTTATATATATATATACATTGAAGCACAAAACACATACTGCAGCACAAAAGAGATTGTTCTACAGCTTTATGAATTATTTATATGTATATAAAAAAGGAAAATATATACTTACAACTGGTAAGAAATATTACTTCTGGAACTTCATATAAAATTACAGTTGGTTAGGATGTATTCCCTCGGAGTTCCATATAAAAAAAAAAAAATCACTTCATTTTTTTTTTGAAGTTTAAAAAATGGAGGAAAAAAAAGAAACTCCTTTTACTAAAATGTTCATAAAAAGAAAAATGCAAAATTTATCATATAGAAAAAAAAGTACCATTGGAAGACTGATTCAATAATGGAAATAATGACGTGTTACACATAAGTGTAATCCTTACCAATCATGCACTTTGTTGATTTAAATTCTATGATTGATCGAAATTCTAAAATGCATCATGACAAGTCATGTGTTTCAGAAAAGGTAATATTCAGTTTGCACTTGACCTGGAAATCTATTAATGAAAAAATTATTTAATTGTATAATGAATAAATTTAATTTGTGTTAATTTGCTCTGAATATCTTTGTTAATTTTGAAGTTATCCTCATAATGGAAATTTGAAGCTACAAAAAAAAAAAATTAATGGAAGAACTTCTGATTATTTAATCTGAACATTTGGAGAAACTAAAAGGAAAAGCTGATCTGAAAAGATACCTAAAATTATAAATTCAAAAAGAGGACTAAAAGAAACAATAAATTCATGATAAAAAGATATTATTGGGGGCACATCCACATTCGCAAATAATTTTTAGTATAAATCATAATGAATAATCTTTATTCACTTTTTTTTTTTTGTTAAAACAGTTTTTTTATTGCATTTCCCTCCAAAAAAAAAAAAATAAGGTTAAAAAAAAGGGGGCATTTACATTTTTCATAAAAAAGGAGAAGGTTTTAGCTAATTTAAAATTTTTATCTTAGTGTGAAATGTTATTTTCAGATTTAATTATTAAAAAGGTGTAATAAATCAGAAAATAAATAATTAATTTAATAATAGGAATCAATTGGTTAATCTTATTTGCTATATGAAATTATATTTTTTAAGAAATGAGTTAGATTTGAAATTATCATATCTGTTTTGAATTTATTAATTAATTTTATTAAATAATTGTTAGAATATTTTTATTCCTCCAGCTATTTCTATGAATTAACTGTGTGTGACCTGATTTCATCATAACATAGTGTTTTAAGAGATTTGTAAATTATCCCTGTAAAACTATTTAAATTAAGGCAAATAAACATATACAATGTTATTTTCGTTTATTCAAGTCACAATCACTGAGGTCTTTTGATCTTCAGCTAACTCTATAGCAATAACAGATAATTTTTATTTATATGCGAGAATATATTTATGTTTGGCCATTCAGATAGTTCTCTGGATGGGGCAAAGATCAAGGTCACTTTTAAAATCCATTCACTGCATTTTATTTATATAGACTAGAAATTAAGATGGTCTGTATACTCTATGGCCAGAGAATTGATGATGATCAGGATGTATCAGGATCCCAGAATTTTTTTATTTTGATAGATACTTTAGCATTTAAGTCCGCACATATAGGTCATTGTTTTATATTAGGCCCTAAAGTTAGGCAGTAACTAGATAATTAGCTTTCATTCTGATATTAGACCTTTTTTAGATTCAGTCATAGGGAATGACTGTTGATTACTAATGTTTAGTTCTGGTTATGTATGTAACTTATAAATATTATAATTATTTTATTCTCTAATGCTTTTTTTAATATTTCTTTTTGACTATTCAATGGGGATGACAATGTTTTTCCATCTCCCCATATTTACCTCTTTCATTCATTCTGTTACAATATATAGTATTATAATAAAGTTAGGTATTAACAAAATGTTATTAGTATGTTTTACTAATAATTTTTTTTTGTTACTTTGGCATCATTTATTATAATTTTTAGTTTACTTTTGCATAAATATAATCTCACATTCACTTGGTCCAGATTATTGCTAATTTAAAAAGTTTTTGTTTGTTTTACAAAATTAAGAATAAATATATTAGGAATATTTATTGCAGAAATTAAAAATAAATGTAATAGTGTAATTAAGAAAAAAAAAATTTGTAATGATTAAAATGTAGTAGAGTAGCAAAAATTTGCAATGTGTAATTGGTTATTTTTGAAATATTTCTTACTGATTATTTATATTATCTCTGTAAAATTAGTTTGACTGAAAACCATTTGATTTTTTATAACTTTGCATTATACTTCATTATATTTTTTCATTAATTTATTAATAAATATTTTCACTCATATGGTGAATGAATGTTTTGTTATATTTAGTAAAGTTTGATATGTAAGGAATTTACTAGCATCTTTTATATTTTATTTGTAATTAAAATGCAATTTTAAAGATAAAATTAATTCAGTATTAGATTTGTACAATCTTAAATGATGCCATGTTCATTGTAATTTTTTATAAATGTGTAGGGAATAGATGTATATATGTGGTTATATTTATATATTTTTTCATTTATATGTGCATGTTTTTATTGCTAGTGATCAAATATCAGAGCTGCTTCAGGAAAAAGAAATAATAATTCAAGAAAAACAAGCAGAGTTGCAATTACAGCAGGAACATCAGACAGTATGTTTTTTTTTTAAATTATAATTGGAAAATTTTAGTATTTCTTAACTTTTTTTTAAAATTACCACAACTAATATCTGTTGTCTAATCTTTAATAGCTCTTCTTGTCTTGTGAAATAGTTTAAATTATATGTTTTATTCTTAATTTTTCATGTTTGTTGTAATTACAGTACAGGGGAATCTGAATATTATTGTTAAGCCTTAAGATTTTCTTATTACTAATAAATTATTATTATTATTTTTTGGGTATATTTTTGATTTTACATTAATTCATGTAGATTAATCAAGAAAGTTTTAACTTTGGCTAAATCAATTAATTTATTAAAGCATGTATTGTATAAATATTAAAACCGATTTGTATAATATTCACAGGCTAAATTATAAATGCTAAATATTTCAAGAGTCTGGAAGAAGTTTAGAATTATTATTAATAATCAGAGATTTTGTCGAAAAATTTGAAAAGATATCTAATATTGTATTTGTTTTGAAAATATTCTGATTTTATCAGTAACATTAATGCCGTATGATTTAAGTCATAATATATTTATAGTCTAGTTTGGGTTGGCTTTTTGGAAGTACTTTGGAGTCAGATTTATTAGAAAATTTTTGAAATGTTTTTTTCCCATCATATTCATTGTTAAGAGTATTCTATAATGTTCACAGCAAAACATCAAGAATTTAAATACTTTCATTTGACAAAAAAAAATCATAAAATATAAAATTATTTTATTATTTATGGTAGGATTATTTTTATGTTTTGAAGCATTTTTTATTATATCATTTAAGTTTTAATTGATATGTTGTTGTTGTTTTTCCTAAATTTTATGGGTACTAATAAAACTGAATAAGATATCTGTATTATATCAGTAGTCATGTAATATCTCTTTTATTTTTATTCAATTATGATCTTTATTGATATATTGCTTAAAATGTTTGAATGAAATTGGAAATCAAATCATCACTGACATATTGCTGATATTTATTTCATTTTTTTCTAATATGTATATTGTCTACTTTTTTTTATTTTTTATTCATAGATATAAATTTCAAAATCTTATTAGAACATTTTTTATTATTTTATTTGTTATTAACAAAAAAATTTACATGTGATGAATCTTCAGTAAGAAGGCCTCATGATCCAAAGATTCTGACAATGCATTTAAAAAGTTAATGGCAAAATTCATTTGCATAATATTCTGGTTTTTCAAATTTTAGTTCAAAAAAATATTTACAAAAATTTTATGAAAGGCTGATAATCATAAACTACAAATATACAGACTAGTTTAAAAGTTTTTTTTTTTTTTTACAAAATATTCTGATAGTATAATATCAACATGTAGACAAATTTATATTACAATGCCACTGTGTGTGTAATGAAGAGAAAAAAGCAGAAAAGTTGTTTTCATCAGAGCAAATATTGATAGGTTATATATAGCTTTTTTACATTGCCAATTGAAAATATTAAAATAAATTTTTGACTTGATAAAAAAATAAAAGAATCATTATTGAAATTATTCTGATAATAGTAATAAAAAACTGTCAGATAGATAAATACAGTAAAAAGAAAAACAATATCACTGAAAATTATTATTATTATGGAATGCAAAAAAAATTTTTAATTTTATATTTTTATTTTCTAGTATCTTGAATTTTAGTTAAAAGAAGTTTTTGAACAATTTGAATTCAGTTTTTTTTGACTTTGAATTAAACAATTTTTACATTATATTTTTGCAGAATATGTGTTTATGTTTATTAATAAACTACAGTAATATCTAATATTCCTTTCTAAAATATTAGTATTTTATTGAAAACCTTGTTATAATTGACATGAGCATTTAGAGCCAAAAAGATATTAGAAAATTTGGAATAATTGTGATTGTGAATAGCAATTGAGGAAAAGATTAAATATAAAAAAAAAGATTTATAAAAAATAAAGCTATATAAATGTAACTGGAGGAAAAACTGTAATAAATTTGAAAAGGAATAATTAGAATAATTTATTGTATGAAAAAAGAAGGAAAATGAATTTGAAAAATAGTCCTGAAAAAGTTATTACTAAATAACCATCATATATTATCAGAATGTTTATAAAATATTACATAAGAACAGAAGATATGTAAACTTTTTTGGATTCTGCAATGAGGGTGGTTGCACATAATTTTGAAAATGATAAATGAGGAAGAAATATTAAACAGCAAAAACAATTGAAAAATATTATCAAAAGCAAAATAACTTGAGTTCTGTATTTACTAATGTAATAGATGTAATAAAAATAGTAAATATTTCAAGGATTTCAAACAATTTAGCTCAAAAAAAAAAAACTTCTACAACTGTTTTAGAGTTGAGTTTTAATATTTATATCCATGTATTAATTTTATATCTTTAGCTTTCAATAGAGGGAATCTTTCCATTATTAACATAATGAAACAAAAGCAGGTTTCACATGGATGGAAAATAAATTGGAATTCATTGTCCTGCAAGTTTAATATTATTTGTAAGATATTTTCTTAAAAATTCCGAGATATCAATTAATATTTTTTCCAAACTTCAATTTTAATATATTCAAATATAATTTTAAAAAAGTATAACAAATATGCTTATCATTTGTGACTATTAGTGAGCTTTGACTTTTGTCAAATTTGACTATTTCATAAAGATTGTTTCTCTTATCATCAAAAATAAATGAAGGCCTAGCTTTTTTTAGTTGATTTTGAATATTTTTTATTTTTTTTGCATGTTGATGCTCAAATACTTTTATTATTTTTGTTAGATAGTTTCAAGATTGATTAAGGATTTATTGTCCCTCAGCTGTTTGATTATCAATGTAAAGAATAAAAAATGACCACTGAATATTTAATATGAAAATCAAGTACTTCATACCAAATGATCAACTAGCTATTAGAAACCTATTATAGGAATAGTCTGCACCTTGCCCATTAATTTTAAACTTTGTTAGTAGTTCGACAAATAGGTATAAGCTACTTTTAACTAGAGAATGAAAGTCTAAAATTATGTTCATCATGTGGGTGTCAATCTTTTAATTCTTAAATAAAAATGATTATAATAAAATGTAGTCTTCCTTTCTGGAGGGTGGGCCATACTCTGTTGATGCTTATAGTTCATGGGTACCTTTATTGTTTCTATTGTGATTTCTGGAATTGTAAGAGGGATATTACTAGTGCCAATTAATATTTAGCTAGATATTATATTATTTTTAAACTGATGGTTTCACATTTTATTTTCAATTTCTTTTTATCATTATTAATATTTATTTTTAATGTTACCATATAATATTCAATTGTCCAAGCACTTTACTACTTTTACAATGCTTTATTTTCCACCCTTAATAGTTGAGATTAGGAGATATAATGTTCTCAAGAAGATTGCTGGGGCAATCGAAACTGTAAACTGTAGAAAAGGGTGGAAAATAAAACATTGTAAAAGTAGTGAAGTGCTTGGACAATTGAGTATTATATGGTATACATTTGGCAATGCAGTAGGAAAGAGTAGTTATTATATTTCTAATGTTTTGACTGGCTATCAGTCTTTTTCAGGCTTTCATTTTCCTTCATTTCATAAAATGTAGTCTTGAATAAGAATGCTTAGCCTGTAAAAATGTTGGTGAGAGAAAAATTAATAATAAAAGTGTTGAAAACAATAAGTGTCAAATTTGTAATTTAAAAAAAAATAGAATGATCATGGAAATCAAATCCGTAATTATAAAATCAATTACTAAGACATAGTTGGAGAAAAAATGTTTGAGATTAAAATGTATTATCTAAATTATTTTCTCCTCTAAGATTTCCAACTATTACACAGTTAATAGAAAATAATCTTTATATAACAAATTTTCAGATATGTAGAACAGTGTGTAATCTTTAATTTCCACAGCAATACTTCATGGATGAAGAAGCCTAACAATTAATACATTACATGATTTGCTGGTTTATGTGGAATAGAAAAAAAAAATCTTATAAAAATGCAACTATTTTTTGTTTATCTGATTTTATAATTTAATAACATTATTGGATATTCCATAAAACCCAAGTTTTATCTAATAAAGTTTCATCTATGCTTGATAGATAACAAGATTGAATTAATCTAGGAATATCAGGATTATTTTCATATTGAAGCATAATATATGTGTCTACATATATTGGCTTCATTTAGAAAATTTTATAAACAAAAAAACTAACAGTCAAGGTTTGCAATGTAAAATTAATAATCCAAAGAATCTCAGAATGATTATCTAACTAGTATATATGTGTGTACATCATATGAAATAATATATTTTATCATAAATAACATAAAAGTAAACATTATTACGCACAACTCCTGACATCTTTAGCCACAGCACTTGATGTCATCAACATTTTCTTCCTTTATATCCCTCTAGATCAGGGAGATACAAGAGACTCAGAATAGTTAGATTACTATCTTATATCAAAAACCATAAAAATATTTTATTACTTAAAAATCAATCCGAGATAATGAGTATAATAGTAGTTTATTATGATAGTGATAAAGGAATTATAAAAATTTACATAGACAAATATGGTTATGAATAATTTGTAATATCCGTATATGTCAAAATAAAGAAATATTACAATAAATGAGGTTGTAGTTTGAATATAAAGTTCAGTAGTAATAATTTTATAAGTTGGATGCAAGTATTTGTCTAACTTGGTTTAGATTATAACACAAAAGCATTAATATTGACCCAGCCAGAATTCAAATATAAGGTATCTTTGTTAATAGTATTTTGATATTAGTTATAATCTTTAAATCCTAGCACTATGTTAATAGAATGTAAGACATTTTTCCAAATTATTAGAGATGAATACAAAACAATAATCTTATCTGAGTTAGGGTTTGAATATAAGGTGCCATTATTATGATATTCATATAAGCCATAATCTTAGGAATGAAATGTGTATCTGAAATGGCGCATAAAACAAATTAATAATAATATAGTCACTTTAGTGCATGAAGTAAAATTACTATTCATGTTGAGCTTATTATTGCATGGTAATTATTTGACTATCATTTTAATTCTTCTCTACATTAGATGATGGGAGTCAGCACTATGTTAAGAATAATTGCATAATTTAATCCCTTTAGGCAACAAATTATTTCAGGGGAAATAACATATAAATGAAATGTAAGCATGGTTTTATTTATAGTTGGTCTACATATATTGGTTTCATTTTTGATTAATATTATTAATAGATATTTTGTACTGTTCTCATATTTATTTACACACCAATTACATTTTAAATATCTGCATACATAATTCATATTATTTTAAGTAATATAGACATGTGCGTGTGTGCAAAAAGTAAAAATATATAATAAGATCAGTTTTTTTAAAACATTTTAAATTTAAAGTACATATTCACATTAACATGTAATTATTTATTCCATTTTCTTTTCTTATATTTACTATTTTTAGAAAATGAAAAGAATGATAGAAATTCTATTTAATTTAATTCTAATGGGAGAAAATATTTTATTTTATGTTACATTAAAATTTTTTTTTTTAATTATGCAACAAGGTGTATACATTGTCCTTTCATCATTTATGAATAGATTACGGTCAAAGTATGTAAAAAAAACTACTCAAGTGTAACTCTTGAGTTAAAAATGAATAATAGATCTCCAGGGGAAGAAATTCTTTGGGAAGGGGATAATAATGAATATGAGGCAATACGCCTCGAAAGCGCTCAGCTTTATTTATTTATTGGTTTATAAGAGTACTTTATATAGCTTCTCCTGCCAGTACCTCAACATGCTTGTAATTTTGTTATAAATTTATTGTAAAAACATGTTCCTTATATGGGCAATTAATACAAGACTCATCGTAAATTAAAATTCTTCTGGAAATCTTTTGTATAAATAGTTTGAAAATTATGTTGTAAGGATTCTAGAAGTTAGTTGCCATTGGAAACTGTGAGAGGAACCACAGAAATTGTCATTCATATAATAGTCATCTAGAACAGCAGATTCTTTTCATTTGACTGTTCCTCCAATGGTAATGCAGCAGTTCCAGCATGAACATCTTTTTTTATGTCTGTTACCAAATAACACGTTTTATAAATTCATAATCCGCTAATACAATAAGTTTACTAATAATTCCCCAAAGAAGAAACCAATTTTGAAATGCTCTGCTTATATAATTTGATGATTCTAGAATTATTGAACATCAACAATTACAAATAAAATTCCAAAAATGAAAGAATAGTGCTGTGATCAATAAGTCAGTAAGATCTGCAAAATAATAATAATCTCTTTTAAATATGCCCTGCTGAAAGAGAAATGGTAAAAATGAAGTTTCACCTCATATCAGTAGTCAAGTTGAGATTATGCTACTAAACACTAAACAGCTGTGTTTCCATTCAGGATCCCAACTACATATGCAAGTGATTTGATTATTTTAAATTCTAACCATAAACTCTTAATTTGATAAAATTATTGATTTAATATATATATATGTCTGTACTTGTTTTCTCGCTACTTTATAGATTCAAAGTTTAATCTTTAATTATAATATTCTTGATAAGATCCTGCATATATGAGTTTTTTTTATTTCACTTTTTTTTATTCATTATTAGATGTATTCATATCTCTTTTTTAATGATATTAGAATATATTCTTAAATTCTTATATTTTATATCACATTACAATATGTTTTTATATATGTTACTTACCAGAGAAGGCAATGTTTGAACGACTACTTTATATTTTAAGTCCAATTAATCCTCATATTATTATTATTTGAAAATTAAATCGTAAGATATAATTTATAACTGATATTTAGAATGCGGCAACCCACTTCGCCAATTCTGATTATAAGGTATATTCTTTGAGTAGTTTTAAAAAGGGATAATTATTAATTTAATTCATTTCAAAGGTTATAATCCATTGGAGATAAAATTAATCATTTCATTAATAAAATGAAAAGACAAATGACAAACTGAAATAAAATATAATCATTTTTAATCAAAATTAAAATAATAGTGTATAAGAATTTTCACTGGGAAGTATGCTAATAGGTATTATTAAATTTCAATTAAACTACTGCAACTTCTTAATTAGATATATAGACCATCTTTAATCCTTGCTGTAATATAATTATATGAGGCAAAATGTTAGATCCATAACAAAGAGTGATTGATTTTCTGTTAATGATCACTGGATAAGTAAATGCCTATCTAGATGTTTTTTTTTTAATTGACGTACAGTATTTATTAATTATTAGTTATAATTGATGCCATGATTTTTCATAATGCTTGATCAGTCATACTTGTAAGATTGCACATAATCATTAATATGACATGATAAAAGTGTTTCCATGTCTATCTAGTTGTTGTTATAAATGTTGAATTTTCAGACAAATTTATGACACTTTAATTATATTGATTTTAATAAATATTATCTAGTTAGGCAGTTGTCATTTCCTTCTTAATAATTAAAGCAGAGATTTCTTACCATATATTTCTTATTTATATACCCAATGACCTTATTTTCATAGGACTAGATTGAAACCAGCATATACTATATATATATGATGATGATGATGATGATGATTCAAAGCAAAACTTTATTGAGTCTAAAAAGTTACAGAGTCACATCTAGTAATATATTGATTTGTTACAAATGAAAAACAAAATTACAACTTTCAGTATATAAGTCTTTATCTTTTCTGCATACTTTTTTTTTCTTCTTGTTTTTAAATTTGGTCTTCTATTTAGTTCAGTTTATGCTTGCATTTTTTTTAAAGGCTGGAAAAAATGCTGATGTTGAAAATGTCATCATCTATCTTATTGGCCTTTATATTTCATAGACTGGATCTTTGTTTCAATTGTGACCATGTAGCTGCAAACACATTTGGTTGAGCTAGGATGCTGTCTCTTTTTTTGAACAGTTCTAGTTTTATTGAATATGTTGCTGGGTGGCATCAAGGGTTATTGGCAAGTGCAAAAGTGCATCTGGTACACCAGTAGGCATAAAGGCTGTATGTTGCTGCACGAATAGCAGGGTTGTTGCCTTTTTTAAACATATTTATTATTTCATCAATTGAAATTATAGCCTTTCTGTATGTGGTAAACATTGTGCGACGTATTGCAGGAATGAAGAAAATGATCTTGTGTCTCTTTTTCTCTATGACATAGCCCACACATGGGGTCTATATTTGTATAGAATCTACGAAATCTAAGGAAATGGGTTGTGGGTAGAGCATTGAGATTAAGCTTAAGTAGAAAATCAAATAATTTTGGTTCTAATGACCATTTTCTGAATTGTTGCAGTAGTTGCCTGTTGTCTATTCCAAGAACTGATGGGCATAGATTAGGTGTCTGGTTTGGATATAGTATATTATAAATGTCCCAGTATGTATACTTGTTGTCATTATTGAGTGATATTTTGTTGTATATTGGCTTGAGTTCTTCAATCAGTGTGGATAGATATCCATATGAAGGGGGTGGTCTGTCTGTGGGTATTATCCTGATTACACACTCCAGGTCTGGAAATCTTTATGGTTGCTGTTATTAGATTTACTGATTTCTGCGTGTAAAAAACATTGATTGTATGGAGTCCAAGTCCATTGCTATGTGGTGGTCTGCTCAGATTTTTTAAAGAGATTGTCACTGTCTTTCTCTTCCATATTAGTTTGTTACAGATTGACGAGATTTTAGATATGAATGTTTTTGCAAATTTGATTATAGGTGCGTAGTATGTAATTTTTATAATTATAAGTTGATTAAATAGTGCTACCTTTGCGTATATTGACAGGTATGAGTTTTCAAGTGAGGCTGTGATTTTTTCAGCATCTTTTTTTAATTTATTTCGAATTTTTTGCCTCATTCCATTGGTTCCAAGGTAGAATGGGAAACCAAGGAAAGCAGATGGTTTACCATTAAACATCTCTGTACAGTGCTTGCCTATGTATATTTACCATGCAGCAGTTTTATTTGTGTTAATTTTTAAATTAAAATTTGAGGTATAATTCTTGATTATCTCTTGTAATATGGGGAGGTTCTTTTTAGAGGGGAGGGAAATGGTTACATCGTCCATATAGGCTATGCATGATATATTTAATGCAGTGTTTGGAATTTGAATGCCTTTTATTTTTTTTCTGTATCTCTATTAATAGAGGATTTATATATATTGTAAAGAGCAAGGCACTTAGGGGGGATCCTTGTGGGATGGATTGACTCGGTCTGAAGGCTGGTGATTTTTTCCCATTCAATGTGATGTGAATTTCATGGCTGAGTAGCAGATTGGCTATTATATATAGTAGGGATGGAGGTGGGGTTGTTTTTTTCAGCACGTCTAATAATTTGGCTATAGGCACCGAGTCAAAAGCTGCCTCAACGTCTAGTTGAAGTATAATTGGTGCATATTTCTTTCTTTTTTTTACTACTTCGATAATTGTTTTATACATTAAGGCACCCTGGCCAATGGATGATCCTTTTTTGGCATATTGTGCTGATGATAACACAGGGAGTATGTGTTGTTCTATTTTTCCTTTATCACTCTTTCAAAAATTTTTATTCCTAAAGGTCCCATTGAAATTGGTCGTAGATTAGATAAAGATGATATTGCTGTTGGTTTTTTGTTAAATGGAACCATTGCAATTGGGTATAGACTTTGTATGTTGTAAATTTTTTGGGATATGTAATTTGCTAGATCGCACAGGTATTTTGCTGTGAAGTGACTAAGATGTTTGAACACAAATTTGGGAATTCCTTGTGGTCCTGGGTGACATGTGTTTGTTATTGTTGCAAGTTGAAATACAATGTCAGTTGTTGTTATTGGTGTGTCTGTTTCAGGGTCTCCAAATATGTCTTCATTTGGTATGTACACACTCTGTTTTTGCAGTTTTTTTTTCAAGTGTTGATATATTGGGTTTATCATGTTATGTCCAGCTGTTATAGAGCCATCTATTTCAAGTGCCATAGGCACTCTGACTGTGGATGGGTATCCCAATGCCCACCGTATGTATGCTCTGGTCCAAGTATGTTGTGTAAGGCATATTTTTTTCTTTTTTATTGCTACATATTGCTTTAGTGTATTGCATGAATTGTTGTACATTTCTGTAAGTTTTTTAATTTGTATTTGATTATCTGTAGTTGGCCTGGAAATGGTTATTCTTTTATGTAGTTCATCTGCCAAAGCTAATAATCTGGTGGGGGGTGTTGAATTGCAAGTAATATGATTGATGTTGAAAGAAAGTATATTGGTGAATGCTATATACTTTTGTACTGGATCAAGTGACATGTTTTGAAGTTTTTGGAGCATTATATATGTTTCTGAATATAAGAAATTCAGTTGTTTGTGCTGGAAGAAGTATTCGCATAGTCTTTTGGAGGGCTATTGTTGTATTCTGTATTTTTGTTAGGTCGAGGGTGATGAACTGGGCAGCATGATCTGAGATTATAGATGGACAGAGTTCAAGATTAAAATAATGATGTAACTTTGGTGAGTAGAAACACAAATCAATAAGTGACTTATATCTATTGTTATTAAAAGATATTGAGTTTGATGGGAGAAAACCCTCAGCACTCATAAGTAGGATTGTTATTTGATGGATCCATTTGGTGACAAAAGTTTGGTAGGTCATGTTGAAATCTCCCAGGAGTATTATGGGATTTGGTGTTGCTGTAAGCATTGAATTTATTGTTGCTATTATTCTGGAGGTGATGACAGGGTCTGGTGGTATATATACAAATACTAGGTTAAGTGTGATATTTTTATGATGGAGTGTTAATATGATAAGATTAGAGTCAATATATATAATTTTAAAAGAATCGAAAGGGCAGTTGTGGGATATAATTATGCCTGTGCCACCTGATGGTGATGATGATTGCCTTGAGCAGGCACAAAAACCTTGGCTGACTAAATATTTTGATGGATCAATTTGAGAGCTGCTGTATATTTTTGTTTCCAATAGCCCCAGTTTGTGTGGTTGTGTTGTATGTAACCATTTTTTGAGATCAAAAAGTTTTTTGGTGGCATTTAAGCCTCTAATGTTGAGAGATCCAATTTTTATCTTCATGTTTTTAGGATAATTTTTTAACAGGGTATAGATTTTTATTTATTTTTAATATTAAATTTTTGTTTATATTGCAGTAGATGGATGCTGATACATATTTAAGACATTGTTGGGTTTATTATCAGTTTTTCTTTCATTTAATATTGGTTCAGACTCTATACAGGCAATTTGTGATGAAATTGAACAGGTGTCCATTTGTTGTTGGCTTACATCCATTTCTATTCATCAATTTCTAAGTTGTATATGTGATGAGTTGGGCTTTTGGTCTGTTTTTTTTTTTTGCCTTTTTGGATTCATGGTTTTTAGGTGGTCTACCTGGCTTTCTTTTTCCCTCTGGTGTATTCTCTTGAATAGGTGGAAGAGGGGCTTCTATTGCATCCATTATGTTTGATGCAGTTTTGCTTATAATTGTAGTTTTTTTTTATTATTGGTATCTTTACATTATCTGGATTTATATTTTCATTATATAGCTGTGTCTGTTTATTTTCTGTTTGTTGATTTTTACTTGGTACACCTTTTGTTTTATTGAGATGCTGATCCTGTGCTGTAATTGCTGTATTTTGTGTTGTGGTTTCTTGCGATTTATTTTTGTTTGAATCTTGGGTGTCTGTGTTAGTTTTTGTGTTATTATTTTTTTGGTTGGTCTTTGGGATAGGCAATTCTGCTCCGTTATCATTTTTGTTTGTGGATGTTTGAACATGTTCTTTTCCGGTTTCTATTATTGGGTTGCCAATGGATGTAGTGTTATTATAAATTTTATTTTCATCATCACTGGGTTGTTCTGGGGAGAGGATTTTAGTTTGTTCACAGTGATTGCTTTTTGTGTTATCGCACTGAGTTGCTAGGTGTCCTCTCTGTCCACAACCAAAACAATGTGGCTTTAGACCTCTTATGTGAAGCGAGAGTGTCGCTTTTTGATCTGTAATCTGTGTTGGAATCGTTGAGGCGTCTACGTTTTTATGTAGTTTTATTTTAAATTCAAAACAATTACTACATATCGGTATAGGTGTGTCTTTTAAATATATAGGCTGTAGGGCAATTACTTTTCCAAACGGGTTTATCATTTTTTGAAAATCTTGTATGTTGTATTTAGGATAAGTATTTTTAAGCACTCCAGTAATTATATTTTTTCCAGTTTTCATCTATAATTACGAGTGCGTAATTATCAAGTGCTAAAATAGTGGATTGAAAACATTCTTTTTGTTGCTGAGTATAAAAATCTATGGTTATATATCGAGAATTTGGATGGTCAGCGATACAAGAGATTGTTTCCCATAGTGCATTTGGCATGATTGCTTCATATAATAAAGCTTTTGGGAAACGATATAATGAGCATTGATTATCGGTTACTGCGAGTACTAACGATGTTGGTGAAAAAAACCTGCGAAATGTTTCAAATAACATACAAGGCACCGTATTACTGAAACGGTCCGTCACATTTTCAAGCGTTTCTTTTGTCCAGATTGCTGCTGGGGGTTGATTTTATTCTCGGGTGTTTAGATTACAATTTTTTATATCATTTGTGTTTGTTCTACGGAAACGCGGTATTTGGGTTGGTGCTGTAGCATTGCTATTACTTTTAAGTACTTTTGCATACGAAATAGGTGATGTTGAAACTAACATTAATTTCGTATTGGTGCTTAATTCGCTCACGCTTGACTGGGCAGTAGCCATGATTTATTCTGGCTCAAGTCAGTATTTTTTTTTTAAAAAAGATATGAAAACACACTGATATTTTTCAAAAACACTATTAATCTATTATATGATTAGATTTTTCCTGTATTATGTTTGTTTTGGAATAACAAGTTGGAACAAAAGAAAAAAATAAATACTTACATCGGAGAACTTAAGGATTGCTTTTTACCTCAGCAGAGATTTGCTGTGGGATTATTTTTTATTATTATTATTATTAATATTATTATTATTATTATTATTATATTATTATTGTTGTTGTTGTTGCTGCTGCTGTTGTTGTTGTCATTGTCACTGTCAGTCACTGTCGTTATCATTATCGTCACTGTCACTATCATTATCATTATTATTATTATTATTATTATTATTATTATTTGTAGGGGATCCTAAGATGTTTTGATGCCAGATATCCCTTTTACGGCCTGGAATTTTAATTTGAGATGTTTATGCTTTATTTTATTATTATTATATTTTGAAGTCTCACTCATTCATCGAATGTATATCTTTAAATATTTGAAATAATTTATATAATGAAATGTTTAGCTCTTATGATATTATATGATTAAGTCCGTTTGTAAGTGAAGCTGGTTTTTGTATATTCCGAATTTTAAGTTGCTATACATGATATTTGAGTATATGATTCATAATAGTGTTCTTAGGCAGAATTACAATATCAGTCCAGAGATAATTACAATACATGAGACTGACTATAAATAATATTTTGTGTCCATATATGTATCTTCAGGGATTACATTAGATGAACATATTCTTAATGTAATGCTGAATCTCTCTTCTAATATAGGGGAGAAGAATTAAAATGTAATCAAATAATGAGCAGGTAATGGTAAGCTCATCATGAATAATAATTTTACTTCATGCACTAATGTGACTATATTATTCATAATTTGCTTATGGGCCAGTTCAAGTCCATATGCTTTATTCAAAGATTATATCTCATAAAGATATCATGTTAATGCTATTTAACCAGGATATAATAATTTGGTGAAATGCCCTATATCCAAATTCACAGTGTTAGGACTTACATGTTATAATCAATATCAAAATATTATTAACAATGATACCTTATATTCTAACTCTGACGGGATCAATATTAATAATGCTTTTGTGTATATAACCTTAATGAATTAGTCAAATGATTGCATCAAATGTATGTAATTATTACTATTGGAGTATTATGTAATAAGAATAGTTTATTAATATAAAACCTTATATTCCAACCACATCCTAGACTATTGTAGCAGTTCTTTTATTTGAGATATACATATGTTACAAATTAGTTTGGTTATGTACATTTTTATAATTCCTTTATCATAATCATAATATATTATTCTTATACCCATTACCTTGGAATGTTAGTTTGATTTTTAAGTAATAAAATATTTTTTTTATTCATATATAGTTTTTTTTATATAAGAGTCTAATAATTCTAAGTCTTTTGTATCTCCCTAACTTATAATAAAAATGAAAAAAATGTTGGTGATATCAAGTGTTATGTGGAGTTGTGGGCTACGATGTTTACTTTTATGTTATTTGTTGTAACATGTACTATTTTATATGTTGCACACATGCACACAATATTCATTGGATAGTCATTCCTCCAGTTCTTCAATTATTGTCTTTACCAGGTTGCAAACATTGACTGCTATAATATATACTATTGGATGATATTAACAGATAGTATTAAAGTGTTCTGCAATATTATCTCAGGATTATCATTTAGAAAAGAGCTGTAATATTTTAATCATGTGCAATCAACATATTGATAATGGACATCTAATAGAAATCACTTTTATAACTTTTTCCAGCTACCATTATTAGATCCAAATTCAATGATCATTGACATCTAGATGAAACTGTACTTAAATACTAGATATAACTTGATACAATTTTCATTGCTAAGCATATTTGCTATTGTTCATATTTTCTAAATTTATCAATATCTTTCTCTTATTGGGAACCACCAAATATGCCATTGCCAGGATTTAGACAAGTGATTTGTAAGAAGAATATCACTATTATTAAATATTTCATGAAGTAACTTCTGGTTGTGATTTATCTGATAGTAATTACTTCACTTTTTAATTTAAGCTAATAAATCCATATTGATGCTTCCCTTTAACTACTATGTCCAGATATGTTGAACTATGAATTTCGCTTAAGAACAATCAAATGCTCTCTAAAATATATACAACTGATCATAAGATTTTCCAGATTCCTTTAAATTTAAATGTACTATTAATATACTGAACTATCTGCTGCATTGCTCCATTTAAGTTTATGACAATGTTTGAGATTATGGGATTATTTCAACAATGTGCTTGGCTATGTGTTGCTATACCAGTTTATTTACTGGTATAAAGTTGGCATCAAGTAGCTGCATATATATATGACCACATGTTGAGCAGACAATCTGGAAAATGTTGGTAATGTAAATTGCAGATCTATACTCATTTAAGGGACACATGTTTGAATGTTCCAGATTTACACATATGTGTAGAAAAGGTTATATGATGAAGTACAGCTTTAATTTCTTTTAATTAAACAAAATTGTAGCGACAGAAGGATGTCACCATCATTTTTCGCTGCTCTTCCAAGGTCACCCATGGCTCACAGTCTTTAGATCATACCTCTTTATTGTACTAAATAAATACTTATTTATAAATATATATATAGAAAGAGTAATTCAATATAGAATTATTTTGAAAAATAAAAATTATATATATACAGAACTTTAATAAAAATGTATTATTATTTAATAGTTAGGGATTAATAACATAAGTAGAGTTTATTATAAATCAAATTATATATGTATTAATAACCAAAAAACAGTCATGTTGTTTTGCCCAATAAATTATTAGAAAAAGGATGATAATGGTGAGTTATGTATATATTATACCCTAATACAGTGGTGGGCAAATAGTGGCCCGAGGGCCACATGTGGCCCTGTAAGAGTTTTTTATGTGGTCCGCCAAGGCAATCAGAAAAATCCGCCTTGAACTGAGATTTTCTTCCCATGCGTGACCGAAGATTCATCTCGTATTTTCCACTAGGATGGCCATGTCAATACACATTCGCAGTATAGATACCATGTGCAGTGTTTTTCCAGTTGATCTGGTTAATTTCAATTTTGTCTTTGCATTACCTAATATATATATATTTCCAAATTTAGTGAAACCATGAACCCTCCGAAAAAATGTAAAATCGGTGATGAATGTCGTGTATTTAATGAAGAATGGACAAACAAATATTTTTTTTGGTAATACAGGGAATAAAGCAGTGTGTTTATTGTGTCATGAAAAAAAGGGGCGACCCTATGCTAACCTTCGCTTCCACAAACTGGCCCCCGGTGCTGCCCTCTGCCAACCTCTGCAGCCCTCTAGCCAAAACAATTGCCCACCCCTGCCCTAATATCATAAGTGAAATCACAGTGTACTCAGAGATTTATAAAAGAATAAAATTAGCCTTACTGATAAAAGATGTATACATGATAATAAAAATACATAACAAATTATTCGAACAAAGAATAATAGCTAAAAAACTCTTGTTTATTTTAATCTACAACGCAATGGCAAAGATTAAATCATTGTGTATTTACACTAATATTTAAAAATATGAAAAATATCATAGTTCAAGATAAATAATTCTAAATCTTAAAAATAACAAAAAAAAATTAAAGTTAAAATGGTTACAGAACAAGCCTTTTAAAAATATATATTTATAATTTATATTTAAAGTTGGATTATTTATTAAGTGCATGGGAAGTATGTAAATACTTTTAGAGAAAGGCTTTAACCATTATCATATATGCCTTGAACATTAAAGCTTTCTCTAAAATAATTTTATATTAGTAATTTGTGTACGTCTTAGGATTTGATAGAATTCTCAAATTTATATTTTTTAAGTCAATTCTGTGAATTTTGGATACCAGTTTATCTTTTCTGCTGTTTTCTTTAATTTATCCTTAAGATTCCTAAATTCTTCCGTATTCCTTATCTAGTGACAGACAATATATTTTAGACAAGTCAGTTATTTTGAAAAATCATGATTTAACCAGTAATGGCATTTTTTTCCTTAGGCAATAGAAGATTTAGCTGAACTTCCTATTTTCAGATTTATTCCAAGGTTATATGGCTAGTAGAAAACTAGCATTCTAAAAAGAGAGTGTCATACCTAATTATGTTGAGACTACTCAAATTTTTTAGAAATGTAAATAAATTACAATACTCATAATTCTATCTGCTGTAGCAATTAGCTATATTCTATTAACAATTATTTTCAATTTGAAAAATGCTGATGAATTATTCCCTCTTTCGCACTTACATTTTTTTAATGTGCAACTTTAGTATGATCTGATTGCTGATTACAACTTAACATGTGTTTTGATTAAGTCACTTGCAATGTTGTTTGATAAATATGTCATTTAATTTAATTTATTAACTTTAATTAAGTTTTTGTTTTTCATAGTTAATTAGAAATAAATATGTTAATTTCTTTGTTTTAAACTGACTTTTGCATCTAATTTATATAAATCTAAACATACTTTAAGTTCAAATGCTTAATGTCCTACAGTTTTAATTTATATCTAGTCTTAATAAATTTTACTCTGATTATTCTACGTTTTGATGTTATAAAAAGTAATATTTGAAATTTAAGAAAAGTAATAAAAAAGATATTAGAATTTACTAACCTATAAATTTTATACAAAATCTTTATCAAAATAATTACAACTCAAAAAAAATTATTTTGATGCATTTTTATCTCAAACTGAGATGTGAGTACATAAAATAATGAAAATCAAAATCATTTATAAATATAAAAATATAGAACACCTTCATACTTTCAGAATGTTTGATTACTCAAACTATTTAATTTTCCAGAATACTCTTGATATTAATTAATATAGGTATTATTCTATTGTTACAATTTTTGAAAATATTATAAATGTTAAAATGAGTAAATTAGATGCATTTATTGTTTACTGCTTTTAAAAATTATCTCTCTTTTACAACATAATATTAAAAAATCTTGTACAGGTATTTTTATATTTGTGAAGTATGGATCTTAAAAATTATAAATATTCCCAGAAAATTGTTACACAAAAATATTATTTATCTTGGCATACATCCAAAAGTTTCACTGTCATTAAAAAAAAAGTCCATTGTTGTAATTTATATTTTTATCTGCATGAGCTAATTTTTGTAATTGTTTATTTAGATATCAATCCTTGGAATATTAGTTCTTTTTTTTTTTAACTTTTATTGTTGTATATAGCTTGAAGTAAAACAAGTATTTTGTAACATGGATTTAAAATTGTCTTTACATTTTGAAGATTCAAAAAGAAATTTACTCAAGGTTTTTTTTTTCTTTAAAAATATTTACTGATTTTAATTGACTAAAATTGTCTCAATTTGTGTCTAATTTATTCATTAGTTTTTGCATATACATACACACTGCAAAATATGTTAGAGTAATTTATTATAAACCCATATATGTATAATTACTAGTTTCTATTAAACACTATAGAGAATAAAAAATACTGAGATTTGTAACTTTACATAAATTTATATATTTGATATGTTAGTGTCACAATTTTATTTTTTTGAAAACAAAAAATAGAAATTAATTATTGATTTATTTTTCAGATGTTTATATTTTTAATATTATAATAATTGTAAAGTCTAAAGATTATAATATATTTTTTTCCTCTCAATCCCCATTTAAAATTATTTAAAGTATAATAATTTTTTCTATAGTATCTTTTTTTAAGTGTGATTTACATAATAGATGAATTATAGGCAAAGATTTTAAATGCATTATATGAGTTAATATGTTTATACAGTATATAGCTTTGAATTTGGTTAAATATATTATGATATTTGTTTCAGATTAAAATTTTTGTATTGTTAAAATTGTGTTATGAACTCAATGAATTTGAGAATAAATGTATAATTTTTATTATTCTACTTAACATTAATATAAAATATTTTGACAATAAAAATATAATGAAATAATTTCTAAAATAATATGACAATTAGTTAATGGTTTAGATGGGTATCTACATTCCATTATATGTTTAGTGATTCTTTAAATAATGCTTCAATACCATAAAACAGTACTGGCATAACTAATTGATGAATTTAATATTCTTTTTCTATGGGAAAGTCATTTTTCATCAAATACTATGTAATACTGGCTATTTCCAAATTAATTTATTATAAATTAAATGTGTAATTTAAAACCTCATTGATAGGTTTGTTTCGAAATTTTAGTATAACTTGCCTTTTCAATTTTTTATTTGATTTTGAACAAAGGTGAGGTTTGGAGATGGAGGGGTGGGGGAGTATGGTTAAGTGTTTCTCATGAGTTTTTATAAAATAAATGTATAGTTTCATACCTTTTAAAAGTTACATTTGATAGATTTGTTTGGAATTTTTACTTGCATTATTTGTCTTTGAAATTTTAAAATTTCTTCTTCTTTTGTTTCGAAAAAGTGAGACGAAAAAATATATATGGTCAATTATAAGTGTCATCAATTGCTTTTTATGAAAATAATACTTACCAAAGAACCAAAATAAAGGTCAGCTACTAATTACAATAAAATAATAAAAATAAAAATGAACTGGCTTTGTAATAACAATAAATAAAATAAAGTTGTGAAAATTATTTATTTTGATTACCATCGCCAGCCAATAAATTTAAATGCATGTCCCAAACGTAGCTCGAAAGAGATCCGGATTATGACTGTTTTTTTTTTTGACAAGACATTTACCAGCATATATGATCTAGATAAGTCTGCAAAATAATTCAGGGGATAGAAATGTGGCTCTCATCTTCTTGTAGAAAACTGCATTGTTGCCTAAAAATCCTAATGCATTTGCTTTACTTTCCTGTAGAAATCTTTGATTTTAAACTTATTTCTTTTAAACAATGCTATACATGTTAGCAAGTCAACAACTTTCTTAGGTTCAAAACGTCTATCATTCTGAGATCATCAGCTCTAAATAAAAAACACCATATTTGTTTTGACATTTCTTTTTAAAAAAAAAATAAACAAAAAAAATATAATAAAACACAATCAATGAATAACATAAGTTTTATTTTGTTTGTATATTTCTTAATCAAAGAAAAAACAAAAAAACATTCTAACGATATCAATAAAGAAAACATTATATTTTTAGATTAATTTCTAAACAGTAAAAAAGTATTTATTACAACATGTGTGCCAATATTTCATCTTTAGATCTGATTTTCTGTTGTGTTTTTTTAAGTTCATATGTTTTACACATATAAAGTATGCTGAATCTTCAATTTATCAATTAATTATCCTAATATTCTCAATGCATTGTTTTAATGAATCAAGTAAATGTAAAATAGAATGTAGGTACCTGATTATATCAGTACCAACAATTAAACATCTTTAAATAAATCTGGAATAAGAACAGTTCACATAACTTAGAGAGAATAGTCATTTTTTGAATTTGAAAATCATGATAATTATTCATTTAATTAAATTTTTATAATTATTATTCAATTCAAATTGAAAATTTTTCATTCAAAAAAATTTTTTTTTTTTTAATGTTAATATTTAATAAAATATTATGAAAATATTCAGTTATTGGATTGTTTTATATTAATTAAGTTTCCTAATTTATAATATATATAAATATATTTATGATAGAAATATTATTTCTGGTTTTCAAATATAGAAAGTTATTGCTAATAAAGTATCTAGAAGTACTCACACATACTTAAGCACAAATGTGTATGATAAGAAAATAAAATAATAAGCATAAATGTATTCTTTGTGAAAATGAATAAGATAAAGAAAAATAACAATATATTAATTCTTATAACATAATGATTGACTATCACATGATTTCATTTTCTGATTGCTATTTCAGTAATATAATTTTTTCTTCATATCTCTATGCCACTTATTGTAAGATTTAGTAGATGCTAGATGTTAGCACATGATAAATTCCCTATCCAATTCTACCCTATCCCTCATCTCCAGACTAGTTTCAAACTTGTGGTTTTCATCAGTGAGGAGTTTTGGATCTTGGAACAGTGCACTTGAATCTTTAGGATTTAATGAACCCTTATTCTAGGAACTATTATTTATATCTCTTTTTAATTGTCAAGCTATCAGCCCAAATTGAAAAACAAATATTTTCAATCTAAGCCAAATGACTGTTAAAAAACTAAGGACACCATAATATATAAATACTGACTGTTTTTAGATCTATATGATTATGTAGGTAAATTAGCTTAGATTGAAAACATGTTTTTCAATTTGGACGGAAGAGAAGTAAATGATGGTTTTTAATAAAAGGAGGGTGTATTAGAACCTAAATGTCTAAGTGCATGGTTTCAAAATGCAAAGCTCCTCACTAATAAAAGCCAAAAGATAGAAAGTAGTCTGGGTACATTGCATAGGTCAGTTGCATGTGGAGATCATTACTGGATAGGGATTTATTAAGCACTATCATCTACTATTTAATAAAACTTATAGTAGTTGCCATAGAAGTATGAAGAAAAAATTAATATAACAGCTGGTATATATATATATATGTCTTTCTACTAGCTGATAGTTTTGTGATATATAAAATTAATAATAAATTATGAATCAAAGCTAAATGAGAATTTTTAATCTGCATTTTTAAAAAAATAATTTTAAGTTATCTGATTTTATTTTAGAGGTTTTTTTTACTTTTTCTAAAAGCACATATATAGTATTTTTTCCATATTTGCTAACTCCATGTCAATGTTTTCAATTAACTGTAATTGAAAAAAATATATATATTTTTTTCTATATTTTAATTTTTTTGTTTGTAATGCATAGGATTATATGAATGTGTGTGTATTAAAAATATGTTGTTTTATCTGTAATTTCAGCATCTCAAAGCTACTGGGGTACTAGTATATGTTTTTGCTGAAAGGAAAAAAAAAAGACATATTGGATTAACTCCTAGAAAATTATTATTCGAAAAATTGTTATTTATAAATTTATCTCGTGCAGTAACTTTTTTTTTCTATGTATAAAACAGATATAATTTATTATAAATGTTATGGGTATTATAATTACAATCACTTGCTTATATTAGAAAATATATAGCATATTGCATATATTTTAATAAAGCAGAAATCATGTATACTTCTGAGTGATATCCTTTTGTGATTACAGTTATGCATATATTTGCAAAATGCCATATATAGATGCACACATACACATTTTTATGTATGCATGGATGTTGAAGTATAATACAGCTTTGCGTATAATTTACCATTAAAACAATCTTACTCAAAGATATATACCATCTTTTTTTAAAGATAAATAAAACCTAAATTTTTTTAACATATTAAATGGTGGTCTTAATTAACTTAATGTTTGTGTGTAATTTGATATTAAATTGGTTCTAGAAATAAATAAATTATCATTTATAACTAGTAATGATACAATATCTGTCACTTGGTAAAAAAAAAATATTGTTTAGGTCCACACTATAAATATTTGAGTAATTTAACTCTTAATATTTAATTTTAAATATGCATAGAAAAATTCTATCTATTCAATAAGAGCAGATCAATTTTTTGCAATCAAAGAAAATTAATAACAATCTTATAATAAGTATGTAAATAATATTTTGCTTCTCAGACCGCTGTTTTAACAGCTATTGGCTGTCTGAAAGTAATAGTAAGGCGCATGTGGAAGAATAGCAACTTTCCAGTCATTACTAATATAATAAGTATGGTAAACATGTTACTTGGAATAGAAATAATTGTAAGTATATAATATAAGGCATTTAATTAAGATTTTTTTTTTTTTTTAATAATTGTATATAAAACTTTTGCTACATTTTAATTCAGAATAGATGACGTAAAATTGATGTAAAATAACTTGAAAATAAATTTTTACATATTTTTAAAAAATGAAAAAAAAAAAGATTTTGAATTCAATTTATTGTTATGCTGGATTATCTTTGGTAATGATATAGCCTCCTTATTAATATATAGAAAATGATGGCATTGATAGCTTCTAATCTTGATTTTGAATGAAATATAAGCATAGTTTGGAATATAACTTATGCATATCAATAGCTTGTTGTAATTTTTACTCCATTTTTTTTTATCATTACTGCTATCATCAGTTATCCAATTTTTCAAATATTCAAAAGCATTAAGTGCTCAATAACTTTCTGTCCAGCACTTATTAATTTTTTTTTTTTCTTTCATCCCAAAATTTTTACAGATTTTATTAGTCTTTCATAACATTTTATTTGAAGTCAGTCTCACTATTTTAAGTAGTGCCATATCATTAAATTTGATAGAATTAATAGTTCTACACCAATACTTATTTTATCCATATTATATAATATAACAAGCCATCAATTTCAAATTTGTTTCTTAGGTTTAATTAAGATTGATGCTGATGATAATGATCAAACCATGTATCCCTTATATAATTATTTCATATAACTTATCTAAATTTTATATTCTGATTATTATACATTAAACCATCTTTTTTTTAAATATGTGTTTATCTATATCATTCCTTAACTTTGAATATCCTTTTAAATTTTGAAAGAATGTCTATGGATATCTTATTCTCTGGCAACATTATCCCAATTTTACTCTTTAACATTCCAGCACTTTCCTAGCTCAGAATATGATTTCTCAGGACTGTTAGCAAATTGTTTATGTATGCATTTGGAATGAGACCAATGAATTAAGAATGTTACAGACAACTAAATAATTTATGTAGAAAAATTATTAAAATTACCTTGATTCGTATTTAACATTATACATATTAGCTTTTGTAGAGATATCGTTAAATCTTCAGATGTATGCATATCAGAATTCATGTTAAATATTTTGAAAGTTCCATTATGAACAAGTATTAATCTTCTCTATCCTTTAAATGAATTTGCAGTTCCTTCATTTCTGACATATATATATACCAACTATTTTATAGTTCAAATCATTAAAATAGTAAAATATAAATATGCAAGTAATAAACAAATATATATATATTATCTCATAATCTTAATATTTAGAAAAACAAATTAAGATAATGTGGGGGAAAAAAAATTATCATGTAGAAATACTATTTAAATTATTGAGGTCTCTTATTTACATGTATGAAATACAAAAAAAGAAATCTGTGGATTCTCTAATATCTCAATAAGCTTACTAGTAATTATAGGTATACATATCATAATTTGTCATCTGCATTTTTTCTAGACATTGGTTGAGTCATGTTGACTTTTTCTATGTTTAAAATTTAACTTTTTATAACAGTAATCTCCTATTTCCACAGGTTAGCTTGATAACTACAGACAAGGAGAAAACACTTCCACTATTGAGAGACAAAGATATATTTTATATTATCATTTATGGATTTGGACAAAGTATTGTTTCATGACTGGGAAAGCTATGTGATTCAGATTTACAACTTGCAGTGTTTTTGTTAATTTTAGCATATAATTATGATAGTTTCCATCATACAGAAATTTGTCATTATAGCTATATTTAATTTAGCCCTGAAAAATACTTATAACAACCATTTTTTTTTTTTTTTTGGTAAGACAGCTGTCATTAAATTTAGATCACAGATAATTGCTGTAACTGAAATATTTCTATGGTTTGTCAGAGTTCCATAAATTTTTTTAGCTGTGCATGCTCTTTATAGCACTGACTCACTTGACATCTTTTTTAAAATTCTCCAGTATATATAACTATGCCAGTGCATAGTGATTCTTTTCATTATCCTCAGTTCAGTTTCTTTCTTATAGTTTTTTATATTCTTGTTTTACTTTAACTTAATAATTAATACGCATCAATTGTTTTTTTATTATCAATATTTGATTACTATATTTAATTTTAATTAAATTATCATATGTTTACAAAAAAACAAAACAAATTTTTTTTGCAAGTATAAAAATTTATTTCTGACTTTTGGAAACTTGTGTTTATTCATTTTTGACTTATATTTCTTGCTTACATGTCCATATTCTCCTCTCTTTCTTTATAAGAAAATATACAGTGAAGCCAAGAGCTATGCGCTATCAAACTACATGACTTCAATAAAATTAAGTATATAAAAAAAAGATACAAACTAATATGTAACAAAAACAATGAAATTTACAAACTTAATAAATTTTATGAATTTCAGTTTAGTAGCAGCTGTTTTTTTAACCCTCATTAAATACCACATACTCAAATATGAATTTATGTATAGTAATCACATTTTCTTCATAACATTTTTTTTTCTGCATATCTTTAGTAAAATATCATTTTTTTTTAGGATCATGAGTGAAAATTCAAAAAAACATTGTACTTTTGTTAAAGAGGAAAATGAAAATTATTGATCTAGTAAAAAAATAAAAGTTCTTAATCAGAAAGGCCATAATTATCAAAAAATGAATCTTCTATTGTCAATTTTATATAAAAAATAATAATAATAAAGTTTGATTACAATATTATTTTTTAATGAATTTATTGAGTATAGTTCTGTAAATATATATGTAAAGGTGTTCTCAATTTATTATTAATACCTGTTACTATATTAGTTTTTTAAATTCTATCTATGTAATACATGTATTTAAATTTATATATACTGTGCTCTATATGTATGTTGAAATGTTCTGTATTGTACATTTAGAATACAGTAAATAATATGCATTTTGTTTGTCAACAAAAGATAGCTATTACGTGTTATTTTCATTATACATGAAGTAGTTAAGATTTTACTTCATTAACGCTTAAACAAATTAATATATATATGTGCTGTGCACAGGTAATGAAGCTATTAATAAATTGTCAAAATTTTTTTTTACTGCCAAGCGCTTTCGGGACAGTCTACAGTTCCATATTCATGGCGAGTTATTCTGTTAATAACTGTAAAACTATGCAAATTTTATGCAAATTTATGTGCAGATGTTACGTGGACCCTTTATGAGATAGGGAATAGCAGGCCTCTCTTCTGTTGATTGCCGATGGGTCAGCCGCAATGAAGTAAGCTTCCATAACTTTACGTTTGGTGTCGTTTGTTTCAGAGCAAACAACACTGGCTGTGGTAGGTAGAAAAGCATGTCCAGAATTTCTTTCGTGTTCGACAAAAATCGAATTACCTTCAAACTTTTTTTGGTTTTATTGTAAAGGTATCGGTGTTGAGCTACTCTGGTGGCAATGTTAGTTTTGGTCTCCATAATATGTTGCCGTACAATTTCTTTGGGGGCAGGTAATTTTGTACACAACTTGAGGAGTGAGTTCAGGTTTGATCCTGTCTTTGGTATTATTTATCAGTCTATTGGTGTTGGGAGGTGAACGGAAAGCGACTTCAAAGTCACATGATACTTGATTGATAAGACTTTTAGCTGTAGAGTGAACGTATGGGATTAAGATTCTTGGTTTGTTTTCTTTTTTGTGGTTGTGGTTTATTTTATAGTAAAATTTGTTTGACTTTTCTGTTGCTGGATGAATAAGTGTGTCCTATTTTCCTTAAATCAGTTATATAATTGATGAGATTTTTTCTTTTATCTGCCTCATATTTGCACAAGTTATGGTTCCTAAACATGAATGAAGAGAGGGCTGCAAGTTAGTGTGAGTGCAGCGCGTAAGAATTAGGGTTTGTCAAGCCTCTTACTTCCAAAGGTTTGACTACCATTTGGTAGTCCAACTTATCTATATTTTTGCTAACACATATGTCAAGGTATTTGACCTGTTTGTCTTGGTTTTCCCAAGTAGTAGTAAAAGTAAGCTTGGTATTATTATGGAGGCTATTGTGAAGGTTAGAGATGATGTCTTCTGGTAAGCAACGAATATGTCATCGATGTAGCACGTATATATCATATGTGGGGTTGACATGAAGAGTGCAGGTAGTATTAGCTTCTCGTAATGGTCAAGTACAACGCTTGCCATTATACCACTAAGTGGGAGGCCCATCGGCCATCCGTTGTTCATACTAAACCACTTATCTCTGAAAACAGCAATTATATTTAAATCAAGCCATTTTAAAAAATCGATGATGAATTTGGCACGTGTAGGTGGGCAGTTTCTTGCAATTTATCGTTGATTATTTCGATAGATTGTTTACGGTAAATGGAGCCATATAGCTCTGCCACATCAAATGATGCGATTTTAAAATTAGCTGGTATAAACGCGTGTTTAATTTTTCCTACAAACATGAAAGATGATTTAATGGTGTAATCGCTAAAGCCTAATATATCAATAAGCCAGCGATTGACCAAAACTGCCGTGTTGAAATAGTGTGCCCTGCCAAAATCAATCATAAGTCTCAAAGGTTTATCAGGCTTGTGCAGCTTAATGTTAGCGAAGATTCTAGGAGGAGAAGAGGTTGACGGGTATATATGATGGTATTCGGCTTTTGTAAAGATGCTGTCACAATTTATTCGTAGTATATTGGATATAAATCTATCTCTGTTAAGCCTATTGTTGAAATTATTTAGATTTACAAATTTTAATTTTTCGATTTGTGTATTAATCTTAATATTATATTCATCGTCATCTATCAATACAAATCTGTTCCCCTTGTCTTCTTTTAAGCAAATAGTCAACGGTAAATTAATTGCAAGAAACTGCCCTCCTACACATGCCAAATTCATCATCGATTTTTTAAAATGGCTTGATTTAAATATAATTGCTGTTTTCAGAGATAAGTGGTTTAGTATGAACAACGGATGGCCGATGGGCCTCCTTAGTGGTATAATGGCAAGCATTGTACTTGACTATTACGAGAAGCTAATACTACCTGCACTCTTCATGTCAACCCCACATGATATATACGCGCTACATTGATGACATATTCGTTGCTGCCCCAGAAGATATCATCTCTAACCTTCACAATAGCCTCCATAATAATACCAAGCTTAGTTTTACTACTACTTGGGAAAACCAAGACAAACAGGTCAAATACCTTGACATATATGTTAGCAAAAATATAGAGAAGCTGGACTACCAAATGGTAGTCAAACCTTTGGAAGTAAGAGGCTTGACAAACCCTAATTCTTATGCGCTGCACTCACACAAACTTACAGCCCTCTCTTCATTCATGTTTAGGAACCATAACTTGTGCAAATATGAGGCAGATAAAAGAAAAAATCTCATCAATTATATAACTGATTTAAGGAAAATAGGACACACTTATTCATCCATCAACAGAAAAGTCAACAAATTTTTCTATAAAATAAACCACAACCACAAGAAAGAAAACAAACCAAGAATCTTAATCCCATACGTTCACTCTACAGCTAAAAGCCTTATCAATCAACTATCATGTGACTTTGAAGTCGCTTTCCGTTCACCTCCCAACACCAATAGACTGATAAATAATACCAAAGACAGGATCAAACCTGAACTCACCCCTCAAGTTGTGTACAAAATTACCTGCCCCCAAAGAAATTGTACGGCAACATATTATGGAGAGACCAAAACTAACATTGCCACCAGAGTAGCTCAACACCGATACCTTTACAATAAAACCATAACAAAGTTTGAAGGTAATTCGATTTTTGTCGAACACGAGAGAAACTCTGGACATGCTTTTCTACCTACCACAGCCAGTGTCGTTTGCTCTGAAACAAACGACACCAAACGTAAAGTTAGGGAAGCTTACTTCATTGCGGCTGACCCATCGGCAATCAACAGAAGAGAGGCCTGCTATTCCCTATCTCGTAAATGGTCCACGTAACATCTGCACATAAATTTGCATAAAATTTGTATAGTTTTACAGTTATTAACAGAATAACTCGCCATGAATATGGGACTGTAGAGTGTCCCGAAAGCGCTTGGCAGTAAAAAAAATTTTTGACAATTTATTAATAGCTTCATTACCTGTGCGCAGAGCACACACACATATATATATATTAATTATACATGAAGGAATTTTGGTTAAAAATATAGCATAAATCATGAACCTACTGTTATGGGATCAAATTAACATTTATTTCATGCAACTAAGTATATACTTAAAATGTTTGTCATTTTACAAATTTTTTAGTTTATAATTTTACTTTACAACTTTAATTTTTTTAAATTTATATAGTTTAAAATACAAATGTAAAAAATTGATTTTGATTTTTGGAAACTTGGATATGTTTTACTTATTTTTGCTTTTTATATTTCTTACTTACATATCCATATTTTCCTATCTTTTCTCTATAAGAAGATATAAATTATTTATTCTAAACCCTTTTCTAAACTATTATTTTAAAATTAGAAAATACAAGATGAAATTAACATTTATATAACCCAAGCATATAACTGTTAGTTTTATAAGTCTTTTAGTTTGTGATTTTCATCATCATTTCACCCTTTATCAGTCCACTGCAGGATGATGGTCTCTCCAAATTTAATCCATCTTCTCTGATCTGTTGCCTCTCTTCTTCTCATTACTCCAGCACACTTCCTTATTTCATCTATTCATCTCACATATGATCTTTTTCTAGATCTTTTAATCCGGTTTACGATTTCTACTGTTTATCTATTATCTCTTCTAGCAATATGTCTAGCCCAACTCCAGTGCAATTTCTTAATTTTTTTAATGACGTCAATGATACCTCTTTGTTCTCTCGTCTGTATATTTAGTTTTCGATTCCTTGTATTCATAACATACATCTCTCCATACTTTGTTGAGAGATCTGAAGTCTCTATATTGCTCTTCTGTTAAGTGTCCAAAGATCCATAAGAACTGGTAAAACACATTTATTAAAAATCTTCCTTTTCAAAGTTATAGGAATATGTCCTTTTAATATTAAGTTATTTCTACCAAAAGCACTTCAACCAAGTTTAATTCTATGATTAATTTCATCCATTGTATTTCCATCTGTATTAATTATCTGACCAAGGTATTTGTAGTTGTTAACTTCTTTTAACTCATCATTATCAATCTTTATTTTCTTTTGAGAAAATACATTGAACATTACTTTAGTCTTTTTAACATTTACTTTTAGTCTTATTTTCATCTGTTAAATTTTTGCAACATTTTATGAAGTTCTAATGCATTATTTGCAAAAACAAGTACATCGTCTGAAAAATCTGGATGACTTAAATAATCTTTTACTTCCTTAACTTCCTATTTTAATTCACCAAATACTTCTTGTAAAACTGCTGTAAAAAGTTTTGGGAGATATTGGAATCACTCTGTCATACACCCTGCTTAATATTAATCATCTTAATATCATTGCTTAATCTAATTGTTGCAGTTGCATTTTTATAAATATTCTTCAGTATATCCTGTATCTATACCTTGATCATTCAATGCTTTAACCACTCAAGAAATGTTATAGAATCAACTGCCTTTTCATAATCTATAAATTCAAAGCATAATGGCAATTCCTATTTATTTATCCTTTCTATAACTTCTCTTAATACTTGGATATGATCTGTTGTATTAAAAATCACTTTTAAATCTAGCTTGTTCTTTTGATTGATTAAAATTCAAAGTTTCTGAAGAAGATTTGTAATTATTTTGAAAAGGAATATTGTATAGAACTGCTAAAAGACTGATAGGTTTGTAATTTCTAATATCTTCTTTATTACTTTTTTATATATTAATATATACTGAATTCATCCAATCATCTGGTTAACTTTGCTAAAAAAAATTATATTTCTCTACTTGCTTTTTTTAAGATATCAATCATAATTTCATCATTATTTAGAGTTTTTCCCCTTTTTTATAGATTTAATTGCATGTCTCACTTCATTTAAATTTTTGGGAAAATCAGAAGATGTAGTAATTGTAGGGGATACTTTTTCTTATTATTTATTGCTATACAATTCTTCATAGAACTCTTATCTCACATTTTATGTTGTCATCTTTTTTTAATTAATAGTTCCATCTTTTCTTAATATTATAGAAATAAGTTTCCTAACATTTTTTTCATTTTTGAGACTTTTATACTCTTTTATAGCTTCCTTTGCTAATTCCCAATTCTACTTTTTTATATTGTTATCAATTATTTTTCGCACCATTTTCCAAAATTCTAGATATTCAATTCTTAATGCATCAATTTTATATATTTTTATATTCCTTCTTTTCATCATAAATTGTCTTGTCTCTGTAGAAATTTACTGGCTGGTGAATTGCTGCTTTTTTGTATCAATTACTTTTGTTGCAGTTTTTAAAAGTGTATCAGTTATCTTTCTATTGATTTTATTCAAATCTGAATCTCCTTCAAAATTGGATAATATTTGAAAATGATTTGCAAGTTTTAATTTGAATTTATTGAAATGTTTCTGAAGATTAGCAATATCAACTGTGAATACTGTTTTTGTTAATAATTTTTTGCCTTTCTAGTATTGCAGTTTCTAAATATGTATCAGTTATCTTCCTATTGATTTTGTTCAAATCTGAATCATGTTCAAAATCTGTTAATATTTGAAAACAATTTGTAAGTTCTAATTTAAATTCATTGGAATGTTTGTGAAGATTAGGAATATCAAGTGTGAATACTGTTTTTCTAAATAATTTTTTGTCTTTCTAGTTTTGCATTAAGACATAGTTTTACTTTTCATTAATCGATGATCACTTCCTGTGTTGAATTTATTAAGAACATTACAATCTTGAAATTCATATATTCTGTTAGTCAAAATATAATCCAATTTTGTTGTACTTTTATTTGGATACTTCCATGTCCATTTCTGTTTAGCAATTTTTTCAAAAAAAGAATTGATAATATGCAGTTTTTTTGTGCAAATGATATAAGTCTATGTTCTTCATTGCTACTAACCTTCATTACCTAAAGCATTTTCATCTTTCAATTGTTTACAAATTTTAGCATTAAATTCTCTTGTGATAATTTTAAAATGTGTTTAATCCAATCAAAAGTCTTTTGTACATCTGTATAAAATCCTCTATTTTTTTTATCACAATGAGAACTTGTTGGAATATAAACTTGAATTATCTGCATTTTGATATCTACCACTAAACTGAATAACTAATCTTGCCACTATCTATTATACCATCAATCTTCATAATGTTACTCTTCCATTTTTTATTTACAATGAATCCTACTTTCCAATGTTTGTTCCTAAATAAATTGTCTCTTCATCTTCTAACTTTACAAAGTCCAATATTGTACTACTTTTAATATTAGACAGTTCTTTCAAGTCTTGTAATCTTCCTTCATGTGAAAGTGATCTGCAGTTGTAAGTACCTAAATAAAACATCATCGGATGGCACCTTCGAGTTAGCAATCAGAAGATTTTTAGCAGTTTCTGCCTTTGACTGCCAACGACTGCCTTGGCTGGTGACTTTATAGCCTCCTACAATAAGTGTCATGATTTAGTTTTGTCTGTTGTGATTGTAAATATCTATTAAGAAAAAAAAAAAGTTCATTCACACACACACATTCATTCTGCCCCCAAAGAAAACTAATTGATATTTCAGTTAAGAGCTATCAGACAAACTGAGAAGAAAGACCATGGTAGTTTTTGATTTTAATCTGAGGGAAAAAATCAATAAATTTAGTACACTAGCTAATGCATGTTGGTGAGCAGCTCTTCTAATTTGTATATTATATGAATGATCATGTAGTAATAATAGCTGTAACAACAATGTATGAAATGGATATTAGGAAATTTTCCCTGCTCAATTTCTTTGAGGCCTTGAAGAGTAATCAAAGAACCTCCTTTCAGATAACAGCAAACTTCTTTCTGCAGCCTTTTACTTTACTGTATATTAATTTATTTATTTTTTAATTTACATAGTTTAAAATACAATATATCACCAATCATCAGGGAATCTTAATTATTTTTACTACTTTTCTTTTATTACTTTAAAGTATTTGGTCTGCTTCTTTTTTTGTATTAAGTTAATTTGTAATATAGAATGAACTATGCTTGGTTAAATTTCTATAAACAAACATAGAATATATACAATATCTCTGCCTTATTCCTCTTCAAATATTTCTTCTGTAAGAAAGTCATTTAACACCATCCCATTCATTCTATTATATATTTTTTCAAAATCAATAAAGCAGTATTGTTTTTTTTCCTTTTTACTGCATATTTCTTAATATTTTCATTTTTCTAATTGTATTTCTTGTTCTTTCTTATGTCAATCCAAACCTCTCTTTAGATAAGAACATATTTAATGTATTTGAAATTCTTCTTTTCAAGATCAGAAGTAGAAATTTAGCTGCATAGAAAGTTGAAATAATTGTTCTAGTATTCTCATATTTTACTGAAATGGGTCCCCCCCCCCCTAATGGAATTATATATGTTTTTATAGGAAAACTACTGACCATGCTCAAATGAAATATTACATTATAAAAATGAACCAATTTTTTCACATTTGCTTTCTGTAATTTAATTGGAATCTCACAATTTCCCTGTTTTTGTTGATTTTTGTTAAAATGAAATAGAAGGTAATAATGAAAGATAAAGTTGTAAAAAAAAAAAAACATTAACTGAGTTGATAATCAAATTAAATTGTTTTTTATTCCTTAATAATTCCTCTATTTTTCTAACATCTCTTCTAATCAATCTCAAGTATCTTTATCTGTTTCACATCTCATTTTGCAATTAAGCTTTGATATTTCTATAGAATTTACATTTTTTTCATCTTCTATTTTGTATTATTTTATTCTTTATCTCATTAATCCAGGGCATTTTTTCACCCCTACTTCAATTTTGACTTACATCTCTATTGCAGTATCTTTTAAATTTTCTTGAATAATTGATGCCTTCAATTTGAATTTACTTTATCAATTTAAGCATTATTATTTATGCTTATTTTCTTATTCAGTAATTTAGAAAATTCTTTTCTAATATTTTATTTTTATCAATCGTACGTATGAACATCAGTTTGAAGATATGCACATGTATTTTGAATACTAGTTAATTTTTTAAAAAACTGAAATATAATGTAATTGAAATTAATTTTTATCACTTAGAGCTTTCCATTTATAAATACTTTTTATAAATATAAGGGGTTTGAACTCAGACTTTCAAGCAATGTTCAATTCTTATACTACTGTTACACATGACCACACACATGTAGAAAAGATAAATAATCACCAATATATGCATTTCGTGCTAAACCAGCACTTATCAGTTGGTCCAGACTATCACCTCCCACACGTACATGTAATCAGTGCTTATTTTATATTAAGATGGCAAATCTTTATACTTTAATGGACAGACTTCAATCTACTCCAATCTCCAATTCTTCAGCCATCAATATCATTGAAAATTTGATCATAGATTACCCAAATCCTATGCTGATGTAATGTTGTTGTCATGCCCATATTGACCTCAAGTCACTCTGACCCTCATGTATAGGACAGTATCCATTTAAATGCCCATCTTTCTTCTATGTATTTAAATGGCTACTGTCCTATGGGCATGACAACAACATTACCTCAGCATAGGATTTGGGTAATCTATCATCAGATTTTCAATGGTATTGATGGCTGATGAGTTGTAAGTTGGAGTAGATTGAAGCCTGTTCATTAAAGTATAAAGATTTGCTATTTTAATATAAAATGAGCACTGATTATATGTATATGTGGGAGATGATAGTCTGGGCCAACTGATGAGAGCTGGTTCAGCACGAAATTCATATATTGGTGATTATTTATTTTTTCTACATGTGTGTGGTCATGTATATTAGTAATATGAGAGAGTGTGAATAGTTGAAAGTTGCTTGAAAGTCTGAGTTCAAATCCCCTATATTTATAATTAAGTTCCAGATATAAGAATGCCTGTATTTCAAAACCTTTTTATGTAATTTTTGAACCATGTGATCATTACAACCATTATGTTTTGTCTTCAAAAACTTTGCTTCTTTTTTTTTCTTCAATTTTTTAGTAGCAAACTGTAATCTTCAATGACTTCATCATTTTTTCTTTGGTCTATTAGCATTCCAAGCATCTGTTAACATTGTAAAACTATTTTTGTATTTTTTTTTCTATTTTTTTTCATATGTGTCTCCCATTTAATCATTGTTACAATTGCTGATTGGCGTGCATATATGAATAATATTCATAGCTTTTGGAAATGCTTTTCACACTTAGCACTCATCATCTATAGATGAATAATTATTAGATATTGTTTTAGGATCAAAGTCATAATAGAATTTTATAAATAATATTGGATAAAAAATGGATTGTTTGAAGTTAGCTTATTATTCAGCTGAGTGTGCTTATTATTTTATATAATGATGAAACAATAAAAATCAAACTTAAAGAAATTGCAAAAGAATAAAAAAAGTTGTTGCTTAATGGTAATTTGAGATTAGAATGTGTTCTAGTATAGGGAAAGGAAGATAAAATTGTATTATAAGAACTATGAACAAGAAATAATGATAAGGAAAATAGACACTATACTAAAAAAGATATGGATTCAAAATTCAAATATATTTGTAAAAGTTTCAGATAATTAAAATTTTTGAATTTTGATCATTTTTGAAGTGCTAAAAAATTTTGATAATAGAATTTTGTAGTCTTGTGCAATTTAGAATAGTGATAAAATAATGGATGCAAGAGCTAAAATTTCCTTCCTTGGTGGTATTTGAGTAATCATAAAATTAAATTAGATTTTTAAGAAAATAAAAAATTCTAAGTTAGGAGAAAGTTAGGACAATGCTAGGGAAATTTTTTGTATTTGTTGAATATAATAAAAAATTACATATAGTTATTAAATAATTAAATATTTACCAAATTCTAATAAAAGATTGTAACTATTGAAGAAAACTGAAATGATTCTATAATATAAATAATAGGTGATGAGATAAAACAATTTAAGGGAAACAGTGTTGGAAAAGTGAAATAACAATTTGAGCAAGTAATCCTAAGTTGTTAATAATATAGAAAAATCTTTTTTTAAAAAAATAAAAGGAATATGCATTATATGAAAGAACAAGCAAACATTCTTCTACATTGTATAAAAAATTCATATGAATAAAGATGGTATATATTTTTTTTTAATAATGTGAAAGGATCTTATAGACAGAGTAGAAAAATTTAACAATAATATAATTGAATTACTGAAGATTATAGAGTAAAAATAGATAAGACAATTAATTTTTAATGTACTTTATTTGAGAAGATAATGGTAGATTTTTTTTTTTTTTTCCAACAATTATGAATTCCATTAGAGAAAAGATCTACTATAGTGAAATGCAAACATTTTATGACAGTTTTAACTTCACATGCAATTAAAATGCTGAATGTTTAATTATACTATATTTATAAAAGATTAGTATATTTTTATTTGAGAAAAAGCTTGATTTTAGGAAAAATAGAAAAATAAACAACTGAAATGTCAGTATTATGGTTGAGAACCATATAGAGAAAGATCAAAAAGGTTAATATTTGTTTTAGTGAATTTGAAAAGGATTTTGATGGAATATGTTAGGTTAATTTGTTGATTATTTTAAAAAGTAAAGAATAGATTTGAAGGACAGATGACTGTAAAAAAATTTGTGAGATAAAAGGTATATTAATCAATCTTTACAGATGTGGTAGATATAGGAAGAAATTGCAGAAGAATTTGTCTACAGTTTGATTTATTAAATATTAGTTTAGACTCATTGCTAAATAACGATTGTTTTGTTAAGAATGGAGTTAATTAATTTATTGCATTTGATTTCTTGATGTTAGGGCATTACTAGTAAATACCAAAAATGAACTTAAATGTTTATTAAGATGGATAAATTTTTAAAAACTGCTGTAAATAAATACAATGGAGTTAAAGGAAAATGTTAAACATTAAGTATTCAAATTTAAAGTTATGAGTTTATAAATCAAGTTAGCACTTTTAAATATTTGGTCAGTTGGTACAAAGTTGATGAAGTTATAAAAAAGGAATTTGTTATATGCAATGGATAAGTAAACTTTTAATAAAAATAAGAATTTAATCTTACCAGAATAAGATTGGTAAAATGTTTTTATCTAGAATTTGATTTTATACGAAGCTAATAGTTTAAAAAGAAAAGAAAAAAAGTGTAAAAAAACTGTTGATTGTGGCTTTAGAAGAAACAAGAAAAATATTAGAAAGGGAGTACTCGAAAAAGTAAAAGGTTAATTTTAAACAAAGAATTGCATTGATTTATAGGCAATTATAAAGGATATGTTAAATTAGATAAGTATAATATGTATGAATGAGAGAAATTGACAGACAATCAAGAGAAAAAGTTGTTTGAGTATTTTGAAGAGGAAAGTATGAGATTTTTAGAAAATTTTCTAGGATTATAATTGAGATATTTCAATTGAAATGACTAATGATATATGCCAAAACAATGCATCCAACAATATAAATAGCAAGGTGCTCAGTGGAACAAGCAATATTAAATTGAATTAATCTTTTTTTTTTTTTTTTCATGTAAGAAGTGTGGATTTTAATAAGAAATTTGATAAAATAAATCATATTAGACATTATGTATTTCAAGTTTAGCCGGATTCTGTTATCAGATTTTGTTTGTGACATGAAAAAATTTTGAAGCATCAAATTTGCTATTTACAATA